>KK118332.1:693303-790393 GCA_000611955.2 Stegodyphus mimosarum | reverse complement strand
ACAGCTGAAACTGAGCACAGTTGTTTCCAAGGAATGCCGAGACACGACGCAAGAACTCGTTGCGGTGCGCACGCCACCTATTTGTGGATGCAACAAAACTGTCCTTACCTAAAAAGCACGCTGCAGATATAGATGTCAAATATCTTTTCCTTTGTTTTCGAGTATCAGTGAAATAGAAACAAGTTGTTATAATTTTACAATAATCAAGATAAAAGGTGGAAAGAACACTGCCTGTTTCGATAAACAACTATTGCATTGTTTCTAAACGAATCACTCTGCGATTGTAACAAATGATTTCACGGAACTTCAGAACGTTCGCTGTGATTAGCGTCGATGGCATTATTGCCAGGTTACATTTCTACCTACTGAACAGTGTGAGACTATGATTAGATGCGACGTTGCATACGCCAGTTACCCTCACATAATTTCCTCATAATCTTGGCATACGTGGTAGGTTTTCTTCCAAGCCTCTCTAGCATAGCATATTTTCTTGAAGTAAGTTGCCAGTTAACTCTCCAGTGCATCTTTTACCACTACTAGAATGAAGCACTCTTCGTAAGAAGGTGAAGATAGGCATTCCTTCCTGAAATTGCGATACACTTGCTATATAATTCTACGAGGTGCTGGCAACAGTTGGAACATCCATTTTGCTTTGAACCTCTTACATATATACTAGTTACAGATGATAAAAATTAGCAAGAATAATTTGGGCATGTTCTTGCGACTGAAAGGAAAGTACATTCATTAATAGTGTACAATGAAAGTTGTTCCTGAATATATTAAGAACGTAAAGATGTAAAACTCCGCATTACATGTACTAAAAGACATACTGCCATTGTGCATCAAATCTCAAACTGAAGCAACCAGAACCGAAGGTCTACTGTTGAATTCCATGAGTGATGCTTTCAGTAATAGGTTTAACCAAAGCTTCTATGATATCAGGATTCCATACAGTAACTCTCACCTATCTCAAAAAGCAAAATTTCACCACATCGCCATTCAAGGCATCTATATATCACTAGCTGTATGGCCTGGTAATATGAAGGTATGTTACTATAGTATATTTCACGATAACATAAAGGAATTATATTGCCACAGAAAAGAGTTTAGATATGCAAAGAATTTGATGAAATTAATAAATGGCAATAGAACAACAATATTAGGAATTTTGGTTTCATGTTTTTAGCTGTATTTTTGTTTTAATCTGTGTTGGCTGTGAGCATGAGGCTTATTATTATTGGCCAGGAGGACTGCAGCACTGTCGTATATTACAGGCTACTCATATCTCCTAAAAATTAGCAAATAGGTAATTAAGAACTGAAAGGATGTGAGTGAAAACAATATATTTCAAGCAGAGTTAACAGCAGTACAAAAGCTGCTGGAATATGAAAAAAACTAATATTAAAAAATTGTATATTCAATACAGTGAGCATTATATATTATTATAAACTACCCAATTCATCAGTGACTATGAAGCAAGGAGGAAATTAATACCCAAAGAAGCCGCTCGTGACACTGAGTAGAGACACATAATACATATCATGGCTGAAAAAGCAAACTAATCACAAATTTGAAAAAAAAAATGAAGTAATAATGGGATGAATTAAAAAAAGGGATTGAACACATTATAATACTGGTAATTAGCTGGTATTTATACCATGACAACAGACTATTATTCCGTTCACTAGTAAATAGGATTTTTTTAAGTCATAGACTATTCTCTATCTAGTTCTGTTTCAGAAACATTTCATTAACAGACACCTGCATCTGCATACAGTTGAAAATGAACCTGATATTCTTCCGATTCCTAGGATACTACACGATATATAGCTTTTCTCATATAAAGACAGATCGCGAAATGAAAATCGTGAAAATAATGAATATCGTTACGAAATGCCCAGCTTAGGTTGTAAGGTTTTAGTTTAAACTAACAAAGTTTTATTTTAATTTTCCTTTCCTATGGGTTCTTATTTCAACTTCTCGTTAGAATGAGGGCGCGTTTCAGCTTTATGCTAATTTGAAGTGGAGCCAAGTTTGTATTTAAGCAATAGGTAGGACTTCTCGGTGTGAGAGAGCTTTTAGTCTCAGATCACTTCGACGTTCGCCTGACTAGCTAGCATTTAAAATTCTAAGCCTTAGCGCTGTTACTCTATTACTTATTAAAGTAAATCTAAGTGCGTTAGTTTAAGTTAAATCTTTCTAGGCACGATTGATCATTTAGAGGCAAAACTCGCGTTTATAGCTCTGTGAGATACGACTACTTAAATTTCTACTTAACTTTAGTTTAAATTATTTGATTGTTCAGTTTAGACTCAAGTGCCGTCATTATTTTCTATATCCCTCCCGAGTTGGGAAGTGACTGTATATAATTGTGGTTTAATAAAAGAGAATTTTAAATCCTTCTTACGTGCAGTTCTTCTACCACTTAACCACAGTTTTCTACCATAGAACATAGCTACATTCAGCTCCCTGTTCAAGATCTGGACTTAGTTTACTTCACGAATATGTTCACCAAGAGTATGCACCGAACACTCTGTCCTGACAAGGTAAGATAGCTTGCCACCAAAGAGGGTTTAGGTTTGCCAGAAAGTGGTAAAGACAGGGTTACCAGATTTGGCTCGAAATATCCCATTTGGTGGCACAGAATTTCCCCAGAATGTTCTCGAAGGCAGGTCGAAAGCCATAAATACCCTGTTTGTATACGGAATACTAGTCTATCTTGAGTGTATCGTCAGTTTTATCGTGAAAAGTATATTGAGTTTGTTGATCTGCTGAGCTGTGACAGCGATCGACAGACTCGGGAGCTCTATTTAGTGTTTTGACGTGAAGCTGTATGGCCTGATAGTATGAAGGGTGTGTCGCTGATTGTTTCAGAGTGTTTGTCGTAGTTCTTCGACGAATGTACCTCGTCTTTCGAATTGTCTTCTGTAATACTGACGAATAAGTTGTGTTTTGATTCTTTATCAAGGTTTGTTATAAATCTCTCCAAATCCAAGAAACCCCTAGAACGCAACAACTGCTGTCAGAAGTGGGATTTGAGAGTGAATTTCAGTAACTCGCCTGCAGGAATAGAAAGCCATGACAGAGGAAATGAAGTTGACGGAATTCTTAACAGCTGTAAAAGCCGGAATGGAAGAGCTGAAAGCCAGATATGAAGAGATGAAGGTTCGACAAGAAACGTTAGTGAGAGAAATAAAAGCCGGCCAAGAAAAGCTGAGAGAGCAATTCCAACAGATGAAAGTGGAGTTTACAGAAAAACTGGAGCCATGAAAGAAGATGTGTAAATGATAGAAGTGTCATCTGAAGAGTCAAAGGATGAAGAAATGAAGGAAATAGCTGGTGAAGTGTCTGAGAAAGATCAAGAAATGATGGAAGAAATATCTAGCGGGATTAAAGAAAAAGAGCAAAATTATAAAGAAATAAAGCCTGGAAAAAAGCTTTTCATTCTCTGGTGCCTGAAGTAGTAGTGGGAGAAAGGGAAAATACGACTGGTGAGTTCGTAGAAATTGGTAGTGAAGTCGCAGTTAACAAGTATTGAACCATTTGAAAATTCTTGTGATGCAGAGATGGGAGAAGCTGATCTACAGTTTAAGCAGAATATTCCAGTACTGCTAGAAAATTCAACCATTTCTCAAACTAAGTATATGTCTCATAATACAATTTGTGCAGACACAAACCGTGATACTTCTGTTTGTAGAGGATCGGATTCTATTCATAATTCTGCTGCAAACATCGGAACAGGAAATAGAGGTAAATAAGCATGCATTAACTGCTGAAACTACCGAGGTGAACTGTGCACATGATGCGAATAAACTGCAAAATGGTGAGCAAACTGTTTCAGATCTTTCTGTGGATAAAAATTTGAGAGGACTGAATCTTCAGACTGTGATACGCAAAACAGAAATAGATCTGAGAACTGCAGTGAAAAAGTATTTGACATGGGACTTAATGAAAAGCTTGAGATTGAAATTCATTCTGAACTTCAATTTATATGATTTAAAATTGTTATGTAGTTAATTTGTGTATGTAACTTACAAATTAGTGTAATTATTTGTGTGCTTTACCTTTATTTACTTTATTTGTTTGTTTTGTTATCTTTTGAATTTGGCTTCAGAACAAGGGTTGTACTGCCCGTGACGTGCGTTCCTTGGGAGGGTGCAGTGTAACGAAATGTCCAGCTACGGCAAGATAGCTTTCCCACAAAGTGGGTTTAGGGTTTCCAGAAAGTGATAAAGGTAGAGTTGCCAGATTTGGCGCGAAGTAGTCCATTTGGCGACAAACTTGGCGATATGCCATGGACGGAGCGAGAATTTTCAGGAACAAATTTTTACCGGTTTTCCCCAGAATATTATTTTCTCCAGAATAGAAGACAAGTCGAAAGCTATACATACCCTGCCTGTACGTGGAGTACCAGTCCATCTTGAGTACATCGTCGAGTGTATCGTGAGTTTTATCGTGAAGAGTATGAGTGTGTTGAGCTCCGAGAGCAATCGATTGAGTCGGGAGCTGTACTTAGTGTTTTGACGTGAAGATGTCTTCACTGTTATGGTCTGATAGTCTGAAGGCTGTTTTGCTGATTGTTTCAACCTGTTTGTCGTAGTTTTTGGACGACAGTAACTCGTCTTTGGAACTCTCTTCTATAATACTGACTAATAAATTGTGTTTTGATTCTTTTTTAAGTATTGTCATCAATCATTCCAAATGCGCGAACTCATAGAAAGCAAGAATATGCTAGCAAAAGCAGATTAATATTGCCCCTAAAAAATATGCTCTTTTCAAGATCAAATTCCATCATGTTCATCTTTGTTCTTTCTTCATGCTTCCTGTACACACAACATGTGCAAAGTACCAACTTTAATTCTGCACGCTGCTGCTACATTTTAGAAAAGTAATAAATAGGGTGTAGTGTTGCTGCTCTAATTAGAAGCTGGACTACTGCAGATTCTACCATACAAATAATGAGTTTTCTCTCACCTTAACAACTCACAAAATACCGGAAAAAGTGAAAATAATCTCGTTTATTTGTTTTAATATAACAGGCACAGCTTGTGCTACAGATGAAACTTGCATCAGTTTTGGATGTTTAAATTTATACATCAGAAAATTCAATTCAGACCCTCATAAAGTCATTTAAGACTACGCAACAAATAGATTAAAAATAAAGTGGTTCAGAATACTTCACCGAAGCACAATTACATCATCGACTTGTAGAATGTTAAAGCCTGAATTTATAAAGCTTAAGCTGAACTGGCGAAATTACTAGCAAAAAGTTGTGATTGTCAGAAGTTCTAATCTAAAGTATCAAAACTATCAGCTTAAATACACAGCCTATTTTGCATTCCGGGGAAGAATATGGATAGGAGAAGTTACAGTAAAGATTCAAATCATAACTGATGAATTACCATGAGATCCGTTATTATAAACACTTTATTCTTATAAATATTATATAGGCACATATACAACTAATTGTTTACGCACAGCACTAATATTAAAGCACTAGTATCACACAAACACTAATTTTAAAAAAGCAATTATTCTTAAAAGTGTTATTAAGTGGAAAATAGCAAAATTCTTGATTCTATGATAAAGCGTTGATGTTTTATTTGCTCTCAACTATCAACTAGAAAATTATGAACACATAATTTGTATTTGAGGTTTTTAACTTTTACATTCTGTTAGCTTTAAGGAATTTTATAAAAGTTTGCAAAATTATTTTCTTTAATTTTATATTCCCGTATTTTAATTCAAATACACTTTTAACTCTTTTAAGGAAATTGTTTCACAAAAGTTTAGTAAATTTAATTTCCTTATTTAACTAGACTGCTAAATTTTCTTTGATAATTTGATCATATACTTTATTTGAATTATATGCATTAGTTTCGTGTAAAGTTTCAACTGAATTCGTTTATATTTCTTATTCTGCTTTTTGACATTTTTGGTGTTCTCAACAAATACTTCAAATTTAGCGAGTATACGCTGTTCACATTTTGTAAATATTTATACAGACATGTTGCATTTAAAATGAAGTAAACAAGTCCCAATATAGATAGTAACAATATTTGTTGAATATTTTTAACATACCTGAATTTATTTGCAGATTCAGTTTGCTCTTAAAGAAAGAATTCATATTGTATCTTAAGAACTTCTTTAAAATATATACTTTACAGAAGGTCACATTGAAATGTAAAGGGAATACACGTTTATAAATCTGCTGTTTCTATAAGCGAAGTTCAACGAATGGTAAAATGCAATAAAAAGAATCTTTAAAAGAAGAAACTCGATTTTTAAGCTTTATCACAGCTGAAATATTTGTAAATAAAATGCAAACCTACACGGCTTAGAGTTTTGTAATTTGGGTGTAAAAAAAAGCAGCGTTAAGTTTACAATAGATTGCCGAATTGAAGAACTAAAATTTGAAAATTAAATATTGAAAATCATAATAAATCATGAACTTTATATAATGTATTTAAAGAAAACAATTTCGAAATTTGCCTGACGTGTTAAAATTTGCGTGCATAGAATTAAACGAAGTACGTTTGTTTAATAAATCACGAAACAGAGAGGATCGCAAATAAACTGCCATAAGCTAATACTTGAGTTTCAGAATGATGCAGAAAATAACAAGTTTTAAAACGTTTTGCATTTGAATTCATGACTAAAAGGATTTGAATCTTTTTTATGCTTTTTGATCAGAAACTCATTGTTCATATTATAAAGAAAGGCTAGAATTTGCTAGAAAAAGATTATTTCGATGTTTTTACAGCAGAGGTTCTCAAAAGGAAGATTATATAAAAATCATGGAAGGGGGTGGTAGAAGTATTCTAAAAATCTATCCTTCCTGAGTTAGATAAAAATCATTTCTTTTGGCCAATTAGAGAAATTTCAAGTATGCGTGTAATGTCGTGTATTTCTTTTGATTTTTGCATATTAAAATGCATTTTAACTGCGCTTTTAATTTACGTTAATTTAAATGTGCATCTAAATTATTAATTTTTAAAATATATATATAGGGAGAGAGACAGAGCTTTCAATAAAAAAATTTAAATCTTGTTATTAACGCTTTGCAGTTTTATATGTTAAACCTTTGTCCAGTTTAGGGGACTGCGAAGAGAGAAGTATTTAAGAACAAACTAATGTGTTTATGTTTTTATGTTGATTGTTATTTTGATCTAAAAAACATGGATTTTGTTTCTGTAGTTTTAAGAATATGTTTATGTTCTCCAGGAGGATATTCGAAATTCTGTCAGTTGTAAATACAAAATTTAATTTTTATTTTCAATACTTACTGAAATAAAATACAGGAAGCTATAAAAATTTACGTATTTATAATAATAACTATATTTCTTAACATGATTTGAATATTTGAGGGCATATTTACATGAAATTCACTTCAGGATATTTTTAATTAATTAGGATATCTTAAATTCATTTGCAAATATCAAAATATAATTAAAATGCAAGTGCAAAACATCAAAGAATAATATAATCAGTCTTTATCATAAGGCGCAAGTGCCCAGACGTTTGGAAGGAAGAAAATCTTTAACATAAATTTATATATTCCTTATTTCATTCAAATACCTTAAACATATAGAAAAATTACAAAGAAAATAACAAACATTACTGTAAAAATATTTAGGCTCCTGAAGATTGAAATGAACTAAACAATTATTATTTTTTATCTTTGTTTTTATGTAGCTTTTTATCCATCTTTTGAACTCAGTTTTCTTTGAGATTAAGAAATATCTTTCGTTTTAAAAAAGAAAAGCTAGTTTGCCTTAGAAAGTCTTTCATTAAGTTATCATTACTAATCTAAGCTAAAAAAGGTGAATGGAATCAGATCTGGATTATGTAATTATGAAAAAGCACACTAAGATCTCCTTAAGGGAAAGTATGCTTTCTTGGGAAAACTTTTTCAGGGTAACGAATTCCCCTCAACCTTATATATGTGAAAAATCACTGAAACTCTGAGGCAGCCAGGCTTTTCATTGGGATTTAAATTTGTGTCGACTTAGTTTTTCTAGCAAGATTCAACCATTTTTTACACTCAGCCAATGATTGAACAGCTATAACAGAAAAAGTGAATATTAGGTTGTGATCAGGTCCTCTACTGAGAATTTTGTGACACACTCTTACCTGTGCTTGCCTAACAGGAAACTGAATAACAAGTAAAATAGTCAACCACCGCATTTTAGAAACTTCAAGGGTGTTTACAAATACTAAATTTCTAAAAAGTTGAATTGAAGAGAATGTTAGATAGTCCTTTTGATAAATTATAAACGTATTAAAGGTTGAAATATTCTGAGATTTTGCTAGTGATAATGTAATTTTGGGCTTGGTCGTACAAACTGTAGATGATTCCTCTATTTTCAGTGTGAGTGCTGTGTATAGACCAGTTGTATGGCTGTGGCAGATATCTCATTTTGCGTTTACTTGATTGTGTAGTGTTTTGGCTGATTTATATTTTCTGAACGAGATATATATTATTAACCAAGGAAAAATTAACATTGTTGCGTTGTTATGGATTCGTGGATTTTGACTGATGAACGACAACACTTGATGAAGAATGAAAACACAATTTATTGGCCAATATTACTCAAGACAGCTCCAAAAACACGTTCACAGTCCTTAAAAAACTACGACAAACACACTGAAACAATCAGCAACATAGTCTTTAGGCTAACAGCCTATAACGGTGAAACCACCTTCATGGCAAAGCACTAGAGTACATCCCGACTCGGTTCGGTCGGTCTCGGAACTCAGCGTACTCTCGAGACTCTCCACGCTACAACTCGCGATGCACTCGATAGCCTCAACAATGCACACTCTCGATGCACCAACTTGCGATGCACTCGACGACCAACTCGATAATACACTAGATGATCAACTCGATAGAGTACGACACACTGTGCGTACAGGCAGGATGTATATAGTTTTCGCCAGCCTTCGACAACTTTCTGGGCCAAACCGCTACGAATTCGTTCCAGAATGTTCTCCATCCGTCTACGGCATATTGCCAATTCTGTATCCATAATGGCCAATTGCGCGATTTCGCCAAGTATGGCAACCCTGCCTTCCCTTGCCATTTTCAGGCAATTCTAAATCCGCCTTGCGGGGAAACTATCTTACCGCGGCTGGGCATTCTGTAACAATATGTTAAGGGGCAAATTAGTAAAAGTTTTGTAAAAATCTAAACCTTATGCACTGCTGGCCACCGTAAATGCAAGACCCTGAAGGAGGCATGCAAAAAACAGGAAATTTACAATACGTATTAGCGGTGCTGAGATATGCAAATGATTAGAGTTTCAGCGCAGACGCACATCAGGCGCCTGTGGCGCCACTTCAAAGCGCTATTTAAGGCTTGGAGTTTAAGACGATTTCAAGCTCGGCAATTGTGTTTTTCTTGTGGTTTTTTTCACAAAATGATCAATTATGCCTCGTAGTAAACAGCGATCATCTTTTGATTAAGTATCCGAGTTTGACAGAGGAAGGATAGTCGCCTACCGAGAGTGTGCATTAACTTTCAGGGAAATCGGTAGTCGTGTTGGACGAAATCAAACAACTGTAATGCGGATATGTGACCGTTGGATGCAGGAGGGTACGACGGACCGACGTGTTCGATCGCATGCACCTCAGTGCACCACTTCACGTGATGACAGGAACATTGTGCGCATGGCAGTGACGGATCGCTCAGTCACATCACGAACCACAGCAATGCACATTCAGTCTGTAACGCATCATCCAGTGTACCATTCGACGCCGTTTATAGCAGACTGGTCTGTCCGGAAGACGTCCATTGCTTCGTCTACCCTTGACCACAGAACCACAGCCGTCTCCGCCACCAATGGTGCGATGAAAGAAGGATATGAACGGCAGAACAGAATGAAATTGTCTTTACTGAGAAGACCCGCTTCTGTCTGCAACACCACTATGGTCGGATTCGAGTCTGGAGACACCGAGGAGAGATGCTGAACAGCTGCGTTATGCACCGCCATAACGGTCCTGCACCGGCTATTATGGTATGGGGCAGTATTCGATATCACTCTCGCACCCCTCTAGTACGCATTGCTAGTACTTTAAACAGCCAGCGCCACATCTCCGAGGTGTTGGAGCCAGTTGTCCTTCCTTACCTTCAGGGTTTGCCCACATCCATATTTCAACAGGATAATGCGCGACCACACGTGGCAGGCATTGTCCAAGGGTTCTTCGTCAATCGCCAGATTAAATTGCTTCCCTGGCCGGCTCGCTTTCCGAATCTTTCGCCGATAGAAAACATGTGGTCCATGGTTGCTGAACGATTGACCCAGATTACATCCCAAGCTGCCACACCAGATCAACTTTGGCAAAGTGTGGAAGCTGCTTGGTCTGCTGTACCCCAAGAACATATCGAAAGTCTCTTTGAATCAATGCCGAGGCGTGTGGCAGCGGTGATCTCCAACAATGGCGGCTACTCCGGCTACTGATTCTGGAAGGAACCACAGTTCACCGAAGTCTATAAATTTAATCAATTGATACTTGGTCAATATGTTATCTACTAAATAAATTTTCTTGTCATATCTCTTGTCTTTCTTGGTGTCGCAATTTGGATGTCCAGCAGTGTAGTAACATGTTGCAGTTGTAAGCTTTCAACTGCAGTTGAATTTCGCACAGGTAATTTTGTCGTAATATAACTAAATACAATAATTACGATTCTTGAGAGATAAAAACTAAGATTTTATTATTAAATAAAATTAAAACTTAGAAAAGTTCCATAATTAAACTTGGTGCGTATTTCTGCATTTACTTTTTGACTGCAAAACGGCAAAAATATCTGTCAAACTATTAAAACAATTATTTTTATTAAAAGACATATTTAATTAGATGAGTACTATTCTAATAAATTAAAAGGAAAGAAATATGCACAAGAGCTTTTTCAGCCTTACATACAAATGTGCTACAACCTTCCCTTATTAGCAGTTGATCTTATTGTAATGCAGTCGATGGTATTCAAAAGAGACATAGTTTAAATCAGGGATGGGCCAACTACGGCCCGCGGGCCAACTCCGACCCGCCGGAAGGTTCTATCCGGCCCGCGGATAGAATTTTAATTTGCCGGTCAGAGGCAAATTAAAAGAAATATTCATATATTATATATTCATCTCCTTTTCTACTTTGTTTAAATATTAAATTTTTTCTTCCTTTTTTTTCAAAGAGCTGGTAATCTGTTTACATTCTCTATTTTTATTCTACAAAACATAAATCGAAGGAAATAGCAAACACAGTCAGTTTTCAATCGGTAAAGTGTTAAAAGCGGAAGTTATTTGTTAGTTATAGCTGTAGATTGGCGCCAACAAGCGTTATCTTTTTCTTGTGGAGCAGACATATGGGAATTCAATATAGGTGAATTAGACCTCACATGTGTCAGACTGCGCATTTTAAGCTCCATCTAGCAGCTTTTTCTTTTGGTGCGAGTTCTAATAGTATTGATTGTGTGTTGAAAGGTTGTGGACATATACCGTCAATGTGAATAGTGGTGAAATTATTAAAAGTATAGCGTAGCTAGTGCTTGTTTGGGTTATTGGTAAAATATTTCAACCCCAAAATGGCTACTAAAAAACGTAAAGTTGATTCAGAGTGCCGCGCTTTTAATGATGAATGGACATGGAAATATTTTTTTTCAGTTGTAAAAGATAAACCAGTGTGTCTTATCTGCAACGAAGCTGTAGCAGTCTTCAAAGAATATAACATTTCCCGTCATTTCACATCTAGCATAAGAATTCCAATTACGAAGCAATGTCCGAATATGAAAAAAAAAACAAAATGCAGAAAGTCTTTGTAAAATATTATCAGGCCGGCAAAATTTTTTCTAGAAGGTAAACATTATTCAAGAAGTAGCTACAGATGCAAGTTACATTGTAGCTTACAATATTGCTAAAATAATAAAGCTCTCAGTGATGGGGAGTTCGTTAAACAATGCATGCTCCAAGTTTGTGATGTTTTATGTCTAGACAAGAAAAATAATTTTAAGACTGTAAGCTTATCTCGAAAAACGGTGACTTCTAGAATGGAAGCCATAGATAAAAACTTGGCATCACAATTAGAGTCAAAGATTGGCCAGTTTTAATTTTGTTCCATAGCTACGGATGAAAGCACTGATATAAATGATGCTGCTCAATTAGTATTATTTATAAGAGGTGTTGATGAGAACTTTGAAATTATTGAGGAACTGGCGTGCATACGTTCTTTAAAGGGAACTACAACGGGATTTGATATTTTTCGTGAATTTCAGAAAGGGCTTTTAACTTTGAAAGTGCCTATAACAAATATATGTAATATTACGACCGATGGAGCACCAAATATGACAGGAAAAAAATTTGGATTTCTTGGACTCTTTAATCAAAACTATCCCGGGAACAATGTTGTTTTTCTACATTGTGTTATACATCAAGATGCTCTGTGTAAATCTGCATTGAATATGAAACCCGTGCTTGATACAGCCGTGAAGCTTGTAAATACTATTCGATCTCGTGGGCTTACTCACAGGCAATTTCGAGATTTTCTTCAGTCAGTGCAATCCGAATACTCTGATGTACTGTATTACACGAAAGTAAGGTGGTTTAGTGCAGGATGTGTTTTCGAGCGAGTTTGGCAGCTGAAAGACGACATTGTGTCGTTCTTCCGTGAGAAACAGTGTTCTGCGGAGTGCGAAATGTTAGAAGATACAAAATGGCTTTCAGACTTTGCATTTTTCACAGATCTTCTTTGAACAACTTGAATGTCAAGATGCAAGGGAAAAATCAATTTATCGACGATATTTGGTCACATCTCAAAGCTTTTAAACTAAAACTTAATATGTTTGCTGTAAATTATACACATTATTTTATTTTATTTTATTTTTTTTTTTGCTGTAGATCATTTTAACTTATTTCCTCGAATTTCATTAGAGATATATTTCTCATTTCATTAATTCAGTTCTCACTTCGCGGCAAAACAAAAATATATGAAAACTCAAAACATTTTCATTAAAAATGGAAAACTATAGAAAAACATAAAACACCAAATATAGTCAAAATAGTATAATTTTTTAAAATTAAAATTAGAGTTTCTACTCGACAAGCAATTCGGGCAGTGGGCAAGGAGGCAGATTTTTCGATGTCCCACTCTGCAAAAAAACACTCTATAGGAGTTACCTCTCTTTGCCCACATAAACTAATTTAGATCCTATAAGTAAACCTGGCGACTTCTGGCCCAGGCGTGAAAGAATACTAGCACAGAAAAAAGGGTAAATATAACCCTTTATTAATTTCAACTATGAACAGAAAGTCACGTAGTTCGTGCTTTACAGTAAGACCGACAACTTGCTGTGGAAACTAAGAACTGTAACACATTAAATCCAAATATAAAAAAGAGTAGTCCTGGTCCAGCCCTTTAAGTTAAGGCTAATCTAGGTTGACACGATAAAATACCAGGCGGGATTAGTCAAATGGCACAAAAAGGCATATCAGTGTAACAGCAAGGTCAGAAACGCAAGGTGCGCTGGCTAGCGAAAGCATGCTCTGAATAAACTCCAAGACTCAACCTTTTAAATACTCACATCAATTAACTTTAAATTTACATCCTGGCGAGGAAATGCGACGGGAAGTTGAGGAGTTCAGGAAAGATAACAAAAATTTGAATACTAGGTCAAATAACAATGTACAACTGAATGTGTAGAAACTACTTAATCACTAGTCTCCTAAGTTTCAAACGTAAGCAAATGATTTCTTCGTTAGGCTTAGTAGCATTTAAATAACCTTTTAATTATTGGTAATTCTACAACTATTGCATTCGTTTCAACGTTCTGAAGCTACATATTTTTGAGTTGTGCGAGATATATACATTCGTATTTACGCGTACCGACGTCACGACAAAAAAATCTCTTCTGAATACATTTTAAATCCATTTTTTATTCCGCTTTGCGTAAAACAGACCTTTATTCTGTCCCTAAGTATAGATATCACGCTAAAACATCGCTTAAATAGATTCGAGAGTAGTCAATGTGTTTATTTTCTTTGAAAAATAATGCTCGAAACATTTCTCGATTACAAAACATTCTTTTCTTCGTACAAGGAAGTAAGAAGGGTAATAAGTATTTCACATTTTACTAAACAATTATAGTTTTTTCAACGAAATTATGTGAGTTAATTAAACAGTCTCCACTTTCGTTTCAGAATGTTAAAAAAAATTATAATTTAAATAAATTTTTGTTCTTTTTTATTTACACTTAGTCGGACTAGTTATTTTTTCCACTTAATGGTTTTTCTCTTAAGAATAAAATAAAAAATATTTTAACGATTTCTAGTATTTCTATTATTCGTGCAATTACAATCGTTTGTTAGCAATGAAAATAACTAAATTTATCGTCTGTTATTATTAATACCAATTTGCAATATTTATTATTCAGTATGATTAATATATGAAATAACACATATTTCTAACACTTCACGGTATATCAGCTATAAATATTTAAACCAGGGATGGGCAAACGTTTTCGATCGCGGGCCAAAAATCGAAAAAATAAAGTTTGGCGAGCCAAGATGAATTTTTCTACAAATTTAAAAACAATATACAAGTATTACAATTTAATATATTAATGAGATGAATGAAATTTCGATTTCATTTTTAAAAGTTCCTTATATTGAGGTTCGAAGTGAGATGTACTGATTCTAAGGAACGAGGCTAAATGCTCATCTGTCAGTCTGCTTCTGAAATAATTCTTTCTAAGGTTCATAGTTGAAAACACTTGTTCACATATATAAGATGAAGCAAACATAGCACTGATTTTCTGGGCATGAGATATTAAATTTTGGAAACTTACTTTCGATAATAATTTGTAAAACTCTAACTTTGACATATTTAGAAACAATTGCTTGAGATGATTGTTAAATTGCAACTCAATTAATTCAAGTTGCAGATATGACCTCACTGCTTCACAATTTACGTTGAATGGCATGGTAAAAATATCCAATTCTGCTTGAATGGCACTGAAATCTTGAAATCTGCGTTCGAACTCAAAATGCAGTTTTTTCAAGCTATCGTCATAATTATTAAGGTTTTCTTCATTTACTGAGGGTATTGAATTTAACCTCGGGAAATGAGATGTGTATAATTTAATGGGCCGTAGAATGAAGTCATTTGGTTTACATATTAGATTTTTTGTTACAAGTATTAGCTCTATTAAATTATTTTACATAAATTAAAGAAATTATGATCACAAAAGGACAGTCAGTTCAAAATTTGCTCCCATACATACCAGCAAATTTTAGAGGTTATTAAAGCACAAAAATAATATCACGTTTAATTTATAAAGCTATTTAGTGTGGCGGGAAGAAATAAAACAAGACAGGAATGTAGACAAATATTTCTTCTGATGGAAACAAGAATTCTTATTAAAGAAAACATTCGCAAGTCGTGAATCATCTTCCTGGAAAGAAATGGGTATCTGCACAATAACTTAGAAAGTTCCTTATCTTAAGAGTACACTCATCAGCAAAAACATAAATGTTTGCCAAGTGTGCTTGTACATTTGCTAAATCTTCTAGTAAATGCCATCTTTTCCCACCTGGCAAAGGAAAATCTTCTAAAAAAAGTAAAACTGTCTTATGACAGTCATTATGTTACATCATAAATAGAGATTAGGAGAACTTACGGGCTAATCAGGGTTATGATTCCAAGTTTTTGGCACCTTTTCCGGCCCCATATGAGTCAGGTCAATATCCTAATATACGATGTTGGAATTGCCCTCTTAGGGCGTTAACTAGATTGCTAAAGAAACCTCACGCTAGTTGTCTACCTAGTTCACGCACACAGAACTAAGTTGATATTATTCTTTTAGCATTTTTCAGAAACAGTTTAAAAGTTGCATTTATCATTCCTGTTTTGCCAGAGTATTAGTTTTCACAAACTGAAAATATCTTGGTTTTAGGTTTCAGTTAAATTTTCAAGTGTTACTAAAAAAACTCATTTTTTATTGTAAGAGAAGTAGTTTTATACAAGGCAATATACTATATTCGGTATCTTTATATATGAAGAAGAATGTTGCTCGCGATTACCTCAGTCATTACTATAGCTATCGTCACCAAACTTTCATTCTTTTCTGTGTCCTGGAAAAGGATGATGTCCACTTCCCTCGCTCCCCCCAAAAAAGCTAAAATCAGAGATATTAATTAAAAACTCTGCAAAAGCTAATTTTCGTCCTCATTTTTCCGAGTGGCAACAGTCTCGCACGCTGCAGATAAAAATCTGCTTTATTTCGAGAAGTGTTGCCACAGTTCGCTTTGAAATTGTAGAATTTATTAATAAAAAGCTCCTAAGTTTTACGATGAAATAAAAATAGCATTGCCAAACATTAAAATACATTATTCCAGATTCCAAAAATTCTCGGAAACCATTTCGACTATTCCCATCTTCGTACGACTTTAATCAGCTTAGATATTAATTAAAAACTCTAAAAACACTAACTTTCGCACTCATTTTTCCGTGTGGCAACAGTCTCGCGCGTTGGAGATAAAAATGCTTTATTTCGAAAAGTGTTGCTACTGCTCGATTTCAAACCGTAGAATTTGTTAGTTAAAAATTTATAAATTTTACAAAATCTATACATATAAAGAAGAATATCTGTTTGTATGTTTGTCTGCTCCTTCGCGATATTGATTTCAGATCAGTTATGATAAATGTTTTGCAATTAATCAACTAAAAGTGAATGTAGGTAAAATATCGGAGGGAACTTGAGCTTTTACGATCATTTTGATTAGAAAAACGAGAATCATTAAAAACTGCTTGCCATTGTTGCTGTTATAAAGAGAGAGAATTAGTTTATTTTTTTATCGAAATTTTTTACGTGGATTCCATATCGCATCTGACTGAAAAATGTATGAGTATGAAACATACTTTTTGCATCGTTATTAGAAGAGGATTAGAGCATTACCGTTCTCACTGTTGTTACATACATTACACTCAATCTAACGTAACTGCCATCGGGTACTTCTGCTAGTTATACAATATTTAATGGCTTTTAAAGTATTGTGCTTTTGTTTCAGAGTCATGTGTACAAAAATATTATCTTTTTAACTCAGCAGCCCATATGTATATGTTCTATAATTCTGAGGATTTTATTCTCTCGGATGATAATAGACCACCTTCTCAATGAGGCTTTACAATATATATTAAGTTGTTGCCAGTTTGTCTACTACTTAAAAATTTTGTGACACCTCCTAGTCAGTGCTTGCGTCAGAGGGAATTTTATGTTATGAATTTAGCCAAAGCCTCAGACATTTATAATCCCCAACGGTATTTGACAATTCTAATGTTCCAAAAAAATTAACATGAATACATATATTTACATGAAATGAGCTACATGCAAATGTTTGCTGATCTTCAAAATGACAATGATTAAAATTGCTTCTTCAGTAGACACGACTTACTTGATTCATAATTTCACGATAACGTTTACCTGAGTATACAGTGCATAAATTATTGATAGAATGGAAAGAAGCTAGCATATTTTATACGGACGATTCATAACATTCTGAAAATAAAGAAGTATTATGTAAAAAACAAGCATCTATTACATCAGGTCGTCATATCAATTAATTTGTAGGTAGCGTCCCATCAAGTAATTTGATTTTCCATTTTAGGATCAATCAGAATGGAAACAAACCAATGCAAAATTTAAAATTAGGTAGATTCGTGTAGATTTTAAAGAAGAATATGTTGATTTTAGGAACGATCAAACGGATATCTCCCTTCTATAGAATTAAAACAATTTTCACATATTCCTCTTCTTTTATTGAGAAGTATATTTTGCTTTAAAAATTAATACAGCTTTATTCAAAATTACACCAATTTAAAGGTGCTTTTTTGCCTAAATTTATATTTCATGGTTGCTGCAAAAGATGCAGTTGCTTAAAAAACTGTACATTTGTTACAAAATTTTTGTTTTAGGGGTTCAGTGTCATTTTATAATTGAAGAAAAAAGTAAGGAAGAAAATGAAAGAATAAATTCCCCTTATATCTTGCTTTCGAAGTCAATAGAGAGGCTTTCGCAAAACTCCTTTCAGAAATACTTCGCCACTTTTGCAACTCAGAGATCTCAAAGGAAAACCAGATCACTTCACCATGTTATCTAATATATATATATACACACCTATTCTGTACCTAGATAATCTTCTAGTAGCCACACGTGGATACTCCGATAAGGAAACGGCAGCGTGAGAAAAAGAATAAGATGCAAACAAAAAAGAAGAATGTCTAATCCTAAATATATTTATTTAAGGAACTTGAGGGAAACCAAGGAAAAGCTGGAACTCATAAATCCAATCAGCTTAGCCTGTGGAAATAAATCTTAAGGCAAAACACCAAATTAAAACAGAAAAAATCAACTAATGAAACTACTTTTTTTAGCTTTCTCAGAGCTAATTTCCTTCGTGAAGAACAGTTTTCAAAAATGCAGTCTGGTGAATCAGTAAATAAATAGATGCGGCGAAACATTGTCTGTTAGGATGTGAAGAGAAAGATAAATGTCTGGAAGAAATAAATTGTATCTATTTCAGGAATTTATTTTGGAAAGTCCCGAGAAAGCAGTATAGCAGATCAAGGCCTAGTAAGTCATGCATCTCTACATTACTAATTACCTTGCAAAGCATTTTGTTTTAAAGTTGACATAAAGGTCTTTAAGAAATTGATCTAGAACAAATCACATATTAAATGTAGGCGAGGTAATGTCAAGAAATTTAACTAGTCAAAACATTAATGAATACACAGCTATTTTGGATTTTATCTGTACCAGATAGTAACAGCACAAAGAGTTTGATACAATAAAGAAGTGCTATAAATAGTTTAACATGTTTTAGATTAGATATCAAATACACTCATTTCCAAAAATTAAGCACGGAGAGAAAAATGCTAATTTCCGAAAGCCAATCAGAATTGAAGAGGATGCAATTCGCTGATTCGCTGAGGTAGATGGAAGTATGTAAATATGTTAGGTAACAGCCAATCGCGTTTTCATGTCAAGAAATATACAAAAAAGGCAGTCTTATAAGAAGCCAGCTTTATGAAGGGTTATAGAAGTTGATTGTAAGTGCTAATAGAAGGTGTTTAAAACTTTCGTACAACTTGTTTTCAAGACATACTTGTTTCTATGACTTCTAGCAGACGAATGGAAGATTCCGAGCGCTGGCGTGCTGTGGGGCGCATTGAAGCAGGACAGTCGATCACAGATGTTGCACTTTTCTTCGGCGTTCATCATTCTGCAATTTCACGTTTATGGAAACAATTCGAAACCACACAGACAGTTGTCCGAAGGCCGTAGCCGGTCGCCCAAGGGTTACAAACCCCCCGGAAGATCGATATATTGCTATTGTAGCCAAGCGGAATCGCAGAGCGACTTCCACACGTGTGACATCTATGGTTACAGCGTCCATTGGTAAGGCGATATCTGCAGCTACTTTACGCCGAAGATTACATATGAGTGGACTGTACGCCCGGGTACCTCGAGTTTGTGTTCCTCTCTATCCGTCCAATCAAGAGGGGCACGATTAGAGTTGTGCCTGGAATATGTCAATTGGAATGTGTCTGACTGGAATGTCATTTTTACTGATGAGTCAAGATTTGCTCTGGAGCCAGATGACAAGCGTATAAAGATATGGCGTGAACAACGAACACGCAGTCAGTCCCAAAACATCACCAAACATCACGCATTCCGAGGCGGAAGCATTATGGTGTGGGCAGGGACTTTATTAGGATACCGCACCGACCTGCACATCTTTAAACGGGGTTCTTTGATGGTTGTCCGGTATCGAGATAAAGTCCTAGAACCCATTCTGAAATTGTACACTGCAGCGTACTTTTGTTTTAAAGGACGATAACGCACGTCTCCATAGAGCTGACATCGCCGATGACTACCTGAAGAGTGAAGGGATTGCGCGTATGGCGTGGCCAGCATATTCGTCCGACCTTAATCTCATTGAAAATCTTTGGGATGCTCTCGGCCGTGCTGTATCTTCACGTTTCCCACCTCCAGCCACTCTTTATTGAGCTGGAAACTGCTCTACAAGAAGAATGGCGACTGTTTCATTCTGCGGTGGTTGACCACCTAACTGAAACCATGGTCACAAGGTAGAAAATTTGTATACAGACAAAGGGGAATCACATAACCTATTAATGTCCTTTTTTCATTTTATGCTGTTTATTTTCACTTTACACATAAGTCTGTTTAAGTCTACAGTATGTCAGTATCTGATGACTTACAAAAATGTAATATTGTTTTCATTTCTGTATTTAATTATTGATTTTATTTTATGCATAAATATATATACTACTTTCCGGCCGAATTTTGTGTCAATCCAAGCAGTATTCGTTGATTTTTTTTTTTTTTTTTGCATTTTACATCTTCGTGCTTAACTTTTGGAAGTGAGTGTATTAGCTTGCTAGTAACTTACTGCTCTTCCTAAGGGACAGAAAAGGAATAAACGATGGTGCCATGTGTCGTAAATCTTGTACACATCTAAATAGAAAACGAATATTGCCTTAAAGATATAAATTCGACGTGAAGTATAATCAACATATCATTAACGAAACACTTTTTGTCATGTCAGTAAAATCCAATAATCCAATTAGTAAAATAGGACACGAAAACTGCAATTATTTTCCTCTCTACGTTGCTAATGTATTTTAGTTGATGAGGTACTGGAATATTTTACACAGAAGAGAAAATTTCAGAGAATTTTAGTAATTAACAATAAAATCTTCCTCCAGTTATTAACATTGAAGTCTCTTCTTAGAATAAAAAAAATATTTCATTTATTTACTTATTTTAACTTTTATTCATTTTCTTCCCGAAAGTTTTATATATATATATATGCATATATTAAAAAAGTATGTATATATATATTTTTTTTTTAGTATGTATATATATATATATATATATGTGTATATATATAAAAAGTATGTGTGTATATATATATATATGTATATATATAAAAAGAAAACACACTTTTTGGCTTTTAAAATCAATTTGCATAATATTTGAAAAAATTGACTAAACATTTCACCGTATATTAATGGCATTTAGAAAACGCTAATAATTGCATTTAGAAAAACAAACTAATGATTCTACACTAGAATCGTTATTCTTCTGGGAACCTTTAATATGTTATCCAGGCTGTTATATCACTAACGAGAAAATTCTGGGACATCATCCCAGCTCTGCACAATTGCTTGAGTGTAAGGTTTAATAGTAACTTCCAGAACTGCAGTATACTACCTAGCAAATACTGCCTCTGTCATGGGCAAGATAAAAGTCAACTTAGGTACCACGAGATCTTAGTCGTAGTTTAGAAAAGCGCCGAATTTTCTCCCGTCAGAATGGCTCATAACTAATACGCATTATAACATCACACACTAATAGGTGCCTTGAATAAAATGAAGCTAAGTAGGTCTGCTACGTCAAGTGGACGAACTCTAAATGCATCGATCATTATAAAATGTTGAATTTTCTTTTATTCGAATTTTACAATACTTAATGACGTTCACCTTCAGATCAGCTGAATGAACTCTCCTACCTCTTACGCGAGTCGAACGAGGTGTGAGAAATTGCTGTTCGTATGGTACTAAGATTGTCCTGCTCGATACGGAGTTCCTCACGTTTGGTTTGAGTGAGCTCGCACTCCCATAAATAATGGTGATAAATAATCGCCTACACAGATTTCACAGTTGCTACCCTCCAGTTCCCAAAGACCCCAGTATGACTCGTAACAGTAGTGACTAAATTTACTTTGACTTGTTAAAAACTGATTGTTATGATGGTTGTCAAACAACACACTCATTCCAGCATTAACAATATGTTGGAACATTAGACGTAAACTTTGCACCAAAAAAACTGGATAATTTTACATCTTCTGTGCTACTGGGCCGATTAATGAAGATTAATTAGCATTTTTTATGTCTCAAAAGAGGGTCTTAGAATATCTGTTAGATTTATACATAGCATTTCTAACGTAGGTATTTTTGACACAAAAATCGGACTTTCTTTTGAATGGCTTACCGATTCTTTTAAACTACGACTATATCTACAAATCAAATTATATCCAAATATTAAACTTCATAAAATACGAAGAGAAATTTAGCGAGAAATTTAAAAATTAATCTTAAAGCGTTTTTTTTAATTTAAGCTGAGAATGATTTAAATTATCTTCTCCCTCCTTATCGCATATCTTGGTGGTATAATTGGGAGCAAACTCTAGTCCCGGCAAGTGCATTGCACATTTTTATGTCTTCTGTTTTAAAGGTTCTAATGACTCTACAAATTCACTTGGCGAAATTCTTAATTTCGAGCAATCTATTTTCCTTTCGATTTTTTTACTATGCACCAGCTAAAAAAGAAGGTGCATCATTCGTTCTTTCAAGTAATTTTAACAAAATGAGTAAGTACATTTTGCCTTATTATCGTTTATAACAATTATGCCATATTTAAAAATGCATTAATGTATGAATTCATGTATATCCTTGGAAATTTTCAATAAAAAACTCTAATCTTTTGCTGGTATGCCTAGAAATGCATCTATTTTAAAAAGATGGCAAAAGTTTATAGGTTATAAATCCAAAATGGTTTCGAAAAATATATAAAAATTCCTAAAAGATACAAAGTTTTGAAAACAAATCGGAAAAAAGCTGCTACTTTCATTTGAATTGATCATAAAGTTTGAACTGTGAAAGAAGGAATGAAGTAAGTTTAATAAAGTAAAGAGATATGAAATATATCAAATTCAATTAACATTGAGGAGCTAAAATTTTGAAAGCTAATTTTTTGAAACTTACTCGACATTTACAAAACTTTGCATTTTAGCATAATTTGAGTCGAAGAATCGAAGTATGAAAAAAATGGGTATGTTGTTTCAGGAAAAGTCCGACTTTTTGTCAAAATACCTACGTTGGAACAATGCTATACATGAATCTAATGTATATGTAAGTCACGCTTTTGACACATAAGATACGGAAGTTAATTTCTTCAATCGGCCGAGTAAAACGGGAGATATAGAACTGCCCTTTCGTTTCCTTTCGTTTCTTTTTTTATGCAATGTGTACAGTTTTAGACAACTGCCATTGCGTCTGCTATTCTTGGAACAATAGTTCCTTTTATACTCTGTTTAAATCTCACTCGTAGAATTGCAAGACTTTCGTAGACTGCATTCTTAAGTGGCGTATTTCTCACAATAATTGTCCAGCTCTTTCCGTGATAGCTTAAGTACTCCTTGATATCTTTTAACTTAGCTTGAGTTAGGAAAAACTGCGATAAAGGTTTTTGGTCTTCTTTTCTAGGAAATTCTAGTACCATCGCGTAGAGCAATGACTCACTACCGTGTTTATGACATATTTATTCCTTTACAGAATTGCATGCACATTCAAGAGCCTTCTTTATTGCGAAAAGCTCTGCATGGAAGTCAGTATTAAGATTTCTAAACCTGCATCTTCTTCATGATCTCTATTTTACGGTACAGAACCACGAAAGCAGCATCCACGCGACCCACGAGTCTCCAACCATTCGATGTAGACTGTAGATTTTCTTTTTTCCCCACGGACTTGCTTTAGCAAAATAGTATCGCAAATTTTTTAGCTAGATGTTTGCCAGAGGTCCCCAGCTGGTGTGCGGCTAGTGTTTCGATAGCTACGTCTGTTACTGTTACAAGTTTGTTTCCAGTTCCCATTTGGAGCTAGCAAACTGTCTGGTTGGCACTTGGACTAGCGGAAATGCATGTTCTAGTTCTTGCGCACTGACTGAGGACACACAGTCTTACGCTTTTGCCATTAATAATATGAAAGGTCTCTAGACGATATTGGCAAGTTCTGTTAATTTGCAGTTGGGGAAGCGTGGTCCCCAAGTTCAGTGCCAAAAAGTACATACCTCGCTATGGCTCAGATATATATATCCTTCGACAGGGCTGGAGCAACTAAGGTTGTAACAGAAGAAGACCAGTAACTTTTTTATATTTTTATACTCATGATATTTATGCATAATTATTTTCAAATGTAATTTCTATTCTCACCATCGATCTATGAAAACACTTGTTTTTCTTGTAAAAATACACTTTATATTTTTATCTTTTATTTTTAAAAAAAATCCAATACTTTTTTGTGAAAAATCATAAATTAGAAATTTGTGTGTTTAAGATGAAAAGTTTGAGAAAAATAGCTCATTTACATTTGAATACGGTTTCTGAAGTAATTTTATATTGCATTAGAAGTCTGTAAATACAGTATGCCAGTTATTTCAGATAGACAAAAATCTCGAAGCCATCATACTGGTAATTTTTCACTAGTAAGCTATTAAATAGAACATTCGTAGTTATTTTTTGATTACATTAAATTCAGGAACTGCATATCTTTCAAATCTAATTTTAAAATTTCATATTAGCTACAATCGTTGTCAAAATTACATATAAGTGTGAAAAATTCTGCTAATCATTCTGAAGCAATTCGTTAAATTAAATTAAATAAGAACATCTTCTACCAATGATTTGCATTAATTACCAAGGTAGAAATGTAAAAAAAAGTATTCAAAATTTAACAACAGCTGTGTCACTAAATTTTGGCCTTCAAAAGCTCCTTTCAAAATACTGCATGTTTTAACACCGTTTATTTTAAAACTCATGTTTGATTATTTGATTTGCCAAATAAGACCTTAATTTTAGATGAGATTTAATTCTGAAGACTGTAGAAGAAGAGGAGATGAATTTTCTAACATTTCTGTATGAACTATGAAGCTTTCAGTTAAATTTCGGTTTAAAAGAGCTTATCATTTTATTACGTATTCAGTACCCGTATTATAAGAATTAAAGTTTTTAATACATATGTAACAACTAAAACTTATGAGTACTGAAAGTAAAACTCTTAAATAGCGTATATGTCTAAACTTTCGTTGATTTTAATAAAAAATTCATTAATTATCGGGAAGTAAACTTATGTTGGTGTAACATGCTTCCTATTTATCATAGTAGCTGTATGGATAAAAAATTAAATTAATTATTAAAATAAAAGATATGAAAGGCTAAACTATTTAGATGAGCTACCTGTAACTAGAAAATGTGACAAAATAACTAATGTAAATTACATCAATGAAATCGAGAAAAAAGTATAAAAATTGCCGTCGCTTCTCATAATAGTTCTAAAATTTCTTTGTGAAATTCTCGATAATTTTGAAGGAAAATTTCCATTAGTTCCATATTAAAATGTAAAAGAGTTAATAACTTGCTTATTACATTAAAATTTGATGAGCTCGTTAATAAAAGCAATTAGTATTGAAGCCTAAAAGATTTCTTTGGAACTGGCAGGTTTTGTTGCAGTTGACTACGGCGAGGCAGAGAGCATTCATGCCTTGAAAGCTGGAACGAAATGCCTTTATGAAGGACGTCCTCACAGAAACTGTCCCATATTCAAACTACATATGATGAAAACCATAAAAACATTCAAGCAGCTAAACAATTTGTTAGAGTTCCATCTTGGATCGAACTATCAGTGTTTAGCTGCCTTATCTACCTGTGGACATTTAGAATCTGTTGTATTTAAATTGTTTATAGAAATTTCAAGATTTGCAATCCGAGGATAAAAAATTAAATATCAAATCAAATATTTAAAATGAGCATTGCATGTTATCTTGTTTGTTTTATTACCTTTGTCTAAGACTCTAAAATTTATCTGAAATTGTTTTATCAATGACGAAAAAAAAATTCTTAATTGCTTGCGCACTTATTCGATGCATTTCCAATATGCGTTAGAAAACGACGGTAAGTAACGTTATACATGAATAATATTGAAATTTGCTGAAGGACTATGCAGATTGATTTCTGGTACAATTAAAACCAATAATGTAGAATTACGTAATTTAAATAAATTATATGAAATATATTTGTATATCTAGTAAATATTGTATTTAGATTATACGAAGCTATTTACAAGCAATTTTGTACAGAAGTTAAGTACTTCCCCCCTCCCCCATAAATACAATAAAGGGACTTATCGCCCCATCTTAGTCTCTCTGTAAAGTACTGCCAAAGCAAAAGAAGGTTTTGAAATAAACCTTTTTGTTAGTTTGTTGGCCTAACAGTTTACACAACCTGCGTAAAACAGAACCGACTACGCTATGTGCTGGAATAACAAAAAACAAAGTTAAATTAAAATATAAGTTATAAAATACAAGATTTACAAAGATACAGCTAGCCTACAAGTTTTAGCTAGGGCCGTCAGTTCCTTACTTACAAATGCATTATTTATATAACTATTGATTATTCAGATTATCAAGACACAAAGCAGCTTTTCATTCAATAATCTTCGCCGTTTAATATTCGCAAAATACAGCATAATTTAAATCCAGGGAAATATTTCCATTTTCTGTGGAGCTGATATTAATACATATTAAAGAGCTATCAAATTCGTAGATTAATACGAAAAGTATCATTTCACAAGGAAAAGTTAGAAAATGAGAATCACGGAAGCAAATAAATCACTAATGGCTTCACGTGATTTAGAACAGATATTAAATCACTAATGACAAATTGTTCTCAGATTTCTCCATTGCATGCTTAGAATTTAATATCAGGAGGAAAAATGCGATTAACTATGATGCTTTTTAATTCAGAGTGGATTTAAGGAGAGAACTGAAGATGTTTCACTTGAATGAAACAACGAAACAATATATGTGATTCTTTTTAAATTAAATATTTTTTCATTTTCTTGTACGACGTAAAGGAAGTAATCGCGAAAATTTCGGGGATCATATTTCAAAGAAAATATACATTTTGACAGCTATCGAATGAAATCAAACGATGTTTTTTAGTGACATCTCTACGTAAGAACGTAATTTTAAGGACTTTTTCCTAAAACAGATTGCAAAATGGATTTAAAATGGATTCAGAAGAGATATTTTTCGTGTCTTTTGCAAGTACGTACGTAAGTACGTGAGTATATATATAATATATATATATATATATCGCATAACACAAAAATGAGTAGCCTCAGAACATTGAAATTTTGTATATAGGCCTACTATAACATGTAGTTGTGCAATTCCCTTTTCGGTTATAATCGGCCCCTCCAGAAGTATATATATATATACATATAAAAATCCGCTTTGTTACTCAACTCGGTAAGCTATTTTTTTTTAATTTTTTATTCTGATATGCTGATAAATTGCACATTTTTGCATTAAAAATTAATGAATTATGTTATCTTTATGCTGAGTTTAAGGTTTTTATGTCTTTAGTTAAACTGCATGCAATAGTTGTAGAATTTTCAACAGTTTAAAAGTTATTTAAGTGAGGCTAAGCAGCTATATTTGTTCGCATTTGGAACCTAGCAGAATTGCTGAAGTCAGTTTCTGCACCATCAGTATTTTTTGCCAAATGGGACCAAAAGTAAACTTTCAGTTTTGTGCAATGAAAAATATGTTTTCCTGTCCGTTGACCGATTTGCTTGTTTTTGTGTAGAAATTCTAATTTAAATTGTAAAAAGTATTGTTTTTAATTATTTTAACTATATTTGGTATTTTATGTTTTTCCATATTTTTCAATTTTTAGTTAAGATATTTTGAGTTTATATGTATTTTTCCTGTAAAGTGAGAACTGAATTAGTTGAATGAGAAAAAGATCTCCAATTAAACTCGAGAAAATAAGTTATATGAAATGCAACAAAAATTGTGCAAAATTTAATAGGCCGTATGAGGAAGTCATGTGGTGTCGACATCAGACTTTTTGTTTGAGTACGCTAAGGCACGCAAGGGCTATTTACCTAAGGGGAGATTAAAATATGATCTAAACACTAAAATACTATTATACAATGGTGTGACCCATTAGGTCTCAAAAGATCCCCAAAATGTGCTTGAAATTCCGATCAAATAAATATCTCTTCACGTAAAATTAGGTGGAATTTAAATATTGGAAAAATTAAAAGTTTCCATTTAAAAGTTAATCATAAGTATTTGCCATTGGGATTCGTCTTGCATATGTAATGCTTCACAGAAAAAATCCGAAATTTCAGAAAATGTTTAATAACTATTTGAAACTATTTCTTTGTGATTTATCTTTGCATTGTATGTCAACCATATGTGCTTCTAAAGACTCTGCTTTGCATTGTTAAGTCAGTTAAACATTTTGAAATTTTTCAGAGTGCAACAAATAGAATTTCAAACATAGTTTGAACAGACAGCTTACACATGAATATTTCAAAAGTGATTGTTGCTGATTATCATTTCTTAAATTTCTCTTGGATTAAATTTATGAATAAGGGAAGGTCATTTACCACCGTACAATGTTCGAGATTTATCGAATTATTTTTTTGCAGGATACTTCTTTTATATCCTTTTTATATGTTAGAGTTTATTATAAGACCGATGAAGCTAGGAAGAAGAGATGATCAGATTCAGTAAATTATAGAAACACTTATCTGTCTATAATTAAAAAACGGAATCAGGAATTCCTTAAATTATATTCATGTTAATAGGCATTATTTTAATTCGCATTCAGAGATTTTTCAGATTTTTAGCTTTCTCAAATCTATTGATATTTTTAGGATAGAGAAATTTAACGATTTTTTAGTATTCCTTACAAAACCCTCCAGGGTTAAATATATTCAGGAATAATGGGAAAATTGAATAATATTCTGTTAATTGATATACATTTAAAATTTTTTATGCATATTTTAGTTTCAAGTTATATTGGAGCATTAACTTCTTCTTCTCAAATGCGCATCCAGTTCTTTGCTTTTCTCCTTGAATAACAGCTAGAAGAATCCCATGTTCTTCCAACTAAAATTTGCATTTCTCTTATTCAGCCTTTTGCTAAATCTTTCTTTTACATTCAACACTTCGACGTGTTCCGAACTTTAACTTCATTCCCTCTTTTCCAAAAGTACAATCTACTTTTTCTTACTTCTTCTTCTATTCATACTTACTCTACTCTTAAACTTTAACATTTGAAATTTTATTCGTCTGTTTGTGTATCTCGTAATGTGGCTCTTTTTGAAAATGCTGCTTAGTTCTATTGCTAATATTCACCGTTTAGCTCTGCACGTTTTTCTCCTTGCTTTAATCGGAACTCTTTTCCCGAAATAATTTTTACACATTTGCATATTTTTTGAATAATTGTAGTCGTTTTTGTCAGATACTGACAAAATATTTATGCTGCCATGTGTATGAAATAGTAAGATATTTTTATATTCTGTTTGTTCCCTTAAAAAGACAAGCATTCCACTTTCTTTTCAGGAATACTTTTATCAGATAATGCTTAAAGGAGATCCAGATCTTTTCTCTGTCGCACGCACAGAAAATTATTAAAACCACATGTCATTATCTCAATTCTGTTCAGAATAACAATAGATTCGAAATTATCAGTTTTCAATATTTTGTGGTCTCATCAACTTATGAAGAACTCCCATATGAGTTGCTATCCTTTTTTTGTTTTTTAAGAGTGATCAAATTGCCATTAAAACTATCTGAAAACAAAGATAATAAGTAATTAGCCATCCAATGGAAGCAAACACATCCGTCTGCAGTCCCTCATACACTACAAAATTTCTCTGAAAGCTGAAGCTATTGAGTGGATAATAGAATAACGTGGAGCTGCTAGCTTTAAAACTCTTCATTAATCTCAAATCAAGTCCCCGCCCCTAGAAAAAACTCTTGCAAGAAAGTCAAATAAATTTAAGGAATTTCTCATTTTCATTCTGTCGTCAAAGCACAAATTTTAGGTTCTTCACTCATTCAACTAATTAGAATATCGATTATTAACCATTACAGATATAGACCTCTTTACAAAAGCTTTGTCTCATACAACTTCGATTTTATGAAATATTTTACAAAAGTAATTTGTTCGATTTACTAAAGGAATCCCGTGCGCGTTTTAAGAAAAATTTTCGACAAGCTAAAATAACGAAACTTCTAGAATTTGTTTTGTGCAGCTATTAAAGTGCTTAAGGCTGCTTTGGTGAATTTTCTGCAGACCTTGGAAAATTGAAAAAAGTCATAAAATATGTGTCACTCTGAGCAACCAAACGCATTGTTGGTATTTTTAAGCATTATCAATGTAGACAATAAATCCAGATTTTCGACCTAAAAGCAGGTAGATAGTTGAATTTGTAGACATGTTGATTTGATAGATGCAAACACCATTTCTGTATCTGCAACATACCAGTCTCCTGCATTCCTCGATAGGAAATTTCTAGAAACTCAAATTCACGTACCATCGTTATTATGATTACATCTAAAATTTTCAATCTTTTCAATTTGGGAGACAAAACTACGCTACATTTTGTTGATCCGGTTTATCCAATTACCATATTTTTATTTTTATTTTTACGTAACGTTTTTGATTTTACAAAGGTTTAATAACATATGTAGTGACAATATCTGATAATTCTGAAAAGCTATTACTACCATGAGTAAAAAAACTTACAGTATCTCAACATAACCACCTACCATGTTTAATATCTTTTACCAAATGTCCGGAAGGCATCATACACTACCAGCACCTCGGATTTTGTTAATAATCCCAACGCGACAATTCTAGAGCATGAGTAACTTTCTCTACTGTTTTAATAGCTACTTCACAGTGGTTCTTTTACTTTATGGAAGGGATCATGATCTAAGGGACTCATACTGGGTGAGTATGGCAAACACTCCTTGACAGAAGACTTACTATGACGGGTGATCCAATATTTCCCATCGGGACCTTCGCAGAACAATCGTGATGGCATTGATGCACACTTTTTTACTGATATCGTCAAAGCAAATGTTTTGAGAACAAAAGTTTTGTTTGCGTTCTTCCACAGCATCAAGAAGTTCAAGATACCTTGTATATCTTGCTTTAATTTAGCAGAAGATACTACACAGTGTATTATCTCGACTACAGTGTTACTTATGGATCTACATACAAAGCAACCTCCATATATTTCCGAGCCCACAGAGTTCACAGCCATACAATTTCGAGAAATCTCATTTTTATTTTCATTCCCATTATTACTAGAAAGATGGTGACTGATGAGTTACAAGTTTACCAATGCCTCGTTAGTTTCAATGCCTCGTTTGGAAGATAGTTTCAAATATAATCGATCAAAATGTTTTCAGTTTCAGAAAGAAAAACAAAAGCCAAGCAGAGGAATTCTTCGATAAAAACATATTTATGGAATTTACAGAATTTAGCATACGTATTAGTTTAGTAGTTTCAAGGCAGTGGATTTAAGTATAAAAAACTCATAATAATGATGGGCTGTAAATCAACAATAAAAAACATTTATTCTCTAAACTAAGCAAATTTGAGATGAATATTTTTATATGGTAAAAGAAATCTATTTTAAGCTACAGAAATGTACAATGTATGTGCATATATAATGATATAGTACAATCTGTATAGTGTTTTATAGTTATGAGTAAAGTTGCGTGACTGTTCATCTTAAGAACAGGATTGGGCAATGACGAACGAAATTTATGTCAATCTAATAACATTTTATCAAGTTTATTTTCTTCCAGGGTATAAAAGATATAGGAAAAAGTTATTTGAGTTAGAAGAAACTTTATAAAAGGAGAAAAAACATCGTTGTAGCATACTAAGCGTTTTATTGAGCAATAACTTTAGTGCAATCCGAAATATTATTTTGTATTGGACAACAAAATGAAAGTTTTCTTGGGAGACGAAAAGCCTAAATCCGCTTATAAGCTTCAGGGTTTCATGAGATGAACGTTCTTTGAACAAAAAGAACTTAAAACTACTAGAAGAAAATAATATTACTGATAAAAATTTGAAAAGAAAAAGCAAAGTAAGCTCCCCATGAAATTTACTTGGAAATGAAAATGTTTATTTTTATTTAAGTTGAGACATTGTGATTTGTGGAGCAAAAGACATGAAGATTCACATAAACTGTGCCTGGGATTCGAAACATGTATTATCTAACTTTAGTTGGATATGTTACCACTTACACTACGACAGCAAGCATGTGGGCACGCAGTGATTCCTTACAAAATACCAGATGCGAGTGGTCAAAAATAAAAGTTACTAATAACAGTAAGTTTGTAATTTAAATATGGTAAAATAATATATACAGACATTTAAAGCTTTCATTGAAAATAGATTACACACCAAATTTGTTGCACTTAAATATAGGAACTAAAATACAGGCAAATAGAGGCAACTTAAGAAGATTTTATTTATTAATTTTTCGCTTATTTCACAAACACTCCACATTTGCTGACACTGGAAGCATTTACACCAGGAATCCGTAACCTTTTTTTTTCTTTTTTTGCCCCATGCGCTCCTTTTATCATTGCAAGAAAATCCATCCTCCCTTTTTTCCAAATTGAAAAAAAAATAAATATATGTATTTATCTAGATTTAAGCTATTTTTCAAATGTCTCATAAATTAAACAAAAAGTGAGTAAAATGCTGATAAATACCAAAACTTAAATAAAAGTAATTTTTTACATTCATAAGCTAAAACCAAATACTTGACAGATAAATAAGAGGTTGATTGCTTAAAATAAATAGAGGTTGAAACTATGAAATTCTCTTCAAGGAAGAAATCTTCCCGTGGCTCAGAAGCCACATGATAATTTATTTAAGCCCACGCATGTACCACGATCGACAGAGCCTCATGATATAACAGTGAAACTTCTGAAGAATATGACGGAGTAAAGGCACAAAAAAAGCAACAGTGACAAAACTCCTGCAAGAAAAAGTCATATGACATTGAACAGGAAGATTTGTAGAGCCATCTCTTTATCGCATCATCTTTTTCATTTGTAAGTCCAGTCCCTAGTTATGGCAAATTTTGATTGGGATGCTTTGAGAAGTGTTCTCGTCTGTGTAGCAAATTTTCATCCCAATTTTTATGCAAGTGATTTCGATAATGACTTTTGTGATACTGAGCGGACAATTGTTTTGCTGAAAGAAGTAACAGTCACTGTTTTCATATGGCTATGAGGCCCACAACAGCCGAACGGGAATGTTCGCTGAACACTGGTAGTTCGGTTCAGGGTTCGAATACTTGCGAACGGGGTGCCTGAATGGGCGTTTTCTTGGTTTTCCCCACGTGTAATGTGTGCACGACTTAGTTTGCCCTAGAAAGTACAAATGAAGGCACCCCTCTCCTTAGACAGAGAGCCCTTCTCGAGAGAGTTGTCTTAATTAAATAAACCAAACCCTTCAACTTATAAGGTATTTCTTCCGCCTTCTTCGCACGTCTTCGTGGTGTAGTGGTCAGCACGCTCGACGCGTAACTGAGAAGTCCGTAGTTCGATTCCCGGCGAAGGCATTTCTAATTTTTCCTCACACCTGCTTCCAAATAAATACCTAATGTCTCTAAACTGGGGCCCGAACTAAAAAGGTGGTGGATGATGACTCTCTACCACCGGGATTTGGCGATTGGGTCCCCAAAACACCAGTCGCCCTTTAAAAGGGGGAGTGTATAAGGTACTTCTTCCGCTTTCTTCGCATGCCTTCGTGGTGTAGTGGTCAGCACGCTCGACGCATAACCGAGAGGTCCGTGGTTCGATTCTCGGAGAAGGCGTTTCTCATTTTTCATCACTTCTGCTTCCGAAATAACCTAATTGTCTCTACAAACTAAGGTCTCAGCCAACTTTCCAATGCACCCGGTGACGTAAGCACAACTTGACCATCTTCTTCAAAAATTAAAGTAAACACATTGAGCTTTTCTGAAACATACAAAATTCTGCGTTGGCTACTGTGAAGTACGAGGGCTACTTGAGTTTAAGAAACCGGAGACGGATCGACGCCCACATTGTTGTTGCTCCGGAGCTTGAACATTCGGTCCTACAGTGTTTCATCACCCTTGGTTTCCGAATTATGTGTGCGGCTCCTTCCTGTACTTGACCACCAACATTATTGGACATCATTACTTTAGCTCTTAAGTGATAGAACTAGTGTTCCTGACGCAGTGTTTCAGCCATCAACTGTTACATATGTCTGAAGTCAGCAAAAGTGTCCTAAATAACACTGTGCCTACTATGGACTTATTTTGATGCATTAAATTTTGTTTAGTTAAAAACGAATCAGTTTTATAATTTTCACTTATTTTATGATCTGCACGAACGCACTCTGCAACAAAAATCAAGTATATTTTCTTCGTATACTCGACTATAATAGGAAAAGTTTGAAAAGGCAATTCAAAGTAAAGTTTCTAGTAGACGTTTCTGATTCTAGCTGTTTCGGATTATCGCCGTTACAACATATTAATCTGAAAGATGAATATATCTAAGCCATCATTGCAAACAGAATTAAAATTAAACAGTAACGTATCTTTTTTTCTCTTCTTCAAAATAAAATTCTTAATTTCCTTTAAATACAGTATAACATTTGGCTTGTTTTGATAGCATAAAGCAGTATCGAAATCCTCACAAACGTTGAGCGCCTTCTTAGTATGCTTTCGTAGTGTAGTGGTCATCACGCTCAGAGAGTACTTGAGAAGTCCGTGGTTCGAGTTGAGGCGAGGACATTACTCATTTTTCATTACTACTTCTTCAAAAAAAGTCCGAATGACTCTACAGCATTAAAATAAGCAGGAGGTAATTTTTCTCAATCAATTAGTCTCTGCCATTTTGTCTCTGTTGAAATTCTCTTTCATGAAACTGATATTTGCATATTTCCTATCTCTTTGTTTCTAAGTAAACAAAGTGTTTTTTGAGCGAAACAAAGATTTAGAGTTAGCTTTTGTGCATTGTTCTTAATAAAAGATAAGTTCTTTTATTAAAAATTTCAATGCAATATAAACCAAAAATAAAATAATATCTTGCTATGATTTTCAGTGAAGAGCTAAACGGTGCTAAAATACATTTTGAAAAGTAAGAATAAAGAAACAATCAATAACTTTATTCATGCATCAAGCATATGTCAAGACCTAATTAACTGACACTTTTCAGATTAATACAATATACCATTATGCACCTACAGGGTGAGTCAGAAAAATGTATACGCAATTTGAACTGTCATAGAAAATGTATTTTTTAAACTAAAAGGTTAACATTCTGGAAAAAGTAAGGCTATAGTCCAATATGAAAAAAGTATACTTTCTGGTTAAACGGAGCGTTCCAAATGGTGTTTAAAGTAATTGTTCAAAATGATGGCCTTCAGCATCAACATTTCTAAGTACGAGTCACGACTGATTCCGTGTTTCACACCAAAGTGCCCAATGGGAGTTTTGCTCACACAGTTTAAATCTCATCCCAAAGTGTGTCAAGGTTACATGATTTACGACAGTACATCTCATCTTTTACTGTACCCCATAAAAGAAATCGTTGAGTTGGTCTGGAAAGCGTGCAGAAAACTCGATTGATTTCCCTGCGTCTTACCCAATGGCCAGGTACATTTTGCTCCAGCTATGGTCACACATCCCTATAATAGGGCAGAGGAGTATCATCTTGTTGTTAATAGAACTTGGCATTACCGTACATTGCAGAATAGCAGGGAAAACTGAATCAGCAAGCATTGTTAAGTACTTTTCTCTAATTACAGTACCTCCAAAACGCAAAGTCCCAATCAGAACCTTAGGAGGCAAACCACGTCACACGTTCACACCAGGCAAACTCACGGCTTTTCAACAGTAATGTGGGGATCATCTTTAAATGTCTTAACCAGAAAATCGTTTAACCACTACAGTTCTAATTCTTCATAAGAAAAACGTTTTTCGTTTTTTCAAATCTTTTTTCGTGTTTTGGATTCTTCTCTTAATGGAGTTTTAGAGTTTCATGTTAATTAGTGAACATGTGGTCCGTCTTCGCATCATGTAAGCTAGCATGTGGTTCATTTTCACTACAGGCTCATTATCTATTTCAATTAAATTTACATCACTACTAGGGTGTTTTATATATTGAACTTCAAGTTAATTTCAAATTTTACAGTAATTGTATCTTCAATTTTCATAGAAAAGACTTATCCAGCCACAACATATATGTGATTATAGACTTTTATAACATAAAATATAGTGCGAATGAAAACTAAATCTCAATGAAATGGTTGCATCATTATATCTATACAGGTAAATTAAATACAAATAAAATGATAACAACCGCTGTAGTTTAATTATTTTTGTGAAACATATTTGATATCTTGGAGAAAGAATGTCAATGAAAATTTGTTTTTCTTTTTTCTTTGCTAATAAAAAAGGCAAAAGTTAAATGTAAGAGAAGAAGCAGTGAGCTTTGACATAATCAAATAATCCAAAGAGCCTATGGACATTCGGACTCTCTTACCTTACATATGTACTGCTTAGCATGTCTGAATTTGTGAATGCTCTACTCAAGTAAAGTTTATTCTTCTATAAAAAAGATGCTGAGTTCCAATGGGTTAAAATATTCAAATTATATCACGCAGAATGTATTTAAATCATATTACACTACGAAGAAATTTTAATTTTTTGTAAAAGAAAGCCGTTAAAATGCTATTTCTGGAACTCACTAAATCAAATCGATATTCGATATCTAAAAAATTTCAAATTACGATAACAGACACTTAGATATCTTCAGTTTCTGATGTGTAATTTTTCCTGAAACTTGCCATTGAATATTTTCACATATGCATGAGTATCAAATAATTTTCAATCATTAAGATTTTGTTTCTTTCAAAGCTTATCTGCATTTCCAACAAGCATAATTTTTTTTTCGTATTATACTTTCAGACTGTTTCAAAGCTGACAGCATAAATGAAAATTTGATATTTTCCAAATGGCGTATTGATAAGTTGTCTTTAATGATGCTTGGACGTGACGAAGATTGATCTCAAAACAAAGAATAGAATCTTTTTTCTGTAATCATTGTTTTTGTAATCTTCCGTCATCCAAACAGCGAAACAGTCATCTAATACATTTCTAATGCAACTGGAACACTAATATTTTATTCTTTCGACCTACTACATTCTGTTTTTTGCATTTAATGTTAGACATTACTCATTTGACGTTATTATAAAGGAATTTAAATTTCTAGATGTAATAAGCATTGATCCATTAATCGCGTGTGCTTTTTGCGGGACTAATGAGATTTACATTTCTTAAGCAAAATGCAGGTGAAAATTAAGAAATGTCTGGCTTTAGATTTTTTTAATTCCTATTTTCAGTACTTCTGTGTAGTTGAGTTTGAGGCTGTGGTAGACAATTTGAGGCTTTTCAGAATTGCAAAACTTAGGAAAGAAAATCTGACTTCACGGAGTCTGAATAGTGGAATCGCTAAGGGGACACGCTAACCACTTACATGACAAGATAACATACGGAGGAATACGATGATATTTGACATTCTTCCCTGCTTAATGGGGAATCGGGATGATTTGGTTTGGTATGTTTATTTAATTACGGGAAAGCACGAGAGGGCTATCTGCCTAAAAGGAGGGACGCCTTCGTGAAGGACTTTCTAAGGGAAATTGGCTCGTATACACGTTATACATGGATCTAGTAAACTTAATCCAAGTAGTAACATACTGTTCCCCACTACGTTTCATATCGGTCGCCAATATAGAATTTCATTACTTTTATCGTTGCGAGAAAAAAAGTAAGATCGCCAGATTCAAGTCATGAATCTTTCGTTTGCTAACAGGTTATAGCATGCGGATGGGATGAGATAATTCTTAACAAACTTGTGGTATAAATGAAAAAAGGCCAAACAAATTCACATGCGACCGAAATTTTTCTAAAGGTCTTTATCCTTAAATATAATTGCTATCTTAAATATAATTATAAAAAAATTGAAAAATTAAATAGCTATTTCTAACGGTTATTTGTAATCTCCTTGTTAAAAAATTCAAATGGTAGAGAAAACGAAATAAAGAAATACCGTTAAAAATTTACTATTTATCAGTTTTCACAAATTACTCATATCCTGACGGAGCACTGAATTCTTTCGAACCGTTGAAAGCAGAGCCATGATTAAAGTTTAAGAAATGAATCAAATAAGATAGGATTCCGAACAATTACATTTTGTGCCACTTGATAATCTCATATAATATATAATAATAAATATACGACGTAAATTTATGCAGGATATATCAAAATATATGAAATTTTCCTTCTAAATATGGTCCTATAGTTGAAAAAATGTGTACTAATGACAAAAATATTTCCCATAAGCAAATTAGTTTAAAACGAAAGACAATGAACTCTCATTCATTTGAAAGCCTGAGCACTAGCAAAATTATACTTGCAAAGTTATGCTTGAATTACTATATGGATTTCAAAAATTACTTAAAGTATTCCAGAAAGTCAACAATGAGGAAAAGAAATAAACTAGAGAAACAGAAAACAGCAGAAGAAATGGTCATTTGAAAAACTGAAATTCTTAGTATTTGTGATATGTAGGCAAAGTATTCTTTCGACATTAAGGTGCTATTCTGGATATAGACCGTGCAAATCATCCTTTTTTATTTACCTTCCATGCTAAAGAAGGCGTTCATCTTGGAGCAACATATGAAACCATTGAAAAGTTTTCGGACAATTTTGCTCTCTATAACTATATCTATCTTGCTTCCGATCTATAATCGAAAGTATTTCTTTTATGCTACGTTTTGGATGGAATGAAATATTAATCTTAGAAATCAATCCACACAGTAAATTTTAGAAAATAGCGTTTCTAGGAAATACTGTAGCTAGTTATGGCTTCTCTGAAGTGCTACTGGATTTGATTAGCCGTAGAATGACGCATGTAATGGAGTGAATAATATATTATTAAAGCATATGGGTGATTAATGAAAGCACAGATGATTAATGAAACGTGTTTGAAACAGTAGAAAACACACTGGAAATACACAAAATAGGGTAAAATTTTTGATTTTGTTCCAATTACCCGAAATTATAAAACAACATATGAAACCTATTAGCATACCTTTTTTAAAGGATTTTCTGTACTTTAACTTCTGTTCGAATAAACTGAAAATTCTCATTATCTGATTTTGAATTAATGGGCATCCATTATAACTTTTCTCATACGATCAGAATTATCCAGTTAGTCCTGATTATGCATGTTTTGAATCAGACGCAAGTAACAATAGGAACTCTTGTTAAGTTCTCAATTGAAATGGCTGTAAAAAAACATATTTAATGTACGAATAAAACATTTAAAAGCATTTTAAATGGAAGTTTTGAGAATCGTTAAAATAGGAATTTTTTGATCAAACGAACTCACATTTACGTTGCCACCAGTGGTTACATTACAGTCAGAAAGGTTTTTTCGAAGGCATTCAGATCCATAAAAAATTGCAACCCACATGTGTTTGTTGCAACTAACTAAACTAGCGTTTTCATGCTTCTCCTAAAATAAGTTTTTCTTTCCGTTTAATTAAATTTATTCAAAATCATGCAATTTTGACAATTTTTTCAGGAATGAGCCTGTGTGTCACGAATCGGCTTTCTTTCCTTAAAGATTTTTTATATGCTTAGGATCAGCCTCCTAGTTACGTTTTCCTTAGGTGACTTAAGAATTAACTTTAATATATATTTACATAAGAGAGCAAAACCATCACCGTCTGACAATTTTTTTCAAGTGATATATTTTAAAAACTAATACCTTACGTCTACGACCGTTTAGGCAATATTTAATTGAGCAAGCGTTTTGAAATAGCGAGCATGTTAATACACTTATGTCCATAAATTAAGGATAATGCAAAATCAGGCAAAGGAAGAGTTAGAGGCAAAACAAATTTGACTTATTTGTAAAGCTTATTTATTAAACAAAAGGCGAAGAGCAAAAAAAGATGCTATATGTTTGATATTATTAAAATTAGCGATTTTTTCTCCCTGGAGCAAATTACAAAAAAAACCTATTTACAAAAAACAATATTACATGGTTGGTATGATTGTTAATACATTGTATGCCTCCCAGACGATGTAATACAGTCTTTATAACGCCTAGGCATGCTGAGTATCAAATTATCGATCTGATCTTGGAGGATCGATAATTTGAGCATTACACCACTCAAAAAGCAATGCTCTCCGAAGTTCCGGTAGACATGTAGGAGGAGGTTGACGGACTGAAACTCGTCGGCCAAGCATGTTCCACACGTGCTCTACTGGATTCAAGTCCGGTGAGAATGCTGGGCAGTCCATACGGGTCATATCCTCCGACTGAAGGCATTCGCTTACGGTGTTTGCACGGTGAGGACGGGCGTTGTTATTCATAAACACAAATTACGCGCCCGTGGCGCCCCGAAATAAACGCACATGCTGTTCCAGAATGACGTCCCGATAGATTTGACTTGTCATGGTTCCTATTTGAACATGCAGGTCAGTTCTGGAACCCAGAATAATTCCACCCCAAACGAGCACTTCTGCACCACCGTAACGGTGTCGTTCAGTGATGTTTTCATGGTGGTAACGGGTACCTGGAGCACTCCATATGAAAGTCCGGCGAGAATCAGACTGCAAGCTAAACCTGGACTCGTCGGAAAACATCACACAAGCCCACTGTTGCGGTGTCCACAATGCATGCTCTCTACTCCAGGCTAACCGCTGGCGACAGTGCGTTGCAGTACGTGGAACGCATCTGACAGGTCTATGAGCATATAGACCAATCTGCCCTATGCGTCTGTACATGGTCTGCCTTGAAATTAGTATCAGTGGTTGAAGAGAGCTGATGAGGCTACGCTCTGCCTGTTTCTTTTGGCAGTAACTGCCAAATACCGGTCCTCATTCGGCGTTGTAATTCTGGGGCAACCTGTGTTGTAACATCTACTCACATTACCATCATCTTGGAATCATTGCCAAAGCCTGGAGATGACACTCTGGGCAACTCCAAGTTCGTCTGATACTTCCAGTTGGGTATGCACACATTCCAGACGGCCGATAATTCTACCACGTAAAAAATCATTCAAATGTGTCCTTTGTGTCATAACTATTCTGTTATTGCACTGAAATGCTTATAAAACACCTGCGAAGAATTTTACTTCTTTGCCTGTATTCCTTATATATCACTCTCTTACACTCTCGTCATTGTGACGTACCTTCGGTGTCATCTGGTTACTTCTTGAAATTTGCATATGGTTCTTGAAGATTTGTGTAGTGATTCTGCAGGTGATATATTTATTTTAGAGTTCGATTTCCGCGTGACTCCGAATTATCCTCAATTTATGGACATGAGTGTATTTACTAATATTACTTCTTTGTTTCCATTTAACACAATCAATTTGCAAATGTTACTTTAAAGTAATCTATTAACTCGTAATTTTGAGACTTCATTTTAAATTTCCTGTAAAGTAGTCACCAATTTTATATTTTACTTTCAAACATTACAAGATTTCTATTTTATAAATTCATAGCTTATAAAAATTTTATGGATTGAATTAAAGTTACTTAAAATTGGTTAGAAATATTCGATATATCATCTCAAAATTCAGCAAAAATGTCTCTGAAACTAATTTTTAACTATTTGTTTTTAGTTTTGGAAAATAAATTACGACTAGAACGTTTCACTTTTAATTATATTTTGAAATTTACATTTTAGGCAAAATGAAATATTTATTTCGAAACAAAAACAAGTATGTAAACAATTTAGAAAAATATATTTGTACAAACGAATTAAATATAGTAAGCTTTTGAGAACTGGGAAAAACAGATTAATTCTCTCTTAATAGATAAGCAAAATTTCAGAAAAAGTTTAAACTTCATTAAGAAACTAGAAGTAAATTCTAAACTCTGTTGTATGTCATTAAGAAAATAGAAAATGTAAAAAAATATTTTCATGTTTTTATTTTATCAGCAATGTTCGCAACTTGCTGATGCAGGTACCATTCATTTTGAATTTTAGATAATGGAAATGAGATTGAAATCTTATGTCAATTTCGGTAAACTTGACTGCTCAACTACACGTTAAAATGAGATATTAATTATACCTAAATTTGATTGATTTTGTCCGGCTTTAAAGCGTATCAATTATAAGTAAATTTATGATATAAAACTGATTAATATTAATTCATATATGATCAGAATTAAAGGTGGCATGATCAAACTCGAACTCAAATTCATTATATCGGATATTACGAGAAAAGTCTTTATTACTGATGAAACCCTGTGTACCATACATTACTGTTTAATATCGTAATATTACAGCTAATTGAATTTAAAGTACGATGGATGTTTTAGAACCTTTTAACATTATTGATGATTTTAAAAAAATCCTAATATTGCCAACGTTTTAAATGACGGAATACTTGCATTCCAGTACTACTAATATAATTACAATCATTTGGCTGCATCTGAAATAAGCGGCAGAATTAATTATCTGAAAGCATTAAAATAAAAATCTTCTTAAATTATTGATTTTCTTTTAAAAACATACATTCTACTATAGCTAAACGTATAAATATATTAAAATATACCTTGCATCACTATGTTAAAAAATTGTGTCAAAAATTATTCATGGACTTAATTAAGTTTATACTAACGATTTAGAGTTCAGTTTAGCTCGAAGCTTCTTCCATTTACATTTAATGAAGAAAAAAAAGGCGATATTTAGAAGAGAGAAAAATCCCTGTGTTTATTCGTGGTAAGCTAGAGGTAAATGTAATATATAAATGTTATTAAATAATTCAAAATAATTATGTAATATTTTTATCATCGTTATTTTTTCTGTTTTCTCAACATCACGAACTTTAAAAGAATTCAAAAGTATCCATAAAAATTCATTTGTAAATAATAATAAGCAGTAATATAGTCCATTGTAGTACGAAAAAAGTTATTTTAAAATTTCAACTTAAATAATAATTGAAATAAGAAAGACATTGTAAAAACTAATTAATTTAACTAACTTTTTGCCAGATAAAATTTTCTAATAATATTGCCAAGCAAACTTTTAACTTTTGAAAGTATGTCTCTTACCTTTCTTATAAACAAGGTAATTACACGGTTTCAATACTTACTGCATATCTTTGCATTACTATTCATTTCGCTATTTTCATTAAAAACACTTAACAAACATTTTTCTCTTCTACAGTTCATGAGCGACTAAATACACCGAATTCAGGATTTTACTTAATTATAAAATCTTTGCATAAAAAATAAATTGCATTAAAGCTGTAAATTACCAACCGCTAAACAAACATTTAAAATGGTTAATTAAGTAAGATTACGAAGCAGCAAATTTCTAATAAACTCTGAACAACAAAGAACTAATTTAAAGCTCTTAAAAGAGGCAGTTAATCCAATTACTAAGTGAATCGTTAATGGAATGGAGTTAACTTCTTTAATATTTTCCGTTCATCATTTTCGTTTAGAGGACCGACTGACATGAAAAGTAGCTGGAACTATGACCAATTAAAGAAGACAGCAGGAAGGCTCTCGTTTACTGCTGTAAAATTCCATATTACTCGCTTTAGGATTCCCTAGATTAATTCGCTGAAATTGTTAGGTAATGAAGAATCAAATAGGCCTAATTTTCTAAAGTACATTCTGTGTATGAAATAGAAATTAATCACAGGATATGTATTTAATATTTGCCTTTCTGCGTATATTAACTATGTAAAAAGGATATTTTATTGTATGTTGTATTCCGCATATGGTGAATTCCTATGAGCAGAGATATCTCCGAATCAATAAATCTCTGTAGTACCTACATTTCGAAAATGGCATTAAAAATTCAGAAGGAGATGATTAGGTGCTCCCGAATCTAGATGAATAAGGAAAACCGTTATCGTTTACAATACTATTTTTAACAAAACAATCTATTTTTAACAAAACAAACAAAAAAAAAAAAAAAAGGAATGAAAAAAATCTGAAAGCTTTTAGATTTTACATTACGCACAAAGGGAAGTTTCTTTAATGTTTTGTGTGTTATCTTTATTTATTAAACACCATGTTCTTCGCCCCTAAATCATAAAATTCAGTTTAAGAGCAATATCAGAAAATAATTTTAAATTGATCATATCCTTAGAATTTCCTATACACAGTCTCACGCGCTGGAGATAAAAAATGTTTTTTCTGTACAACATTGCTATTGCTCTCTTTGGAATCCTTGAGTTTGTTAATCAAAAATTCGTTAAAGTTTTACAAAATATGAAATCGATAATAATACAAATTCCAAATTTGGGTTACAGATGCCCATATTCGCAGTAGGATTACGTCATTCAAAATTCGATTGCTCTAAGTACCGTCTTTTATCACAATGCGAGAAACATGCATACATTTATGCACATTCTTCACTATTTCATTTCTTTAAATATAATACAGGGCTGCAATATTTGGTGGCAACAGTTTAAAACGTGACCCGACATTTAATGTTTCCGACGCAAAATGCCGAAACGAAAACAATAGTCCTTCAGGGACAAAGCCCCTTTGAACTAAAAAGAAAATCTGAAAGGTTTCAGATTTTAAATTACGTCCAAAGGGACTTTTTTAGCATTTTGTGCGTTACTTTTATTTATTAAATATCATGTTCATCGCACGTAAACCATAAAATTCAGTTCAACAGCAATAATAATTTTAAAATGAGCGTATATTTAGAATTTCCGATACACAGTTCCACCCGCTGGAGTTAAAAAGGTTTTTTTTTCGTATAGTGTTGGAATTGCTCTATATTAAATCGTTGAGTTTGTTAATCAAAAATTCGTTAAAGTTTCACAAAATATGAAATAGATAATAAAACAAATTCAAATTCCAAATTTGGGCTTCCGGACGCCCATATTCGGGTGGAAACGAACATTATTTCAAATTGGATGGCTGTAGGTACCGTTGTTTTATCACAATGCCAGAAACATGCATACATTTATGCAGATTCTTCATTAATTAATTAATTTAAATATATACAGGGCGATAATGTTTGGTTTCAACAATTTGAAAAGTGAATTGTACATTTATAGTGAAGCAACCCAAAACGGCAAAACGAAAACAATAGTCCTTCAAGGACAAAGCCCCTTTGGACTAAAAAACAGCTTATGAACTATCTCATTGTCTGTTTCAACTTAAACTCTGACAATACATCGATTCAGCCACATGGCTATCTTGTAAGAAAGCGCAGCATTCCCTTTTATAAAAGCAACTACTTGACCCTGAAAGTGCCAATGCGTTTAGAAATACTAGTTGGGCGTAAGCAGGTTGATAAGCATCTTTCCTAAGTAGACCGGATAACCTATCCAAGAAATGAAATAAAATAAAGTTTATTTCATCATTCACCTGGGATAAGTAACTTTATTAGTTACGAAACTCTGCAAAATAAAATCATATGTTAAACGACACAGAAAATTTAAGACCACCTTCGATTAACCTTGGTGACAGTAGGTGCGCTTTGTGTCAACCTCAAGATATCGTACTGCCAAATGAACGCGGACACGTTTCCGACTGATTTCCTGCTACTTCAGCCTCATGTTAACTCGGTCTTGGATGGACCACAGTTGATTCAGATTTGGAATATGTTGCTCATATTATTGATGAAATTGATGCGGAATTGCTCGAAAATAATTCGTACGATCTCTCGGATTTAGATCTTCGGATTTCAGAGCCTGGGATCAGACTGATCTTAGGACTTCGGGGTAAGATGCAATCGTACTTAGTTACTTTTAAGAAAATAGGTTATGATGCTTACATTCGTAGAGACGACCAGAAACAAAGGATCTCGACCACTTGTAAGGTAAGTGCGAGGTGTTTTGTGCCGACAGTAATTCAAATAGTAGCATTAATTATTTTATCATATTCTAAATAAAATTTATTATTGTATGATGCTAATCTTAATTCCATTTATGTGTCTACTAATAATATTGATTTCGATAATGCTTCTGTTGTTTGTAATTTGGAAGATTGTCTTGGTTTTATTGATTGTCACAAAGAACCTCTTACTAGTAAAACTCAAATAGGTTCGAAAAAAAGTGCCATGAATGATGTTAAGCCCTGTGATAGCGTTTTATGCCTAAGAATACGACCAAGGCTAATAGGGTTCTGAAACGTACTGTGAACATTCCACTTCAGAACAAATTTAATGAATTATCTAAAGCTAATAATGAATTGCTAATGTTAAAATGTTAAGTAAATTGATGATTGTGCTATGGATATTCCAAGTAAAGTAAAATGATATTTTCGTTTAAAGCCCAAATGTAAAACCGATCATGATCCAACCTACCGTGAAATTTTCTGATGTTCTCAAAATCCTTAAAACTGATACGGAAACAATTTTAAAACTGATACGGAAACAATTCCACTGATACGGTGTCGAGTTAATGGGTATTTTCTGAAAGTGTTTCCTAAATCTGATAATGATCATCATATTATTTACAAGTATTTAATTAATAAGCCGATTGTTCATTCCATAATTAAGAGAAGAATTGAACAACTGTGGTATTCAACTTGTGGTGGTATTTAGAGGTCTTTTAACTGATACACCTATTGAATATAAATTAAAAACTTAGGTTTCACTGTTAAAAATGTTGCACATATGTTCAAATTCAAAACCAAAAAGCTCATGCTATTGTACCAAATTCATTTAAAGACAGACTAAGGTGTTGAAAGAAATTTATGAATTCATAATTGTTTTAAATTTCAATGTCTCAGTTATTCAATATAAGGTTAGAAGCGGTGGTGTTGTTCAGTGTCAAAAGTTGCAAAAAGCTTTAACCATTCTTCAGAAGTTTCAGAGCTGAAGCCAAGGTGCGTCAGATGTACTGACTAGCACAAATGCAGTTAAAAATGAGACATGTGTTTCAATGTACACTCGTAGAAACAATGCTAAGTAACTTGGGGATATATATGTATTGGTGTAATTATCAATGTTATTAGAAATGCATACTATTTTATTAAGGAATTGTGTAAGATCGTTAATGATGTAGAATTACAAAACATTATTAAATAAATTTCTAACTGAATCCCAGAACATAAGACTAATTAAAACACAGTAGGTAAATTATTCATTTTATTTTTAAATTTGGTTAGTAAGTTAATTAATTTTGAAAATAAATTAAATAAATTGTAATCTATACTTAGCACCACTTGGTTCGTAATTCGTTGTATGTACTTTGTTATTGGCTCAACAGCTTTCATGTTCATTACGAATTTTTGTGACTTTAGTCAAGTGACCTTCGTGAGTTTCCAAGATTTTTGTGACAGAGTTTCTCCAATATTACAAATATTTGGAAAAATATTCGCCTCTGTTTTCAGAATTAGAAAGTAAAATCTTTTTCAGTTATTTAAAGAATTGATTTAGAAATTTCTCAACAGTGCTCAATTAGGGGTAGGGTATTATTCCCAGGCACCCTGGTGTTGAACGCCGTTTCACCATGGAACAAAAAGTTAATATTTTGATTGCACTATGTATGCGTATTATTACTTCCTACGAGTTATTTTTTAAGTAGTTTAGCTTACGAAATTCATATTTTATACGAATAATAGTACTTTGAATATCTCAAAATATAAATCAATGTTCTTCTTGCACAAAAGTAGATATTAAATCTTTAATGCATATAAATATACAATTCACTTGAAATGCATCCTGCTACTTCAGGTTAGTATATATTCTAACAAATGTATCCCTGGAATATTATTTCACGCTTTTCAAAGTACACTGAAGCACCATCACTATATTCCACCTATTTAATATGAAATAGGACTACCCTTTGCCCTCAAAACCTCCAACAATCCTCAAAGTATTGACTCAACAAGATATTGATAGGTAGTCTGAAGTATCCGGTACCGGACATTCACCACCTGGGCCAACAATTCCAAAACACTGAGCAGTGGTAGTGTGGCAGCACAAATTCTGTTTTCCAGATGGAAAAAATAATTTTGATTGGATTTCATGTCAGGCGGATTCGGAGGCAAAGACGTGACTTGAAATTCACCACAATGTTCCTCACGACACTCCCTGATGATTTAGCTTATGGTACAGTGCATTAACGTGTTGGTAAACGCCATCACATGCCAGGAACACTGTAGCCATGAAAGGGTGTACCTGGTCTGCAGTGATGCACATAGCGCACAGACGTCAATAGTTGTTCTATGGGAGTGATGGTCTCCAATCTGCCTCATGAAAACAACTCTCACTGCGTAATACTGCCTCCACCACTTTGTATCTGGCCGAATGTGCAACCGGATGCCAGGGCTCCCATTGGAAATCGGCATATTCGCAATCGACTGACCGCAAAATATGATTTGTCTGGCCAAGCGACTTTTTTCCGTTCTTTTATGATCCAGTGATTCCATGACCTTTTCAGGTGCTGTTAGTATCATCACAGGGACGCAATTCGGGGGCCTGTTGCATAGGTCCCTACGTAGCAGTGTGTACTGTACTATTTGTTGAGATACACTATCTGGATCGCCATTGTTGTAGCTGGTGTTGATGTCGGCCGTTGTTGCCCTTCGATGATGGGTTGTTCGGTTGCAGCCCTTCGGTCAATGGATAACAGTCTCCGCTTTCTCTGAATCAGTCGCCGGCCGGCGACATGTGTCATCATACAGACCTCACCTTTGAGACGTACACGTGAGCAATCCGCCAAAATGGGCCTTTTCTGAAATCGAAGTTCCCAGACGCCGAGCTATGACGACAAAATCTGATAAATCAGCTGCTTTTCCTCTTATGTAGCTAAACATTATACATGTGGCAAAACAGGGCATGAGCGTCCTATACACTTTCCTTATATACCAACACTGGCCAAGCCTGACCTGTGGTTTCGTCTCTGGGCGAGCTCATTTTTTTAGGTGACTAGTGGTCATGATGTAATGTTCTTCGGTATATCTATTATTAATTTAATTAGGTTAGACATAACATATTCATTAAATACCTAGCTGTAATGCATTAAGGAATTAGGATTTATTTTAAGATGAGTACTGATATAAATAGTAACTACATTAGAACATTTGCTTTTCTTCTCTACGAACACTTTTCAGAACTCCCTAAACACAACAAAATTCTTTATTTATGCTTGGACATGGTGTTTACCAACAGGATAACGCACCATGGCACAAGGGTCGAATCGTCAGGGAGTGGTTTGAGGGACATTCCGGCGATTTTTAAGTCATGTCTTGGCCCCCAAATTCACTTCACATTAATCCAATAAAGCATTTGTGGAGAAAACCAAATTCGTGCTGCCACGCTACCCCTCGCAATGTACGGGAATTGTAGGACCAGCTGGTGAGCGCTTGGTGCCAGATGCCTCAGCACCTTGTGGAGTCAATGCCACGCCAGGTGCTGGCAGTTTTGAGAGCTAATGGTGGTCTTACATGTTATTGAAAGGGTGAGTCATATTGTAATTGCTCTTCGGTGTACTTGAAGGAGTAAATAATTCTGCAAAGCGGGTGGGTTGTATTCAATGCAACTGTGCAAAAAAATGTTATTCCAGGGTTTTGAGAAAAGGGAGATGAGATTTGGAGTAAGAATGCCTTTCCGACCCGAATAAAACGTTTTCTCTTTCTGTATTCGTTTGAAGCAGTGATTTTAAAATGAACATCGAAGATTTAGTAAATCGAATTTGCTTTAGCTGAAATGCAGTTGATCTAGAGTTGTTTTTAGTCGCAAATATGGCTCCTGAAAAACGAAACTGCACAGTGCTGGTCTCAAATGCAAAGTCATTCAGTTTGCGAAGAAATTGTGCTGTGGCAAGGATGTGTGATGTTGGTGAAAGATGGAACGGATGATAATTATTTAATAATGGAGTAACAATGAGAGTGAAGATGAAACAGAATTCGATAATGTGCCTGAAGATATATCCGAAAACGAACATAACGAACGTTTTATGTTATCCGAGAATGAAAATTTTTAAGTTTGTAAGGTACGTCATTTCTCTTGACAGCATTTAGGTACGTGTAAAAATCTAACTTTTGTGTACCAATTTTTCCTTATTTTTAGTCTCATTTTTACATCCGGCATATAAGGCGCACCCGTAAATTTCTATCCTTTTTTGTATTAAGAGTGCACTTTATATGCCGAAATATATCATAATTTTATCCCAGTGTCAGTCACAGCTTTGCACACTTTATTAATTTGTAAGTTTTTCAGCTTTTTCATAAAAAGAATAGTTGCTTCAGAAGTGGCATAGTTCTTTTTAAATAGTACTATGAATTTCCAGCTAGCATTTTGAGCAAAATTACCTGCTAGAATGTTTGAAAAAGATCACCAGGGCGACAAAAAAACGTTTTACTGCAAATATTATTTTAACCCTTTGGCACTGCTCAGAAAGTGTTTTTTTCCAGCAAAAGTTTTAAAAATTCTTCAATGCTCTTTTCCTTTCAACTTAAAGCAAAAATCTTCTACTAGCTAGGGCCTCATATTTTTTGTCATTTGTTTTGTCAGCGACTCTCACGTTTGTTGAAGCTCTATACCAGAAAATTGTTAATTCAACATTCAGATAGAAAGCTGAGAAACATGCACTGCAGTGAAACATGCGGCTTATAGAATTTTAACATGCGTAGGCATAAGCTGTTGTGAACAGAAGATTAAACTACGCTGTTGTTTAATTTTAAGATTTATCTTACAAAAATCTGCATAGCTATTTAATTTCTACAAGGATAATTTCAAATAAATATATTAAAACTACATGTTTACATTATAGTGTCTAGTCTGTGAAAAGCTGTCGAGTTTTTCTACAAAGGATTAAAAGGAAAGGATTAAAACCTAGCAAGATTCCTTAAACCATCCTAAAACTACACTAAATATTCATTATATGAGAATTTATTCCTCTAATTTTTATACGAATATTTACAAGAAAGAACGCAGAAGTAATTCTTAATTCGAAATATTTTTTTGCTGTTTCGGGTACTCTTGTTTTATCAAAGGCATAACATTCTAAAGCTGCAAATCATAATTTAGATTTTTATGTATCGTAATAAAATGGCAAAATGGTTTCACCGTTGCTTTTGTAGTATTTGACTCAGTAACAAAATTTAAAAAATTATAATTATATTTTTTAATAATCGCAAATACAGGGTATATGTTTAGAAACATGTATGAGTTTATTCAAAACAAAAACAATTAGAAAATTTTAAAATCTGAATTTTAGGAATATTTGAAATTTATAACATTTTCATAACGATAATAAATTACATAAATACCTATTATCGTTATGAAATACATAAATACATACATAAATAATATGAAATACATAAATACATACATAAATAATATGAAATACACAGTTACATAAAATACATAAATACGCTGCGTTGTTTTGCGTTCATCTCATTTTTGGATAATGCAAATTAATAATCATTTATAAATTATAAACAACTGAGAATATACTATACTGTATCGATTTTAAACGTACTCTGAAACACTGAAGTTCTATATCAGAGAAAACGCATGTTATAAAACAGTTATGAAAAATTTAATACACGTATTCAAGAAAATTTAGCAATATTCTGCGGGAAGAGACCGTTGACGCTTTTATTCATCAGATATGACAATCCTTAAGTTCACAAAGGGTATCTTCTGGTTTTCCTAATTATTTTATAAAACATTTCATGTTATTGTTAATGAAAATAAATGATGCAGAACTGGAATAGTACTACTAGGGTAAATCAACGGCATTGTTTTTAATTAAGTAAGAAAATATAGAACAAACAACACATATTAGCATGAACTGTGTATTTATTGCAAATATTCTTTTAAGCTCTTCTAATAATTTTTAGTGAATTCTCTTAAAAAGTTTTATTTTCACACTATTCCCTAAAGTTTTAAAAAATGAAATTTTGTATGGGCTATTTTTTATGGGTGCTGCTTTGTTTTTAAGGAATTTGTATTTAATTGTTTATGTTAAAATTTTAATAAATACAATAAAATGAATTTTTAGGAAATATTGAAATTTGCTTTCATTTGACTTATATAACATTGTTGGATTTTAAAATTCAATTGATTTCCTGTCCTTTTATTGTAATTAATGTTGAAACTAAATATTTAACTAGAGGAATTTCAGATCGGTGGAATACAGGAATCTAACATACCTCTTCTACAAACAGTCATTCGAGAAAAATTCTGGATTGACGGATTTTAAGTGCCCCCACAATTCACTAATTTCTACATTCCCATCTGTATTCACAAATTTCTCCTCCGGATACGTCACAAATTTGCACATTTTATCCGGAAATAGAAACCGATTCTATCAATGTAAAAATTGCTTCTTTTAACTACAATAATGACTGAACGGTTCCTGCACTTTATCAAATCACTTCGTTTATATAAACAAGACAGATGAAAGGAATTTCGAGACAGTTTTGAAATAATGGTCGATACCCTTTTTTCGCACGATGTCCATTCTTAGTGATCCTGTTTTTTTATTAATAATCTTCTGTCCATTTAAAATCCTTAATTCACCTGTAATTTAACTTTATCCTGAGAGATATATTCTTAATCGATAAGCAACCGAGTTAAAGGAATTTAAATTAATTTGCTTTATTTTACAATTATATGCATGTCTTCGAACTTCTGCTAAATTGGATTTTAGTGTGAGACAAGGTATAGACATTTGGAACAGCCAGCGACTATATTCAGCCTTTCCAATATAAGCATATTATGTGACAAGGATTTCCTGTCTTCAGTCATCCTCGATATCTCAAGAGATTTTCGCCTATGTCTGGCTTCTAATACTGATTTGCCCCCTGCTATAAGGATAATCCGCTGGGCTCGAGAGTACTTCAAGTTCATTATGACAGTCATAAATCATAAGATACGTTTGCAGAGTTTTAGGTCACATTCGAATAAATGTAACTATCACCTCTTAAGATACTCTACGTTTGACTGCGTTTAACCATGAATCAAGATAGACTGCAGCAATTATATTACTTTAAGTTCTTATGAGTTATGTTAAACTAGCCTGAGTTTTGAAAGGCATAAAGAGTACCTTAATGTCTTTCGTTAATCAGAGATACGACGTGTCATTACAAAGTAAATTTCTGTGTTTGCATGAATTTATATAAATAGCTAGAAAATTTATCATATATTAAATGTACAAAACAATACCTTAGAAGACATGGATGTTTGTAAATATACAGTATCTTTACAACATGGGGGCACTCTAAATATATGGCTAGATAAAAGTCCTCTCATGTAATTTAGTGCAGGGAAGAGGCATGGAAGATCTTTGGACTATCCCCAGGGGTGGTCTCCGTCAAAACTGGGGTGGAAGTAGAAGTCCAACCTCCTTCAGTCTCTGACAACCATTCTTCCACAAATTACACGAACAAGACAACGACAACAATAACAACAATCATCCAAAGCTCTATTTATGGTTTATTAGTTCACTTTTTATGTTTAAAAGCGAAAAACAAAATAACTGCATTACTTACATAGTACTTACATTTATTTATCTGTCGCACATGTTAACAGAGAGGATATTTACTTCACCAAGGTCATTTTCCATAATATTCGGAAAAAAGCTATCTTAATTTGTTTCAAATTTTAAATAAAATTATATTGATTTCAAGGTGATAAGACACAAACTCTTTATTTTCCGGAAAAAATTTTAAACTTTCAGGAGTAAAACTGTTTTTCTACTTCGGAAGACGAGGGATTTGTGTCTGTTCAACCGAACAGAGTTTTATTTAAAATCTGCACAAACTAACGTCGGTGTTTTGCTTGATTTTAAATTTTGAATTGGCGTGTCGTTTTTACTTTAAAGAACGTATTAGTTATCTCTAAAACACAAACTTATGTTTAAATGCAACACATAACTCTGTAATAATAAAAAAATGCACATGATAATAAAGACTGTTACAAATTTGCCTGTTTGCATTAAGCAGCCATAATGTTACGAGATCAAGCTTAGATATAATGATTTAAATTTAAACTCAGGGTTCAGTTGTAAATTTTTCATACTTGCTCTAACGGGCTTTATTTATTCAAAGAAGAGACATAATTGGTTTTCGTGTATAAAAATGTAAAGTATTAGTTCATATATAAATGTTCAATGTTAAAATTATAACTCATATACAGACTGTTTCTAAGACTATAAGAATAATTTTGTGATAAGCAAATTTAATATGGGGTAGAAATAATTTATTATATAAAGGAAGAAAATTTTTTTAATTGTGACTATGCGACTTGTTTACAATTTTTTTTGCATTTCAATGATATACAATTTGTTACAGAAATCATAAAATCAAAATTGTACCTAAAATATCCGAAGTATCTCTAATGGAAGTCTTATATTCAATTCATTAATAGTCTTCCTAATTCGAGACAAAAATGATACATAAACTTTATTCCACTGAAATTATCGTTCTGATCCTTGTTCAGTACTTGTATATATTTGTAATAACTTATCATTCTTCATTATCCAACCAATTTATCAAGTTATATAATACAGTATTATATAATACTTTACTTCCTTTTATGAATGTCATGTACATGCTCGGTAAGAGGAAGCTACCAACCAAGCCCTGATGAAAGATCAGTTAAGCCAACGGCCTGCTCGTGTGAAAAAAAAAACTGTCTATCTGAAAAGCGGAGAGAAAGCAAAATCTGGCTACGAGAAGAAGAAAACGTGCTTCATGCGAGAAAGACGGAGGCTCGTGTGAAACATTTTTTGATTATTTTTGTATTCCAAAGTTTGAAGTTGATGTGTTACTATTAAAAAGAACTGAAAGGTTAAATGTAATAGTTGTGCGTTTTTAATGTAATTGTGGAAAAAATACTTTGTGAAAAGAATATATATATATATATTTCAATAAAATATAGTTCATGTTATCGTTAAACCTTCATAAGTGTGCCAGTTTTATTTCTGCGAATAGAGTCGACGAATAACATTCATAAGTGGATGAAAACGAACCCGAAGAGATGAATTGGTCAAGGATCATGACAGTGGCGGCAGCTGGTCGGATGCATATTTGTCGACTCGGAAAAAGCTCAAGTAAATGCCTTACGAATGCTGCGAAGCATATTAAGTGGAACAGTTATCTTCTACCAGGTTCTCTCGTTTAAGTGTATTATTTATCATTTTTTATGAAACATTTGCTGTTAATGTAACGGTACACTTAAAGAAGTATTTTATAACACAGGAATTATCAGTGTGATTATCATATGATACTTGAATTACTTTGAAAGTGCATTTATCTTTTATTGTATGAGTGAATGAGTATTAATTTAACTAATGCTTGTGTTTTATTTAAGAGATATGATTGCATTAATTCTCATGCATTCATTAATTTTTGATTGCTTATATATACTCATTAATTTTTTTTTTTTTTTTTTTGAATATTTGGATGTTGTGCATATTTAATGCAGATACCAGGTGTTTATGATTCACTAGAAGTTCAAGACTTGATGTAAAATTTTATGTACAGAGATTCAGTTTTGATTTTCTGTTATTTTAATTAAGTTGAACATAAAGTCCCATAATGTCATTTTTGACCAAACATAGAAAGGCTGATCTAGTCGCCCTTGCACAAGAGTTTGGTGTTGAAGTGTTGCCTACATTTAGAATTTTGGACTTGAGGGAAAAAATTCTTGCTAGTGAAAGCTATGAGGAGCAGGTAGCAAAGGACCTTCTGAGTGTTATCATTACAGATAGGGAGGCAAAGGAGGAGAAGGAAAGGGAAGAAAGAGAAAAAGAACGCGAAAGAGTAGAAAGAAAAGAAGAACGCGACAGACAAGAAAGGGAATATAAACTAAAGTTAGAGGCAGAGGAGAGGATTGCCATTGAGAAGTATAAGGTAGATTGTCAGGATCGTTACTTGAATAGGAGTACCACACCCGAACGGGGGGAGAATGGGAAGGAAAGATCAGTAGAAGAGTTAACGAGAACAATCAGGTTATTGACAGTAAAGGTTCCAAGTAGAGCAGATGGCTGGGACTATTTCTTCTCCAGTTTAGAAAGAGCTTATATCAATGAAAGTGTCCCTGATGAGTATAAGGCCAAAATTTTGATTTACCTTTTGGGAGATAAAGCGGCAAATTTATTAACATTGATAAGGGAGGATAAGTATGGGAATTATGAAGTAATAAAGGAAACTGTGTTGAAAGAATTCAAACCGTCACCTCAGGTATGCCTGGAGAATTTCAGGAAAGCAAGACGAAGTTCAGAAGAGACCTTTGTCCAGTTTTCTACTAGAGTTACTGCCATGTGGGAAAATTATGTGAAATCAAGGGGGGTGACAGACTTTGAAGGTCTTAATCAGTTGGTGGTAGCGGACAAAATCTACCAGACCCTTGATACAGAAACTGCAGTACACATAGGTATAAGGCAGGGAGACTCGTGGTTCAAGCCAAGAGAGCTTGGAAAGGAGTGTGACATATTCTTTGCGGCTAAAGGGAAGTCCTACAACGTACGTAGGGAAGCTTGTGAAACTAAGATGCTAAATGAGGTAATAGGTGAGAAACCTAAGGTCGAAGAGAGACGAAGCGGTCGGCATGAGTCAGAAACCATAGGGAAAAACACAGGGAATGTTAAAGGTTTAACATGTTTTGTATGTGGTTCAGCTTCGCATTTTAAAAGGAACTGTCCTCAGATTAAAGGTTCTAGGCAGTATAACCGAAATGAGGAAAAGGATAAAGCTAGGGTAAACTGGGTAAAAAAAGGTCAGGATAATGATATCCTAGCGGACAAAGTTGTGGTAGCTCGTGTGGATCCTTTGGGGAAGCCAGGGAATGTAAACAACTATAAGCTGTGTAAGTTGAAAAGGGTTCCTATTAGTGTGAATGGAACAATAGGGGAGGCCCTCGTTGATTCAGGAACAGAAATTACGGTGGTTAAAAAGGAGTTAACCAAAAATCTCCAACTGGAGGAAGGATCGAGCATATATTTGAAGGGTATATTTGGTCCAGCTGTTAAATGCCCTTTGGTAAACATTCCACTGGGTATCACTGTAGGAGAAAGTTCCAGTGTCACACATCAAAAGATTTTGTGTGCAGTTGCAGAATCTCTAGCAGAGGATGTGTTGCTTCCTCCGGAAGTATTCACCATGTTAGGGGGTCAGTTACATGACACAGGTGAGGTGGTAGAGAACTTACCTGAAGAAACCACAAACATCCTAGAGGTTAGGAGAAATGAAAAGTCTGTGAGGTAAACACAGGGGAACTAGAAAGAAACACTAATGTGGGAAGGAATCTCGATGAGAAAGAAAAGGTGGAATCAAGTGAAAGCCAAGAACCTCAGTCAGGAAGACTATGTACAGCGGATATTTTTAGAAGAGAACAGGAGACTTTTGAATCTCTGGCAGGAGCATGGGAGAATGCTCAAAAAGGAAAGGGGAATTATTATACAGTGGATAACTTTCTCTTTCATAAGGACAAAATTCTTGGGGAAAGCGTGGGACAATTAGTTGTACCTAAGAGTCGAAGGGAGGAAGTCTTGCAGTTAGCACATTGCTCGGTGTTTAGTGGCCACATGGGGGTAAAGAAGACTGTGGAGAGAATTAGATACTCTTTCTATTGGGAAGGTCTGAGGTTAGACGTCCAGAAATTTTGCGAGGCGTGTAAAGAGTGCCAGTTGACTAGACCAATTAAAACTGTTGATAGGACACCAATCACCCCAGTAACGAGGCCAGATCTGCCCTTCCAAATTGTAAACATTGATGTGATAGGTCCGATTGATCCTCCCAGCTCTAAGGGGCATAAGTATATATTATGCTTAGTTGATCAGCATACCAGATGGGCAGAAGCAATACCCCTAACTAGCCTCTCTGCCAAGTCGACTTGTGAGGAGTTATTACATATTTTTTCAAGAACGGGTATTCCAAATGTAATTGCATGTGACAATGGAACAAACTTTAAAGCAGATTTGACTCAAGAATTTGAGAGACGAATAGGGGCCAGTCCTAAGTTTTCGACCCCTGGGTATCCTCAATCTAATGGATTAGTTGAACGATTTAATGGTACTTTAAAAAGAATGTTGCATCATGTCATCAGAGAAGAAGGTAGGGGGTGGCATTTGCAAATTCCTTATGTGTTGTGGGCCTATAGAGAAGTACCCAACTCAACAACTGGGGTGGCTCCATTTCAACTAATGTACGGCAGGACACCTCAAGGACCTTTGTCGATATTAAAATCATCATGGACAGGAAAACATGAAAATTTACAATTAGATGCAACTCCTGTTTATACATATTTACAAAATCTAAAGGCTAGGTTTGAGAAGGCAGCGGAGCAGGCAAAGCTCACAGCTGAAATTCAACAAGAGAGGACAGCACACTATCATAATTTAAGATCTACCGTAAAAACGTTTAAGGTGGGAGATAAGGTGATAGTCTTGATTCCCGATTCTAATAATAAGCTTTACGCTAGATGGCAGGGTCCTGCAAATATATTGGAACAGAAAAGTCCTCACTCTTTTGTAGTACGAATGCCCGATGGAACCAAAAGGCATGTTCATCAGAATAAGATTAGACTTTATGTAGTTAGATCTCAAGCAGTAAATGTTATCTTGGAGGGAGAAGAAGAGTTTGGCGAAATTGAATCTACACCTGTCAACAAGGGAGGAAAAACTTTTTCTGAATCTCTGGAAGGATTAGAAATGTCTAATTTAGATTCGGTCCAAAGGAGTAGACTTTTAGGGCTACTGAGGAAATACCAAACATTATTTACACGTCCAGTGCAACCAGCCCGAGTAGGTACACACAAGATCGAACTTATTCCTACTGCTATTAGGAAGAAACCCCACTGCTATGGAATACCTATGGCATATCGCAAAGCAGTAGATGGGCAGATACGTGAGTTACTAGAATTAGGATTAATTGAACCTTCTGAGTCAGAAATTGCTCATCCTATAGTTTGTGTGGTGAAAAAGGATGCTACAGTTAGAATGTGTATAGATTTTAGATCATTGAATGCTGTTACAAAAACTCCAACATTTCCCATGAAGGACATGCAGGAGTTGGTTTTTGTAGCGGGTGCAGCTAACTGGCTGACAAGCATCGACCTTCGAAAAGGGTATTGGCAAATCCGAATGGATGAAAGGAGCAAACCCTTGACTGCATTTGCGACATCTAATGGAGTGTACCAGTGGAGAACAATGCCTTTCGGTTTATCAGGAGCCTCGGGGACATTCCAGAGGGAAATGAATCGTGCTTTACAGAGTCATAGCGATTATGCTCAGGCATATATAGATGATGTGGTGATTTTCTCGAAAACATTTGAGGAACACTTGAAACACATTTCTCTGGTCCTGGACACCTTAGAAAAATTAGGATTTTCTGTACGTTTGGACAAATGTGCTTTTGCAGCTAAAAAAATCAAATATTTGGGGCATATAATTGGAGGAGGCAAGCATGGTCCTGATGAAGAAAGGGTCAAAGCAATTAGAAAACTCGTCAGGCCAGTCACAAAAAAAGATGTGAGATCGGTTTTAGGATTAATGGGATTTTATCGATCTTATATTCCTAATTATGCAGAAATATCGGCACCGTTGACAGAGTTGACTAAGAAGAGGCATGCCAATATTGTTCAATGGGGGGAGTTGGAACAGAATGCTTTTAACAAATTAAAGGATACTTTGTGCCAAGCGACATCTCTGGCCACACCAAATATTGGAAAGCCATTTCAGATCCATTGTGATGCATCCAATTTGGCGGTAGGCTGCTGTTTAACCCAGAGAGACGAGAGTGGTAACTATTGTCCTATTGCATTTGCAAGCCAAAAGCTTTCTCAAACTCAGAAAAATTGGGCAAGCATTGAGAAGGAAGCTTGGGCAGTCTTATTTGGCCTGAATAAATTTGATAAATGGATCTATGGGGCTCAGGTAGAAATTATAACGGATCACAATCCTCTCAGATATTTGAACGAAACTACTCCTCGAAGTCCAAAATTGACGAGGTGGGCTTTGGCATTGCAGAAATGGAACTTGCGAATTAGTCATAGGCCAGGGATGCAGCACCAAAGTGCTGATGCTCTCTCACGTCTGGATCAGATATAATATGAGTAATATAAATTTTTTTTTTTTCTTTGCTTTCTGTATGATTGTATCTTATATTGTTTGTTCTGTTTTGTTTTATTTAATATTGTACGAGATTTGTATTGTGTAAAAGTAGTGTACAGAAAATTTGCTTGGATATTGATTAATGAAATACGTCCTAAAGAAAGGACAAATTTCATTCTGGGCAGGGGCGTGTCATGCACATGCTCGGTAAGAGGAAGCTACCAACCAAGCCCTGATGAAAGATCAGTTAAGCCAACGGCCTGCTCGTGTGAAAAAAAAAACTGTCTATCTGAAAAGCGGAGAGAAAGCAAAATCTGGCTACGAGAAGAAGAAAACGTGCTTCATGCGAGAAAGACGGAGGCTCGTGTGAAACATTTTTTGATTATTTTTGTATTCCAAAGTTTGAAGTTGATGTGTTACTATTAAAAAGAACTGAAAGGTTAAATGTAATAGTTGTGCGTTTTTAATGTAATTGTTGGAAAAATACTTTGTGAAAAGAATATATATATATATTTCAATAAAATATAGTTCATGTTATCGTTAAACCTTCATAAGTGTGCCAGTTTTATTTCTGCGAATAGAGTCGACGAATAACATTCATAAGTGGATGAAAACGAACCCGAAGAGATGAATTGGTCAAGGATCATGCCAATGAACTAAATTATTGCAATCGCGAAGTATTTCGGGTATCATATTTCAAAGAAGATATTCATTCGAATGTTTTTGATTGACATTACAAAACGAATTTTAAAATGAATTTAAAATGGGTTCAGAAGAAATTTTTTTGTGAAGTCTGTACGTAAATACGTATGTATGTATGCATCTTGCGTAACTCAAAAATGAGCGGCTTCAAATCATTGAAATTTTGTAAATGGCTCTGCTATAACATGTAGTTGTGCACCACCCTTTGCGGTTGCATTCGGTCTCGCCAAACTTATATATATATATATATATATACACACACACACACACATATATATATATATCACATATATATATATATATATATATATTGTTGCATGCGTACGGTTTCGTAATAGATTAAATGCACTTATTCTTATCACAAGAAATATAACAAAACACTGGAATTTTCCTCAGAGATATTCTTACAAGTGTTCATAATAGCAGGCATTAATAATCAGTAGAACGCAGCTACGTTAAACAGAACGCAATACAACCAGTACCTATATTTTTAACTACTCAAAACGTTAAAATACAACGCGGTTCAAAGAGAAAGATAATTCAATTCGCGCGAAACTAAAAGAAATTGCAATACCAATAATTAAGAACTGAGCTGAGATGTCTCCCTCCGGCATTTTATAGCTTTTAATCGGTCGTGAGAAATTTCTGGTAATTTCTTTGCTTCTCGAGATTTCTGGAATAGTGGAATCACGTTCAGAGCTAACAATTACATTTATTCAATTTCAATATAAATTGCGAGATATCTATTTATTAATCGTTAAATGCACGTGCTCATGTATTTTTAATTTTCTGCGCAGATTTCCCTTAAAATGTGTCTCATTCTGCATCTGAAGAAATAAAAGAATTTTAATTATAATTCTACTAAAAATATCTAACTAGATACAAAATTGGGAACAATGTATATGTATAATCGCTGTTACCTGGCTCCGTGACCTGAGACGTTTTACTATTATATATTGTTAAAATGGGGATTTTTTCCATTGAAAGTAATTGAATTACGTTGTTCTTATATTTCGATTAAGATTTTTATGCCCTTAGTAAATCTGCACGCAGTAGTTGTAGAATTATCAACAATTTAAAAGTTGTTTAAGACTTGTTAAGGCTAACGTAGCCGCCACATCTTTACATTTGAAACTTTGTCGAATAGTGAATTAAAACAGTTTGTACACTAACTTCAGCGCCTTTTTGCTTAGTACTACCAAAGTAAATTTCCAGTTTATTGCACCGAAAAATCTGTCTTCTTGCCCGCTAGTTGAATTCCTTTCTTTCTTTTTTTTTGAGAAACTCTAATTTTAATTGTAATTTATTTTAAACTCTTTTTAACTGTATTTGATTTTTTTTTACATTTTTCTGCATTTTGCAATTTTTAATGAAAATGATTTGAGTTTTAAAGTATTTCTGCCTTATTGCGAAGTGAGAAAATTAATTGAATAAGGAATATATTTCTAATGATATTCAAGGAAATAAGTTAAAATCAAATGCAGCCAAAATGTGCGCAATTTAAAAGTCCAAAAAGGATGTCATGTGGTCTCCACACCAGACCTTCTATATGTTGGTAAACTGCGCATTTTTACTTCCTTGTACGAAGTAAATGGAGTACTGTAACTGCGAAAATTATCAGGTCTCATAATTCAACGAAAATATATATTTTGACCGCTATCGAATGCAATTTGACACAAGTTTTGCATGACATCTGTACATAAGGACACTTTTTCCTAAAACGGTTTGCAAAAAGAATTTAAAATGGATTCAAAAGAGATTTTTTGTGCCATCTGTACGTACACTCTTAGACATAAAAAAAAAAAAGACGCACCAAGAAAGAGTTATCCGGATGGGACGAAAATCGGTAGAAGGGATGTACATGTACAGAAAAACAAATAATTACAGTTTGAGAAAAATTGGATGTGAAGTGATAGAGTTTCACAAAGTGAAAACGTCAGTAACGCATTTGTCCTCCTTTGGCCCTTATGCAAGCAGTTATTCGGCTTGGCATCGATTGATAGAGGTTGCGGATGTCCTCGTGCAAAATTTTGTCCAACTGGCGCGTTAGATCGTCAACATCCCGAGCTGGTTGGAGGGCCCTGCCCATAATGCCCCAAACATGCTCAATAGGAGAGACACCCGGCGACATTGGTGGCCAAGGTAATGTTCGTCAATCACTACGGCAAGCAGTAGAAACATGTGCAGTGTGGGAGCAGGTATTATCTTGCTGAAATATAAGCCCATGGTGGCGTAACATGAAGGACAACACAACAGGCCTTAGAACTTCGTCGACATACCGCTGTACTGTAAGGTTGCGACGGATGACAAACAAAGGGGTCCTACTATGAAATGCAATGGCACCCCAGACCATCACTCCTGGTTGTCGGCCTGTCCGCCAGAAGACAGTCAGGTTGGTATCACACAGGGGCGTCTCCAGACTTGCCTTCGCTGGCCATCGAGGCTAAGCTCAAAGCGGGACTCGTCACTGAAGCCTATTCTACTCCAGTCAGTGATATTCCAGTGCGAATGAGCCCGATACCAATGCAAACGAGCTTGACGTTATACAGAGGTCAATGGTAGTTGGCGCAAGGGGCCCCTTTCTGTGAGCCGTCTATGTATGGTCCTTGCGGTCACTGAAGCACTAGTTGCACGTGCAATCGATGATAATGATGCCTCTGGGGCTGTGAGTGCCGCTCTGACGATTGCTCGGTCTTGACGTTCTGTCTTTTCTCTAGGCCTACCGCTTCCTTCTCGACGCTGTGTGTGGCCATGGTTCACCCATTCCTGCCAACATCGTCTAATAGTGGCATCGCTCCTGCTCAAACGTCGAGCTATTCGCCGATAAGATCAACCGGCTTCTTTGAGCCCAACTACACGAGCTCTCTCAAATTCTGACATCTGCGCATATCGCTCGCGCACCTGTATGCGAGGCATATTTACTGTCTACGAGAGTACACGGAATGAAATTCGTGAAGAATATATAACTTGGAATCGTAGTTTCTCTTCTTAAATATCCTGCTAGTTGCGCAGATCAGATGCGATGTAGCGACAACCGTTCATTCATTGGCAGCCAAAATCTAAAATTTTGCATTTTCTGTCGAAACCTGTATGCATATCAGTTTGTGTCCAATTTGCTTTATATCTTCTCGGTTCGTCGTGGTGCGTCGTTTTTATTTGTCTAAGAGTGTACGTACGTGCGCATGCATGCATGACTGTATCTCGCATAACTTAAAAACGACTAGTCTTAAAGCGTTGAAATTTTGTATATACAACTGCTATAACATGTAGTTGTGCACCTCCCTTTTCGGTTGGAATCGGTCGCACCAAAAGTATATATATATATACACTATATACTATACAGTATATATGTACTTTTATTAACACACATATATATATATATATATATACTCACTCTGTTACTCGGCTCGGTGAGCTCATTTTTTTTTATTCTTATATGTTGCTAAATTATGCATTTTTTGTTTTAAAAATGAATGAAGTATGTTTTTGTCATCTTCCGATTCTGGTAATTTTATGCCTTTAGTTAATCTACATGCAATAGTTGTAGAATTATCAACAATTTTAATGCTCTTTAAGAGCGGCTAAGCCTAATTTTTACATCCTTGTGCGAAGCAAGGGAATTATTATAATCGTGAAAATTTTGGGGTATCATATTCCAAGGAAAATAACCATTATGACTGCTGTCAGATAGAATTTAACAATGTTTCTGTAAGATTTCAGTACATTACGACAGAATAAAGGACTCTTTTTCCTAAATCGGGTTGCAAAAAGGATTTAAAATGGATTCAGTAGAGATTTTGTTCTTGTGACATTTGTACGTGCGTATGTATATATCTATCTGGCATAATTCCAAACAATTAAACTCAGAACGTTGAAATTTTGTATATAGGACTGCTATACATAAACCCTTTTTAGTTGATAATTGCAACCCTTCTTAGTTGAAATCGGCCTCACCAAAATTATATAAATGAACATATATATATATATATATATATACCCATTTTGTTACTCGGCTCGGTAAGCTCAGTATGTTTATTCTTATACGTTGGTAAATTATGGATTTTTTGCTTTAAAACTGATCTAATTATGTTCTTCTTATCTTCCGGTTAAGCGTTTTATGCCTTTAGTTAATCTTGAAATGGATCAAAGCGAAACTTTCAGTTTTATGCAGTGAAATATCTGCCATCTTTCCCGCTAGCCAAATTGCTTGTTTTTGCGTAAGCGCTCTAACTTTAATTGTAATAATTGTTTTTTAATTGTTTTAACTGTATTGGTGTTTTATATTTTTTTGCATTTTTCAATTTTTAATAAAGATAATTTGAGGTTTCATATATTTTTGTCTTGCTGCGAAGTGAGAACTGCATTATTTGAATAAGAAATATAAATCTGATGAAATTTGAGGAAATAAGTTTAAATGATATTCAGCAAAAAATAAGTATACAATTTATTATTCCGTAGAAGGAATTCTTGTGGTGTACACATCAGATTTTTTTCCTTGTTACCAAAAATGAAATTATCTTTTATACTACTGTAATAGATTGTACCAAATGAAATATTAATAACATTTACGCACTCTATTTCATGTATACTTATTTTTTATACTACACACATAAACATCGGCAGAGGAACTTAAAGTACATATATATATATAAATTATAAGACTACGTAATTAGGTCTGGAATATGTAAAATATAAAATCTAACTTTCAAATAATAAATTTATTTATTATATAATAAATTTGTTTATTATTTGAACCCTTTAACTCTTGTCTTCATTCTAAAAATAACAGAGAGGTAAATTATCTAACTAAACGAAAAAGATATGTCATCTAATCTTTATTGCGCATTTATCGATGATAACTGAACCCTACACCTGTACATTAAACTGCCATGTGATCTGAAATGGAATGCTGTGTAAAAGCTTAATTGCGTCGCATCTCTCTCTTCTCTTTTCCTTTCTGTTTCCAAACGCTTATGTCACCTTACCGCTATGCATGCAGAATTTACTTTTCTAATTTTCGTCTTTTAAGAAGATGCAATCTGTACAAAATTAGGGGTCCGTAGGGCACACACAGTGATAATGTGCTTTATCTAGAAAATAAAATGATGTGTGAAATTTACCGTTATGTTTTTTTAGTGTCATCTTGCTCTAACTACGCAGTCCCCTTCAACCCCAGTCCGTCGCAACTCTCCCCAAGTCATTTTATTTCAATAATAACGCAGTTTTGTTACATATATGTACTTAAATTGAAAAAATATGTAACAAGCTCTCAAAACGCATTTCCTGCTGTTAACACATAATTTGTAAATTTTGATGAAGTTAAAATTAAATATAAACAGACAACAGAAATTAAGTGAATAATCCATAAAAGAATTATGAATGAAATCAACAGAACTTTTTTTAAAATAAAATTAACAAGGGAGTCAAACAGTTCTTACAAAATAAAATAAAAAACAATAAAATACAATATGGTGTTACAAACTGCTAAAAATAGAAAAAAGGTCTATTATTATCTTCATATTTTATGCTGTCAATTGGACGTAAGGCTTCGGATCATAATTTCTTTCCTTGGCAGATTTATTGTTTCTATAAGTTTAAAATTATCTAAGGCACTGAATTAATAATATCAATATTTTGAGTACCTTTGAAAATGAAAAGATTTTCCCCTACAGAACAAATCTTACCCAGACAAAAAAAAAAGACGTATTAAGTACAGGCGTACACGTGTGAATACAATTGAGCAAATTTCAAATAAATATAAAAAATATAGTGCTTCTCAGGTTTTATTCTATTAGATAATAAATCTATATATGCGTCGTATATATAATGGTAAGAAATAATTATTAAAGTGAATACAGAGCCAATGTAGTTACTTGCATCACATTGAAACAATGAGAAAATAAACGACTGCTATAATCTGGAATTCTGAGATGGAACGAAAGAATGTATAGTGGAAATTGCTATTGGTGAATTTTTATTCTCACCATGTAGTTTTGGACAAAAAAATTCGGAATTAAAAAAACTGTGACTTTAAAAGATGGAATTTTTTAACAAAGAAAAATTAAAATTAATTAACCAAATATTAAAAAGGAAACAATCTTCATGCTATGTCTGCAGACAGTAGCGACTTTTAAGAAAGAAACATTGCCAAATTTTAGTTAAAAGAAGAACAGAGATATCATACAAATTTTACAAAAAAAAGTACTGTTTACATTAATACACTACGAAATTCATTCTCACACATCTGAACCATTCCTCTTAAAATAAGGTTTAAAAATGGCCGTCATATCATTCGATAAAACTTCACAGGTCGTAGCCTACTCCAGATTTCTTTAACCATAAATTATTGAAAATCAGAGGAACTTGATTATCTTTGAAAGTACTAAAATTTCATTTTGTTCTCGATCTACTTCAGTGCAAATATTCTTAATATGTTTTATTTGATTATTAATAGTATTATTTAACATTTCTCTGGAAATATCAGAAAATTAGTTAGTAAGTTTTATAGTAGTCAACTTGAAAATATCTTTTGCCATAAAGTCTTAAAATTCTTTTAGACTGATAATGCATAGATTAAGACAGTCTATACGTAATTGATCTGAGTTGGTCTTGTTTAATTTCGGGTGCTTAGGCTAAGTACTGTTGTTTTCCACGATGTTAAAACTTTCAAAAAATATTGTATTATCAATATAATTGTAAGCGAAGACTAATTTTGCAAATCACTGTATGGAAGCGAACGAAGAATTCTGAATTCTTTAGTAGATAAATATAGTGTTGCATAGTTGAGATGTGAAACTCGAACCCATTGGGATACAATATTGAAAAAACTTAACATAATTATGAAAAAGCGAGCAACTGAGGCAGTTTGTCCTGCTTTTACGATCTAAATTATTATCTGAAAAAAAACTCTGTAACTCTGTATTACTTATTTCGAGATTTTAAACAGCACTGATAATAGGTAAGTCGCTGAAAATTATTCAATTTTAATGGTGTTCTTCGTTAGATTTTTCAAAAATAAGCTTACAACTCTCCTTCAGTTTCACTGTACAAACGTCGTCAAAATTCGTTTTGTTCAATAGAAATCAATAGATCAATAGATCCTTGTATGAATAGAAATATACCTGAATTTTATACGGTTCTTGTAAAAGAAGTGCATATAAAAGTTTACAAACCTATTACTTTCAGAATTAAGAGATATATGTAGTCGTTTATGAAAACCGTGAAGTTTGCTAATGGTAGCTTTTACTTTATATTTAGAAATACAATAAATAGCAGGCTAATGAAATTATTTTTGATTACGGTAGAGAAGAATACTGTTTTTTGCAGATGATGCTGAAAGTATTGCTAGCTTTGTTTATTTTAGTAGTGATGAATTTTGTCTTGATCATAGAAATTTTCTTTTTTAAATTGTTCCAAGTACACATATGTTTGAATCTATTAACACTATTTAGTATAATTTTGAATATTTTTATTGACTCAATTTTTGGACAATATTTTTAGCCCTGAATGGGTTATTGTTTTCGAAACGGCATTTCGTGTTAAATCAATATTAACGCGGTATCACTTTTCAAATTGTTTGCCCTAGAACATTATCGCCTTTTCTTATGTGTAAAGAAATTAAATATTAAAGAATCTGCCTAAAGGCATGCATGTTTCGCGCATGTAAAAAGCAAGGATACCTACAGTCATCAAATTTTGAATAATATAGGCCTCCACCTAAGCATGGGCACCTGAAAGCCCGAGATTTCAGTTTGGAGTTTATTTCATTATATATTTCATATTTTGTAAATCTTTAGTGAACTTTTAATTAAGAATTTCAACGATTTCAAAGCGAGCAGTAGCAGCATTGTACTAAAAAAAATCTCCAGTTCGCAAGACTGTCTATTGAAAATTTCAAAGATATGCTGTTTTTAAATATTTTGTGATTTTGTTGTTGAATCCAATTTTGTGTGGCGCAAGCGTAAGGAAAGTGATATTTAAAAAATTAAGTAAACGCACAAAACGTTACTAATAAAAAGACACAAAAATATTTTCTAAAGCCATCATAGTAAGATAACTGAGCAGTGATATGTCAAACTGAGAAATGACTGAAAAAAAAAATTAGAAAAATATATGCCAACACTAAATGCTGCTACGGGAAGTTTAAACATACTCTGCTGTGCTGCTTTTAAATTCCTTGTAATTTTGCTGTTAAATTAAAAATTATGTGCTGTTAAATTTTGCAGTAAATTGTGACGCAAGTGCGGAGAAAATGATGCTTAATATAAAGCTAAAAAGAAAAAAAATGAGTTAGTAGGAGTGAATGTAACAGCAGACTGGTAGATTCTGAGTTCAGCGATAGCGTAAAAGACATTAACAAACCCTTCTTGGCGATTGCTAAAATATAAAATCTTACAGATTTTTTTATTTGCTTTTTTTAAATTAGCACAATCACATTTCGGTAATGTTTCACTAAATGTAAGTGCAAAATTTAAAATCCGTTCGATAATTTGCATTCTTGCAGCTTTGAACGTGATTCATTTCAACTGATAAAACAGCTGAAATGATATAAAGATCAACCGAAGACTGGTGACCTTATTTCCAGTCTACTGAAAAAACGGAAGTCAGTGAAACACCAACCTAAAGAGTTGTTAATATATTATGAAGGTTGATTTTTCTTTTATTTGAAATTTAAATTATCACTGGTTTTTAAGATGTAAAGTTTTATAGGTTGTAAATTTAAGCACTATACAACAAAATGATACTTTTTTCCTTTACTTTTTAGATGTTGCTTTTGAAGAAGTTACAATTTCAGTGATGAATTTTTTCATTAGTGTACCCACACTTGCGACATCATATCGCTAGTTGTTGCTTCATAATGAAGAAGCAAACTTTGAAGCCCAGGCTGAATAACTATTCCCTTCCATTTCAATTAACATTTGTGGTCACAAATACTCGGCACATTGATTGTGCCTATTCAAGAATGGTACATTATTACAATAGGAAGAAAAGCAGCAAATATTATCTTAACGAGAATAGAGATAAAAGCAAATTGCTCAGTCATCCAATATGGCAGCATTTTAAGAAAATGCTTCGGTCTCAAAATTTTGAGCTAAATTCCAAATTAGCTACGTTATTAGCGTTATGTAATTCATATGATATGTATTAGTCTCGCAATGCAGCATTACAGAAAGTGTAGTAATTAGTATTAGAATGGAGAGGAAAAAGTATCAAATTAAAATTTAACATAAAGACGACTGTTAATTAAAATTATTATTTTTACACATTTTTAATCTTACACACCCACATTTCCCCACCCATACACATTATATATATACATTTACATTTTTTGTTTCTGCTATATACGTATATATAGTAGAAATATTATGTATTATATATATAATACAGAAACACAAAAAAATTTATAAAGAAAAATACATAATCATTCGAAGAATTTTCGTGCTTTGAAATTTATTTGTTTACTTCAATTTTTGTCTTCGTGAAAAATTGGTTCTAAATTCCTTTCTTTATGTTTATATATATATATAAACAAAGGAATTCTACAAAATATTAATTTTAAAATACTAATTTAAATTCTGACTAAAAATGTTTTTCTTTCATGGTTTTAAATTAAATTTCTGTTCCTTCGAGATGTTTAAATGGAAAGTTTTCTTATCATAAATTATTATGAATTATAGATTTATTACTTTGGACCTTTAGCGCAAGTCATAGGCTTAAGAAGGAAATAAAAATTTAAAATATGGAAAAAAATAAATTCGTTATCTCAAAAGTTGCTGATATTTTTCTGTTTAAGAAAAGTTTTGAAGTTTGTCTTTTATGCATTTTTTTTCAGAGCTCCATTTTGCTTCATTTTGACATTTTTGCAATAACTTTAACATTTCTACAATTGTCTGGAGCTTTTATATTATTGCTTTCTTAAAGGAAATAAAAATTTAAAATATGGAAAAAAATAAATTCGTTATCTCAAAAGTTGCTGATATTTTTCTGTTTAAGAAAAGTTTTGAAGTTTGTCTTTTATGCATTTTTTTTCAGAGCTCCATTTTGCTTCATTTTGACATTTTTGCAATAACTTTAACATTTCTACAATTGTCTGGAGCTTTTATATTATTGCTTTCTTATTTAAAACAAAATGGAAAGTCATGAATCATTTATGTTTCCTTAATAAATGAAAGTATAGCAAACATTTACATGCGGAAAAGGAGAAATTGTATTGTAAGAAAGAAAGAAATTAGACACTAATATCCGAAATAATGAAAATATCTTACACGAGCTCAAAATACCAATAAGCTTCTTCTAATACGGAAATACAATACATACGTAGCAGGTGTTTATGAAAAGAAGCTGTGTGTTTCTTACGTAAAGTTATTCCGAAACAAAGACCTTTTGAGCAAGGTAATTTCTTTCAAATTACAAGAAAAAACAATATTCGCAAAATGAAGAAATGGAAGAGTGAAATAAAATATAAATTTAAGAATCATAATTCTGATTGCATAGGGAATGCGGTAATAAAAAATTCTTTCTGAGTGCTGCTCAAATGAAAAACAAAACTCACTCTTTTAGCTGCTTTTCTCTTCTCACGTACACTGTAGAACGTAGCTAGTCTTCTAAAAAATATCAGAAAAAAAGGAATATATTGCTTCGCTTTATTTTTCATATTCTCTTTAATGAAGCCATTAAAATCCATTCATACTTTTACTCAAAGTTATGTTATAGACGAAAGGCTTTGTTGTTCCTTTAGGCGTATTTTAAGTTCCCACAAAACTTTTAAAATGGAAACCAAGATGTTTTATTAACATCTTATGGAAATGATTATGTCACAAAGCTAGCTTTATTTTCCCTCCTGATACATTTTTGTAAACGTTGAGTATAACGAAATAATAAATACTTTATTATGAACTATTTCTTTCGTAAAATGTGTCTCAGATCTTCCGTATATGGATATATAACTTCCTTCAATACCAAAAATGTTATTTTTTCATTTAAAATGAATTTGTTATAAATGTAAGAGTGTTGCAGCTATGCTCTGTACACAAGAAAACACCATACAAAAATAAATTGGAATGCACGTTTTTTTCGGCAACAATTCAAGAATTTACACAAAAATATACTATTTACGAGACATTATATGAGTAAAATAACCACACTCAGTCAAATAGGCTATGCGATATGCTATCATATCTTTTGCTACGATTCCTCTCCTTCGGTACGATTTCTGTGCTATACCTCTGGCTTACTCCGTCTCTCCAATATAGTGTGTAATCAAATTTTGTGAGCACAGTAGTCGTAACTAACTTACAAACATTAAAACAATTGTATTTTCAGCATTCAACGTAGCCACCGTCCAATTCAATGCACTTCTACCTTTAGCAGGCGTGTGGAAAAATACTTTTGGATGACTTTAAAGCTACCTATGCATAGCTGTCAGAACTTCGACATTGTCTCTGAATTTCGTTCTACTGTAAAAAATTCCCATCTCTCATTTTCAGTGATATTATTCTGAAGAAATTGTGCGTCATCTACCTCACAACAACGTAAAAACGTCTAAGCAAACATCGGCATGTTTCTCTTTTATTTTAGATATTGGATACGCATTTAACACATACTTTTAAAATCTCCAAATAATAAGTGATAGGATAGGCTGATCCAACCGTGACATGAACCACTTCATTATCATCCACCGGTTTTGCTTTATCATGTTTCACGACTTTTGCTATGGCTGTTGGACCTGGGCAAAGATTATCTTCCAGGATAATAATACCAAGCTTCATCTTCTTGTTAAATTCGTGCAATTAAGTGGTTCGTATACATGTCCCTATATTTAATTTTCATCCCACCTGTAACAGCTCTCGGTTGGTGCAATATAGCTAAGGTGCCACTTTCTTGTATCATTTTCGTATACAAACCGAGAGCGTGCTAATGCTATCCCTTGATAAGTCTAAAGTTACAACTCTCCATTGAAGAGACAACAATGACATTCACTGTAATTTTTTTTTTCAATTTTTCCGGTTTCTCATAAAAACCGTAATACTCACTGGTAAAATTTTGTAAAATAAACGGTAAAATCTCACGCCTTTTAACCATTAATAAATTAAATTTTAAATAATCTTAAAAGACATATACACTAAAAATCGGTTGAAATCACTTGAAAGTCGAGGTATTGCTTAAATATCTACTAAGTAGCCATTCGGTCTTTACTAATTAATACTTAATGCCATACGGCATATGAAACGTCTTTTTTTAAACACACTAATCATGCAAACGTTCATAAAGTTTATCAATCAGTTCAATTAGATAAACAAAGTGAAGAAAATAATTTTACAGCTTGATAATTAATTAAATAATTGTAATATGGGTAACTTCATGCAGTTCCTCAATCTATCCTTTTCTAATAATTTTTAGCCTATATTTTTCATGAAAATCTACCAGTACCATTTTATAAAATAGAATAATTAAATAATGATGTTTAACAATTAACTACATAAGTTTAAAGTTACTAAATTATAAAATAATTTTAACTTTTATGCGTAGTAGCATTAAATTTACACCCATTTTAAGTTTTTGAATTCTCAAGTTTCCCTCTTCCTTTTTTGGCAAAAAATCATTAATTAATTAAAAATATGAAATATCTGCCCTTTCTTCTTCGGATGAGAAACCATTCTGTAAATTTTCAACTTTTAAAGCCTGAAAAACACATATGCGTTGGTTTATACTTGCTTTATTTTTGCTACGATATTTTCTATGACGAAGACTTAAAACTGTAATGTATTTGAATACTTTATTTTCGACGGTGTTTTCTTCTTACTTTCCTTTCCTCCACCACGTTTTGTGCTACAATGTTTTCGCCATGCGATGTTTTCTCTGCGACGTTTTCGCCCACAATGCTTTTGCCGGGCGCCTTGTCACAACGATGAACAAATAGACGGCGTCCATAAAATAGTTCAGAGCAGCACAGGTCCTAAATGATAACTTGTCGAAAGGGTCATGTTATCGTTAGAGTTGGTATAAAAGCAACTATAATTTCACTGTCAATTACAATTCCTTTCCCACATCTCTGAAGTGTGTTAGGAAACATTGTTCCAAGAAATGTGATAGAGCCCATATTTCACTGTCGGCTTCTATTGTGACGTCTTTTAACACATGCCAGCCCTGCTCACAGAATATTACTGTAGAGCGGCATGCATCCATTACATATTACTTTACCATTTGAGAAATCACTGCCTATATGTTCTCACCTTTCCCTTATTGAGATCTGCTGATTATCCATCAGAATTAATGCTTCCTTTATACCTCCACAACAAAGTGACATCTTATAACAGCTTGATCAAGTGCGAATGCTAACGCAAACGTCCTACCATCTTTTATAATTCGTCATTGCAAATTAACTTGATAACGATACGTAGATGAGCTCCTGTGGCTGATTCTACCGATAAATTCCTGTCTATTAGATAAAACAGGCATGCATAAGACGAAAACCGCCGAAGAATGTCTAAATAGTGTGACAAACCTTCCCTGATATGTGAGATCTTCAAACGTTTCCTCAATCAAAAATGAATGGCATACTATCAATACTCAAACAAAAATGGCATCTATTTCAGCATCCCATAGTACAAGAATTTGCTGCATAATTACAGAATTTCTAATAACAAATTCTATGGAGTAGCATTCAACGTTTCTATGAGTCCATGCTAAACATCGTCATGTCTGGCAATCAGGGGTGGCAACACATGGTACAATCATACAATAACGTTTCTATATCTATGCTTGATTAATTATTATTCAGTGTCTGACACTTTATATCCTCATTGTTTGATTCAAGGTACATCATGACAAAACATTTTTTTTCTTAATTGGGGTTAACATTTTGCTCCAAAGGTTGCTTCTTATTGTCTGATTTTATGCAGGTGAAGGAAATGTCTTTATTTAAGCTTAACATTAGAATTATTAACTTCATCACTTTTAATTTTGATGGTTCATTAGTGAAGATAATTCAAGATAATCAGAAGTGTCGAGTGATATTTATCGAAAGAAATGATAAATAATGATATGCAATTTACTTCTCAAAAATAAATTATTCTTGAAATGCATTTCATTTATTTAGCGATTGAAATAAATTAGGTATCACAAAACATCTTAAAAATACTAGTTATTTTTATTTTACTAAAAATCCTAATTTAAAACATTGTCGGGTAATAGTTAGTCAGTTTAACACGTCTTTCAAAAGATAAAATTACTTTCATTTCATGGTTTGCCAGTGAAGATTTTAAAATAATTAAAAAATATCAGTAAATAAAATTACTTTTAAAAATGATTAAAAGACGCAAGCTTAAGGAAATCAGAAAATCACACTAATACTTTGAACTAAGAAGCGAAAATGAGAGTAAATGCTTATTAAAATTAGAGGTAAGTATGCTTTATTAAAGTATTTTTTTAATTTAATTTTCTTTAACATTTAATATCAGCGGTCAAGTCAAGACAGTTATAAGAAACAAAAAAAAACTTTTGTGAGAATATTTTCCTTATTAAACAAACGATATTGATTTTTGAACTTAATTTTCATTTTTTGGGAAATGTCTTTACTTTAAAAAATTTTGAATTCATATATAGTCAAAATAAAAGGCTTTCTTTTGTCTTAATTTATTTTAGTTTTTATGTTCACTAAAGAATACAAAAATTCAAAGTGTCCGATCATTTTGATCCGTTTTGTGTTTAAAATCTGAATACCAATTTAAATTTGGAAATAGAGTTTGGATTCCTGAGCAGCCTGTGAGCAAATCTGCCGAACATAAAAAGCTTACGAAAGTTTACGCCTTGTCGACAAGGCCCTTATGTTATTATGATTCAACCATGGATCTTATAAGAGATAGACTAACACAGTGGGCGGAGCGCGCGTCCCCCACATGTACGCAAGAAAGAGTAGGGACGGTCTGGTTTACTTTAACACTGAAACCTATGGCGTTTGTGTCACATAACAGTTTTTAATTATTAAATGTGATACGTTGTATAGTGATGACATTATGAAAGTCACAGTTTTTTTTTTTTTTCAAATAAGAGTTAATATGCCTCATTAAAGCACTTTTTACTGCATTTTGCGCATTTTTCTTGTATAAACATCTTTACTTTCGTAATAATATTACAAGAGGATCATCTATTTGATTATATGATCATTAATTATTAAGATTACAAGATGATTATTTATTTTAATAATTCATAAAATTCGGAGCGTAAACTTTTCCGAGTGCAATGAAAAAACTAAAATAAAATAAAATAAAATCTGGAAGCACTCAGATTTTATATTACGGCCAAACGGATTTTTTTAACGTTTTGTGTGTTACCCTTTATTTATTGAATGCCATGTTCTTCGTACGTAACCACATAAAATTCAATTCAACAGCAATATCAGAAAGTATTTGAAAACAACATATCATTAGAATTTCTGCGCTGGAGATAAAATGTTAATTTCCGCACAGTGTTACCATCGCTCGTTTTGAACTCGTTTAGTTTGTTAATCGAAAATTCGTTAAAGTTTTACATAATATGAAATGGATTAAAACAAATTCGAAATTCGGCTGTCCAGGTGCATATTGCTTTATTCAAAATTTTGTGGCTCTAGATACCGTCGTTTTTTCACAGTGCGAGAAACATACATGTATTCATGCAGATTCTTCATTATTTAATTTCTTTAAATAGAATGCAGGGCGATAATATTTGGTGGCACCAATTTGCAATGTGAAACGGACATTTATAGATAAAAAGAGCAAAATGCCGTTTTGAAACTAATAGCCTCTGGGCTACCGCCTCTTTTAGGCTAATAAATTAAATTCACAGTAAATAAAAAATCTTATGCAAAACTAGAAATAAATTTTAAAAATAATCACTATAAAATATTAGCACAATTAATTATTAAAGTTAAATACTATTTTAACATTAGAATTAATGTATAAAAATTATTAAGGTGTTAAAATCACTGCGATGTATTATGAAATATAACTGAAATAAAATTCCTTTATAGAAATTATGCTAAAATATTAATCTGTAATTTTTAAAAAAGCAGCAAAATTTAAAATTTTAAACACAAACTTTCCAAAGTTCATTTTGAGGTATTTTAGTATTTTTTACTTATTTACATCAATAAAAACATAACAATTGTAAGAGAAAATTGTTTGTTTGAAATTTTCTTTGAACTTGAAAGTTCAGATTTAAAATACTATTTTCTAGAAGTAGTAGTTACAAATTTCCTTACAGCATAGGAAAAGCTAAAAACAATATTCAGGCCTGAAAGCAAGCAACAGCTTTATAATTATTTGGAACGTTAATTATGCTTGATAAATATCCTAAATTTTTAAAAATCAATCTCAGTTTCAAAAATAAAAATACGTAAAAATTCTAATTTGTGAAATGAAGCGCTACAACCGGCTTTTTCTTGACAATTATACATGCTGCCATAGCCAGCCATTGCTAATGTTCTGTAATCGTCTCTACTCCTCCGGATGTAGTCAAAGGGACAGCCTGGAATTCGTCAGATGAGGGAGAAAACCCATTTGAGTTGGTCTCTTTCTTATAAGGACCATGGATTCAACTCTCACCTATGGATCCATCACCTTATACCAATGATCGGCATCTAATGGCGTATCATTAGGTGCTCATCATTCTTTGGCATTAAGACCTTGCTTTGACTTAAATTCATCATCTCTTCAACCTCTTCGCAGAAGAGGAAGAATTATGCTCGTTTCTCGTAGGGATAATATTGAAGTCATCGGGGGTGGCTGCAATAAATCAAAGCAAAACACTGTTAACTTTTCTACGTCACTTTGAACTCGCCGGAGGGACTTTCATAACCTCCCTCTTAAAAGCTTCATTTTGGATCATACCCCAGTTAGCTGACAGCCGCAAAAGAACGATTGAGTAGGCATCTTCGGGGGACCATACCATATCAACATGTAAACCACTTTGAGCTCTAAACATTATGCTTGTAATTATTTTTATATTGTGTTTAAAAGAAAGTATTTTAAAGATCATTCAGTCGAGTGATTATTTGTTTGAAGTAAGGAAATGAATCTAACTGTTATATTAACTTTTGGCAGAATGTATTATTATACCAGTTTTAAATTTTATTGTAAACGTTAGATGAGGTTACGCAATCTAACTATACTAAACTATACTAAGATCTGATATTATATAATTTTTGCAAGGAAAGCAGTAACTGCTCCCAGGCAGGACGTCATTCAGGTAATCATACGAGCAAATGAAAAGATGCTCAGCTTTCGTTTGTTCTCTCCTTTGACTCCTTCGGATCAAATAAGAAAATGAGAAAATATGTTTTCAACTCTGGATTCGCAACATAGACAAAACTTTCGCACTTTTTGATGGTAAAAATGAAAATGTATCCCATATATTATTGTTATAAAATCGATTTATCCAATTATTCAGTTTATTTTTGAAACTGAATTTCACAATACTCCTTCCTTCCTTGATAGTCTTATAATACGCAATTAATCTGATTTTAGCGCCACTATATATTTTCCAGTAAACCTTTTCTATTTGTTTGCCTCCCAATACCAAGTCATGCCACCAGTTGAACAAAAAATGGTTTCTATTTACTATTATGTATTTCGCAGTCTCAAAGTTCGTTCCTCAAAATATCTGCTTACAAATAAACTCAATTATTTAAGATCAGTTGCCATTGAGCGAGGATTTTTTTCCCGTAGTTATTGATAAAGTCGAACAGTCCCTAAAACTCCCCTGGTCATACTTGAAGAAAGTGACCTGGCAGAAAGTTATGACACAATGGCAAGACCGTTGGAACATGGATAATACAGGCAGGCGGACATATCAATTTGTACCAAAGGTTGGTACAAAGCTTCTGGCGACGCATAGTGAAATCTCGCACTACCTCACAGGACACGGACCCTTTATGTCCTATCTGTATCACTTTCGGATTAGTGACACTGACCGATGTACCTGTGGAGATGTCGGAGACCCAGACCACTATGTTTTCACCTGTCGTAACACACAGAGGTTTCACCATCGAAGGCCACTCTCAACGTACTGGCCGAACTGGGCAGACCGAACTAATCAGAGTTGGTTACTTTTCAAAAACTGTACAGCGAAGACTCAATTGATCAAAGTGATGAAATACTGTGCAATAACTTTGCTGCAGTAGGCTCTAACAGAGGTGAGAGCAGCAGTTTATAGAGCAATGCAGAGAGTTATTTTAAATTTATTTAAATTTATTCTTCTTAGTATGCACAGCCGCACTTTTGTATATGTTCCTTACCAGCAGCCCTTATGAGGGTGATTTTCATGGTACAAATTCAAGTATATATTGTTAAGTTACACACTTGTCATGGTAATGTTTATAACTGTATTTATTTTCTTTTGCACTCGAGAGGATGCATCTCTCTTCCTGTTCTGTAACATATGTGCTTTTCTTCGCTTTTCATTTATTATCTTATGTTTTTAAGACTTTTTAGGGCTAAAATGGTAAACTACTGTATTCTTTTACTGTGTTTACAGTGTGTGTATTCTTATTTTTTATCTTAATTATGGCTTTTGTTAATGTGTATCTATCTCAACATATTATCTTATGTATGGCTAATGCATTATTACGTATCTATTTCAAAATATCTCCTGGCATATTATTTTGTTTGAGTTATCCATACTTCAACCACATGTTTGAGCATGGCTACAAATCTGCATACTTGTATTTTATACACATGTGTACCTATCAATGTTCAACTATCTATGCATATTTAAGCGTTTAGGATGTAACTCTTGTAATTATGTTTTTTAGAACTGTAAAATGGTAAACTAAAGTATTCGTTTACTGTGTTTACAGTGTATATATTCTTATTTATGATCTTAATTATGACTTTTGTCAATGTGTATCTATCTCAACATAATATCTTATATGTGGCTAATGCATTATTATGTAATATCTCCTCGCATATTATTTTGTTTGAGCTGTCCATACTTCAACTACATGTTTGAACATGGCTACAAGTCTACATGTTTGTATTTTATACACATGTGTACCTTTCAGTGTTCAACCGTCTATTCCTATTTAAGCGTTTAAGGAAGTAACTCTTGTAACTAAATACATAGCAAGTGTAAATCTTTTCAGTGTGGCAAAATTATAATTCACTGGCTAGTAAATAACTTCCCCAATTTCTAAATAATGGCAGATTATAAATGTAATTCTTTGTAATGGTTAATGCTTAACTGTACTATGTTATGTATGTGTTTCCATTTTTTCTGTTTAATTATTTTATTTAACCAAGATAATGTGATGTTATAAACTTAAATTTTATGTACAGTTTTATAAGCCTTAATACAACGTCAATTGTCCTTATGTAACTACTAACTCCTTATGCAACACTTAACTTATTTAATTCTCCTTATGTAACCATTACCTTAGCTCATTGTTTGTGTACTCTAGGTCACTGTAAAAACTATGTTACAAGCTACCCTGTTTTTAGTTTTCCCATTTACTTGTACTACTGAGAATCTAAAATGTAACACCTGGGAAAAGACACTATATATGTAACTACTGCTCTGCGCAGTGAACTATGACTAGCTATCTTAGTTTCAGTTAAGAAAGAGCACCATGTATTCTCTCAAATAGTTCCCTTAAAAGGTATGCATCCAATGTCAGAATGTAAACAAGACTATGTCTGCATCGTCCTATGTATATGATGCATGAACACCGGCACAGTTTTCCCAGGTATAACTCTCTTAAGACTTGAATAAATGCCGTCTGGTCTGCCACCCACCCTGGTTGTGGGGGACCTGGTAGTAGATGGCTTCTGGAAGCAGAGGCTTTAATCCGTGTAAGGCAGGCATATTAGTCAGCCAGGTAATGGAGACTCTGTCTTCTAGTCTACAATACTTACATGCTATGACGACTACCTTGGCTACATTTGGAGATAAAAATTTTAATTGACGATTTTTGGTTTATCTTTATAAATTCTTTTAAAAATAAAAGTCCTAATTATAAAGGAACAAAAACTTAAAAACCCTATGTATATATATATATACATATTATAAATAATTGTATGTATGTATATATATATATATAAACTATATACTAAATACGAATTAAAAAAATTAAAATTAACTTACTTAAAACTAGTCAAAAGAAAACGTTGAAGTTAATGATGAGGAAAGTGTCGGGAAATAGCTTTGGCAAATAGCGCCGAAAGGCGTTTCCTGTTTTTTTCCCGCCAAATAAATTCAGCTAAATAGATATCGAAATGATGGCAGATTTTCCCATGTTGTCGCTTGTTCCTCCATTTTGCGGAACTTCACATCCTTTCCACGTGTTGAGAATGAGTCTGCGTAGATGGGTCAACAAAATTTTTCCAGTTTTATGATATCTAGTTAGTCTTCATAGTGAGTAAGTACCGAATTCCTTTGTTAGAAATAACATTAAGAAACTCTTTGTTCTTCCATTTTATCCTTTTATTAATTGTGAAATTGTTCGGAGGATCCAGAAGTTCAGTTTTCAAGCCATTTTCTTGCCTTTCAATAAAATCTATAATTTTATTCTGAAATATTCCATTTCTGACTTTAATTCTTTGGAAATTGCAACATACATTGTCAGCGTGGTTTGAGATATATCGACCAAACTAAAAGAACGTTAAATCTGTTTCTGAAGGAACAAGAATCTTACGTCAAAATCGATGAAATTAACAAGTCTTCACCAACTAATCAGAGTTGGAAGTTTAATAGCTTTTTTTTTTTACTTTGGGTCTGCAAAATTATTCAAGATTCTTCCATTGGTGAACTGAAATTCTTTGAAGATTTTTCACATTGAAAAATATTTATTTTGCTTAGTTAATGATTTTAATTCCAATCCAGTATTTCCTAAGGCTTTCAAAATTCTATTAATTAAGTTTTTAAATTTTTTTTACTATTTCTGCCGACAGATGACGCTACCTTCTCGTTCACTTTAATCAGTTTGGAAATAGATAATACAGCCTTTTTTTAGGTTTCTTTGTCCTGATGAAGAGGGACCTGTACCTGTTTGTACTCGAAATTGAATTCTGACTAAATTCTATGCGAAACAAAAGGTAGTTGTTTTGCCTAATTTTATGGTATAACTATATATTCAAATGAATGAATGTATAGTATTTAAAATCGCTTTTTCAGTCTCTAGTTTAAGGAACATAATCAAAATAATTTTATGTCTTCAATTTAATTTAAATAGTTTTTGTTATCAAATTAATCCTTATTTTCCTTTTACGAATGCCAGATATTGTATTGAAACCATTAATTAGGTTTTTCTTTATATACGTAGGATGCATTAGTGTGCAAAATACTGTGCCCTCTTTATTGTGTTTTTAGACTGTCTGCCATGTAATAAAGGATGAAAAATATAGTAGAAGCATCCACAGCAGTGCAACGCGAACCGGAGGAAGGGGCTCCCAGACCTGGCTAGCTCACGGGCGCCTTACACGGTTGAAATAGACCCAACCACCAGAGGCTATTCGAGAGGCCACCACTGTCCTCGGTAACCCAGGGAGACTTCAAATATCTCAAAGTCTTGGAAATCAACGCTTATAAATCAAATGTCAACTCACGTACAAAGTCAGACACCGTTTGTGCTCTTGTATTGACCAAGGGGACCCCATTCATGGGCCAATCCCATGTACATGTATTGACCCATGTATTGACCCATTCCCCTCGGACAACCTGCGATATCTGATAATGTAACGTCCCCACAACCAAGAGGCAGACAAGACAATACAGGCATGATCCCTGCCAATCCTGAACCTACCACTGAATAAACGCTGGTTCTAGTCCCGTGAAGACTGATTATTTACCCCAGAAGTCGAGGCTGTCTAGACATTTACTGAACAGAACCTCGGGTCTCTCTTTCCATAAAATGGTCGGTTCCGAAAATTCTGACCCAGTGGACCCCCCAGGGATGGTATCCGATATAGATAGTCCAGGCGAACTTGGTTACTAGAGGCAGCCACGAGGAGACCTATGTCGGATAGGAATAGTAGAGGCTGTGTGGTGTGCGTCACTGCCCTCGTAGCTGTACCCACTCTCAGCAGGTCTAGATCGAACCCTGGGTCTCCTCTCTATGGACGTAGGAAGTTCTTACCTCCATGTTCCTTCCATAAAATGGTCGGTTCCGGAAATCCAATCCTCCCCAACTTCAAGGGAGTACAACTACTCCCGCGAGCTTCCATAACAGAAAAATTATTTTTTTTTTATTAGTATAATAATTTTAAACTATTTGTGACAGTGCACTAGGCTATTTTTGCTACTTATGACAGTGCAGTAGGACGATAATTTAATTGTTAAATGGACTATGAAGCAAATGTGAAATGAATCACGTTGCATTTTACAAACAGGAAAGGTAAGAACTCAGAGAAATGGGGTAATTTTTTTTTCAGAAACTTTTCAAGCTTGAAGTATTAAATAAGCCAATATATAAAACGTGAGCATATTTAAATCTTTCATCATGCACATGTTTCATAAAACCATAGTAATGCAAAATGCGAATTAATGCGCAATATTCTATGCCAGAAACTAGTAATTTATTTGATAATAAGGATATACATTTTATAAAATACCGTTTCTCTCCAGAATGTAACTAAAATTTCAATTTACTTGAACTGGATTTTGAGATATAAGAGCTCTTTATATTTTATATATGCAGCGAAAACAAATGAGAAAAATAATGATAGATATTTGTAATCTAGTAGAATTGCCTCTCCTGTGCTGCAGTTCTCTCTAAAACTCCATAAATCAAATCTTGCAATTTATTTTCGGGGAACTGGGCTATAAATTTTATGTTTCACTTCCGAATATGATGCCGGTTCTGAAAAACAATAAATATTAAAGATCTTTGTCGATGCGTAGTTTAAATATCAAAATAACATCATAAAATGTTACCCGGATATATTGCAAACATGAAAATATCTAAGTTAACAAATAAAGCATTTTTGAAACTTGATAAACTGAAGTATGTTTTCCTTTGTAAAGGAAGAAACTATTATTTTTTCTGGTTTAAAACAAGGTAGATAAATATATTTAGTTCAGCAATAGCAACAGTACTTACATAACACATATACATATGAGTGATGAAAGGTAGTTTAAAAATACACTTGTACGTATGTGTGTTGTAAGGAAGAAGGAAAGAAAACTGCCAGGTAACAATAAATTATTGTTTTATTTCGCCAGTTATATATAACTTATTTAAAATCGAAATATATATCGTAATTCTTCCATGCTTTTGCAATCTATCATTTTTCTCTATATTTATCATTATTATCTGTCAGTCATGTAAATCTATTACCACTGCATAAGGCATAAATATTTTGCTAGTCACGCTACCAACTAAATTGCATTGCCTATTTCCAAAAATTATTTCCATTAAAAGGGGCAAAATTCCAAGTGGTTTAGAATGCTCTTACCAGATTAGAATTTTTTCCGTCAATAATATAATTTTCCTTTTAAGATCTTTAACACTGTAAGCTGTATAAAATTTTCACATCGCATAACATAAATGAGTATAAATTATGAACGGCAGATATCTAAGTTTGTCTCTAGATTTGTCATTTAGATTGAATTTATGAGAAATAATGCCGCGGTTATTAGTTAGGTTACAAAGAACCTGAAAATTTCGAAATCGGTAAACAAATTAGTCTTTGTTTTCAATTTACGCCCAAATCTAAGTTTTTAAGTTCTGTATTAATGTAAGATGGCATCTTCAACGACATGTAGATGGCGCTTCCATTTAATGAGGTTGAGTCGAAAGACGACGCCACGGTGAAAAGGAGAAGTGCTAGTAAGAAGTTGTCTAAAAATGCAAAAATGCAAAGCTGTCAAACATTTCCTTAATGAACAAAATTTCTAGTAAATAGATCCATAATCAACTTTCATATGTATATCATCGTTTACAACCATAATTAAACCCTATTTAGGTTTTCACATGGAGTTGTGCATATATTTATTATTACTAGATTGATGTTAGGTTTAAGTTTATTCTACAAAGTGAGTTGGTTCTACGAAGAGGAAACTAGTTTTGGAATGAATCTTGGCTATAAGAAATGAATTTATATGGAATTTCGAGATTCATATTACATCTTTGGAACGACCTCCAAACCTCTTGACTTTCGATTCATTTGTTCTTATATTGTTGATTGTAACAACAGTCAACTTTATTATTAAATAAGATGAATACTCGTAAATCTATTTCTAGAATTTCTGAATGATTTCTTCGAAATTTATTGAACTTCATCAAATTGTGTTTAAAATTATAGTTCATAGGGAAAATAGTACTAGATTACTCGAATTCGATCCGATCGAGTTTTCGATCCAAATTTAATGTAAGTAAAATGAAACAAAACCTGCTTTACATAAAAACGATTAAATGTCTGTGTGGAATTTGTTACACCTTAATTATGAATCAAATGTTGATAAAAACTGTGACATAATATTGAAGAGTCTTTGTGATTTAAAGCTTTTGCTATCCGAACCTGACGATGATGAGTCATCCGAAAGTGTCCCTGGTTTCCATAATTATGAAATCAATTGCTTAGGCAAAAGCACGTCTTGTAAATAATCCAATGGAACAAAAATATTATGAAGCATGATAATATTTCAGTACATTTTCTTGCCATTTTAGAAATGACTTCAGAATTTAAAGGTGCTGATAAATATCCAGTCGAATATTTTATTGGAGATCTGGAAGAAATTTTTAAACTATTTCGATTATTGGAATTGCAGAAGATTGCGTTTACTATAACATTGCTTATTGGTTCTGGTAAAATATTGTTTCGAATTTCGTATATCTGTAGATAAATGTAATGAAATTATATGTAGCATACCTTGTATAATATAACAGGCCTCAAGAGTGTGAAGCATCAGAGGAAAAACTGAATCACAAGGGTTAGGAACTTTGGCAAGAAATCGCCCAAAATCACCGAACTTAGCTATCATTTGGCACATTTTGGTCTGATTTTTACGTAAGTATAACTGTGTATGGTTATATTTAACAGTCAAATATGCTGTGCCTTCCAGCAATTTCGAGAAATTGAAGATAATGGATATTTTTCGGCGGGCAGGGAAAACTATTTAAACACGGAGAGCGCATCAGTTTCAGCTTAGTATAGAGTTGAGTTTAGAATTTAGCTCAGAATATTGAGCGTACTGATAAATTATTGTGCGAGTTACGTGAGCGAGATAAAAAAATTCGATGTGGACACCACATGACTTCCTTGTATGGCCTTTTAAACGGCACACATGTTTTACTGCCTTTCATTTAAATTTATTTCCTCCAACTTCATTAGAGATATATTTCTCATGCATTTAATTCAGTTCTCACTTCGCGGCAAAGCAAAAGTACATAGAAACTCAAAATATCTTCGTTAAAAATTGTAAAATACAGAAAGCACGAAACACGGAATACAGTTAAAACAGTTAAATAAACAATTTTTACAATTTAAATTACAATTTCTAAGCAATTCGCTACAAAAACAAACAATTCGGCCAGCGGGCAGAAGCGGAGATTTTTCGTTGCAGTAAACTGAAAGTTTACTTTTGGTCTCACTCGGCAAAAATACGCTGAATTTGGTGCAGAAACTGACTTAATTCACTATTCTACTTAACAAATGTAAACAGATTGCGGCTTTGTTAGGATAAGCAGTACTTAAACAACTTTTAAATTGTTTATAGTTGTACAACTACTACTTTTAATTTAAACAAAAGCAAGGAAACATAACCGCAACCTAAGAACAACACAATTCAATAGTTTTTAAAGCAAAAATTTCGTAATTCACTAGCACATAAGAATAAAAACCCGAGCCATGTAGCAGAGTGGAAATATATGCATATATAAATGCAATGTTTTTGAAGAGTAGTCTTATTGGCATAGTGGCAGCCTGGAAAGACGAACAGATGACGCCGAAACAAAAATGAATTAGACGAATTCCCAATCTTTATTTCCACGCATATAAAATCATTTCAGTAGATATTATTTGTCCCATCATAATGAAATCCGATGCATTTCTATGATTCAATCGTAATAAAATATGATAAATTTCTATGTACATGGGCCGTTTTAAAGAAATGACGTAGGCAGTTAAGCAAAGGTAAAGCAACACGATGCTGACAAATGTAGCCGTTAGGGAAGGGAAGAAGAATGGTGCTATTGACTCGCTAGTAGTGTTTATACTAAGTTTGTAGAGGCAAGCTACCGTCTTTTTCTCAAAATAAGACATCCTCTGAAAATAAGCCCTATCATGATTTTCGGAACGTTTTGTAAAATAAGACATCCTCCGAAAATAAGCCCTATCGTGATTTTCGGAACTTTTTAAAATAACGTAACAAAAAGAATTCGTTAAAAATGCTGTTGATTTATTAAGTATAAGTAATAATATGTTTAGCTTTCCTAATACTCGTATTTCAGAGAAATGTTTGAAACAAAATATTCCGAGAAATTAATTGTTTCAAATTAATTCTTGGAATTTATCTTAAAAATACAACATAAGGCAGCAGTCTACATTGAGCGACAGTGCAGGTATACAACGTTCATTCATTTCAGTCTTGTAAGTCTGATCATTTCTTCATACGTAATTTTATTTAAAAATAAAGTGAATAATTTTTAACCCCAGTTAAAATGAGTACAAAACGAAAGAGCTATTCCGTCGAGTACAATACAGGAATCGTGGAAGACTCCAGGGGTGTAAATCTTGTAGCATTCTGTAAAGAGAAGATGCTGGATCTCCGTATGGTTCGTAAATGGAATGCAGACTACGATTACCTGTGTCAACTGGTGGACCAAGGAAATGAGAAAAAACGCAGAGTTGGATCAGGTCGGCAGCCGTTATTTTCTGAGTTGGAAGATTGCATCTGGGAATGGATTGCAGGCAGGAGAGCAATGGCTTTAATTGTGCGCAGGGCTGATATTCAAAAATTTGCCCTTGAAACAGCAGATGAATTTGATATATCCACAGAAGAATTTAAAGCATCGTCACACTGGTTGGACAACTTCCTTAAACGATATGAACTGTCTCTAAGGAGATCAACAACATTGTTTAAGCTGGAAGACAATGAAGTTGTTAAGCGTGCACTTGCGTTTAAGCTTTTTGCTGATGGCATCGATTTTTCGAAATACCAACTCTCCAACATGATTGCTATGGATGAGACCGCGGTATTCCTAGGCCAAGGAGTCAAACGACAGTTCACCGCAAGGCTTCTTCGTCAATTTACGTTCTTTCTACCGGTTACGATAGTGCACGTGTTACCTGTATTTTGGCGATTCGTCTAGATGGCAAGAAAGTATCGCCATTTTTAATCACTAAAGGTAAAAAAGATCATATTCAACGTATTTCAGGAATTTATGTCATTGAAAGTGAAAAAGCACCCAAGCAGTTATAAGAAAGTGGGTTGATTTTATGCTGCCACCACTGTTGAGGGGTCAGAATAGAGGTTTACTTGTTTGGGATTCAGCCAGTACTCACCGCGCTAAAGACATGAAAAACTTTCTTGCTGAGAGGAAGATTGATCAAATAATGATTCCGGCAGGAATGACTGGTTACCTCCAGACACTTGACATTGCAATAAACAAGCCATTCAAGGATCATTTGCGGATGGAAATCAATGAATATATTGAAAACATAATGGTGAGAAATCATCGAGGTAATTTTGTAAAACCAGGCTTACAAGAAGTTGTGAATTGGGTAAAAAATTAATGGGACAAAATAACTAATAGTGATGTTTCCAGTGCACTACGAACAGGCTACTTAGACAAGAAGTATTCATTTAACGATAGCTATATCGCAAAAGATTCGGACCAGTGATTGAACAGGAAATGGATATGGAAGAAAATCAGAATACAATTCAGAATTTTATTTATGACGATGTTCCAGAAGAAGATGACATGACTGTAATAGAATAAATTTAAATTTCTGTATTCTGTGTAAAATAAATATTAAATAAAAATATATAAATATACTTTTATTTTTGCCCTTCCCCGAAAATAAGCCCTAGCGCGTATTTTGGACCAAAAAAGAAAGTAAGACAGTGTCTTATTTTCGGAAAAAGACAGGATGATTGTTTAATATTAGTTTTAGTTTCCCCTTTCACGTACCATAACATAGAAAGATCTAGAATTTGGGAGAACAGATGAATTTAGGGAGAGAGTACCAAATCTAGAATGTTAATTTTGAGGTCGCCAATTATTTTTTTAAATCAGTTTTCGTATTTTGTTATATCTTACATACGTATGTGTGTGTGTATGATGCAACTAAAACGTAAAGTGCACAAGTGCATGTTATAGCACTCCCATAACACTAAATTTTTAACTTACTACGGCTACTCGCTCTTGAGTTAGGCGAGATACATACGTACGTAGGTACCTAGATTTGTATAAACGTGAAGAAAAAGTCTCTTCTGAATCCATTTTACATAAATTTTTGAATCCGGTTTGATAAAAAAACAGTCCTTTATTCTGTCCATACTTACAGATGTCATGCAAAAACATTATTCAAACGATTTCAAGAGTAGTCGAGATGTATATTTTCGCTGAAATATGACACCTGAAATTTTCGCGATTACAGTTTTTCCTTTCCTTAGTGCAAGGAAGTAAAAAGGACTGCAAGTGCAATAGTAGGAAAAATTTTTCTTTCGAACCTCATTCAGAATTCAAATCAATCAAATAATACATATAAACGAAGTGTGTAGTCACATCTAATTACGTTCCTTTTTCTTCTATACCGACTTTTAACAAATAACTAAGACAATTTAAAAGGTAATACAAAATAAGCGTCGAAGAAAGTGTGACATTTAAAGGGCTGTCAAGATATTTAAAAGTCTTTTAGAGCTATTTATCGTCAGATAGTTTCAAACTTTTATCTCAACGTAGTAAAAGTATTACAGAATAGTTTTAGCAAAAAATTGGAAAATCGGTAGCTTCATTGATTTTTGAGTACCAAATACACTTAACTAAGCACTGAATATTTCATTCTTCTCTTCCATAATTCATAAGAAACTGTTTTACAGGCTCGAGGCAAGAAAGAGCATTCTTGAAAGTATTGTATAATATTCCGGATTTTTAATATTACATTAACAGCTTTATTATTATTTCACTGTATACGGGAAATCGATACAGACAGATCTCACTGGCTTCTTTCTTTGTGTGTTTGACGGTAACATTTCTACTTAGTAGAGAGAAAGAACTGTTTTTGGAAACCATTGCTGGTGTTGTTGCTGATATTGTTTGACGACAGATTGCACCATCAGCGTGGATGGATGTTATTCTGTTTCGTTAGCTGGCGAGACAAAACTTGAATTCTTTAGTTTTGCAATGCGACGCCTGGAGCGCTCGAGGTAAAGAAATGCTCTCACTTTAAGCGTCGATGTCTGTTCTCTGCGTAGCGCCGATGTCTGTTACGAAAAAAGATTCTCTGCAGTGTATTTCTAGACCAAATATTCTGCGATATCTTCGTGACGGTGTTCCAGCATAACGGCAGTGCACTTTTTCCCAATCGAACGCTATTCGAAAAGACAAAAAACGTCATAATGCTTCTGCAGTATACGACAGTCTGCACAAACTGAAGATCAGTTCCTTGCTTGAAAGAGATTTCTTATGACAAAGTTGCGTGCACCCCTATGCAAGTCCGCTTCCATTTCAATTACTGATTGATTAATTGAACAATGGATGTAATAATCTCCGACATTTTTATGAAAAACGTTGAATTATTATAATGCCACTTGTTTTGTTATGAAAATGTCAACCGCTATAACTGTGCCGAAGTTTTCATTAATCAGATTGGTTTTTCAAGTTGTGCTTATCGGAAAAGGATTCAGACTATTTTAATAAACTAAACTACATTTACACCGAAATGACAGATTGATATACACAGGAAGAATGAAAAGTACACACATATAATTTAGATCTAAAATGAATGCAGATAAATTTGAATAAAATATCTTATACTAAATTTTTAATATTCTATCAAATTTTCCATTTTTATGCGTTCTATCTGATAGTTTAAATATCACGATCTTCTTTCGGCTATCAGTATGCATGTCGATTTCTAACATAAAATAAAAATATTGTTACTAGTTATGGAAGATCTCGTGTCCCACCCCCTTTTTTACATATTTTTTTCTTTTTCCTTTTAGTGTTTTCGAAACTTTTAGCATCTTGACCTGTAGAAAAAATAAAATTGCTTTATAAAATGTCTCTATTAAAATGATTCTTTATGAAGGAAAAAAAATTTATATTCTTTTCTTTCATAAAATACATTTCTTTATGAACGAAAAAGAAGTAATCCAGAAGAAAATAATGTTATAATAGATTAATAATAAATGAATGTTAATAACTATCAATAACAATTGAGTCAAGTAATTATAAAAAAATAATTAATGATTTAAATAAATACACATTAAAAATGCTCAAGCACCTTTTCACTCCTCAACGAAAGTTATTCCACACACAGCTCAGGTTTTGGGAACCGCCGTTTTAGCTTATCCAGTGTTTGAAATCTGAGTTTTTAGATAGAAAGCGAGGTTTTCTGCTGCTGTAACTAAACTCATATGCGAACTTTTATTAAAAACGACAAACTGGCATAAGGGTGCCGATGATCGGCTCAAACGGACAACTGATGTGCAATTTGTGCACGCTTTCCTATGTCGAGGCACCGTATGCCACCACGCCGTTATGAAGCGGTCGCGATGTTCTCTAAGACCAGTGGTCGACAAACGTTTGCCGTATTTTAGAAATGCGAAAGTTCGGCGGGGACCGTAGTGCTCGTTCGGAGAGCACTGTAGTAGTGATGAAATTTCTCTCCACGTTACAATTTTTAGCAATCGCTAAAAATGAATTCCCTAATCAGAAAATAAATACTTTTCTTTATAATTAAATGACATAAGGGTATTCCTTCTACTGATTCTGATCTACTAATCATTTTATAATGTAGCTTATTTCCTTTTTTTCATAGTGGTACTCTGCTTACAACTCAAAATACAAATTCAAGAAATAACAGGTTTATGTACGAACAGAGATTGCGGATGTAAAGCACTGCAAGCTGTGGCTGGGCACAGTATACGACGATAATGGAGACGGATAAATAATTCACATCTTTCAAAAGATTCTATCAATCAGATATTCAGAAACTGATTTAGTCATGTAGTATTGTCTAGATGTTGCTGAGATTCAAGTTTTGTTAAAATTTTGATTGTACCATTAGCACATTTACTGAACAAGTGAAGATAACATAACATTTTTATTATTAAATGCAGTTACGAGTGTTTGTTATCCAAACACTTAAAGCTTAGAGTTTAGATATTTGAATGGTGGATATTTCGAAATTGCTTCGCGAGTATCACGTTACCACTCCTGCTCCAGATTGCAACCTTAGAGATTCTAGAACAACCTTAGAGATTCTAGAAGTCAGCAATTCTAGATTGCAACCTTACAGGTTCTAGAATTGCTGACAGTCTTACGTAATTTTATCTCAATGTTTACAAACACAAAAAAATTAACAGTTTACAAAGTTCTACCTTAAAATTTAATTGGTTAAATTCAATAAAATGTCAATAAAGTACTTTCTGTTGCCATTCCGGTGATGCAAAGTTATTTTTGCTATACTCCTGAATCTGGAATTTATTGTCCGCAATTTAAAATCCATAAAAACTAAAACTAATCTTGGCAGAAAATGAAACTAGGATAAGATTTATTTAACAAACAACAACGATTTATATAATTTACAGAAAAAATTGTAAGTACAACAATGCAAATTCCACGGCAGATTAAATACGGATACAATAGCAGACTCTAATCGTCACTCTCATTGAACGTAATTGTAAAAAAAGCAGCAAACATATATTGGTACATTTTGCTTTCTGTCCTATAAAACTGATTAAGATATTCTTAAGAAAAATTAATAAAATTAATTAATTCATACTCAAATAATTTTATAATTATCATTTTGTTTCTACGCTGAGTAAAATGAGAATTGCAAGGCGACAGCGGAATCAGCGGCATAGGTAGGTGACTCGGCTTAGAGTTACTGGCATAAAGCATATTAAGAGCTCTCTGCTTAAGGGGAAGAAGGCTGTCGTGAAGGACAAGAGAAGCTTGTTCGTATTCTCTTACGTGCTAAGAACACCACGAAAAGGCCTATACATGGGATTTGAATCCAAACCATACTACGAGGGTCAGCAATTTTGCAGGTTGGTGCGGGCGGCCACTGATAGCTGAGAAAGCTTATTAATGGAAACAAAGTTATTGGCTGTATGGCGCCAGTGTAATAAAACTCAGTATCCAAAATATATTACGCTTTTATTGCTTAAATGTGATATCTTAGAACTGTACGAATAAATATGTTTCTAGATTGAAAAATAATGGTCTTAATGTTTTTCTAAAAATGCATTTATGTTCTTTTTTTTTTTTTTTGTAGCTGATGTGGCCCTTCGCCTATTCCATTTATCTGAGGGAATCATCTCACTTGCCTCACGTTTGTGTCCGCTTTGTATAAAGTTATTGATGTTTTCCTTTTTATTTAAAAACATAATTTTTTTAAATTAATGATGTGTATAATCTTCAGGTAATTTTCAGCGATTTTCCTTTGAACACTTTTTATCAATAAAAATAAAGGGAAAGTTTGAATTTTAATTATATTTTGTAATTTATTCGGATATCGTTATTTGCCAATCAATAGCAAATGGAAATATAAAATGTATTTCCACTCTCAGTGTATTTTAGACTTCTTTCAAATCTAGTTTACTAGTTTTACAACTAAATTAAAAGATTTAATACATTAATATGAAAGGATTAGTCGCCTTGTTTCCGTCATAATTAATCTCTACACAGTTTTCAAAAGACCATTATTTTAAAAACCATTAATATTTAGAACTAGATTCGCAGATAAATTTCAAAAGAGTTCATTTAAATGAATTAGAATTTTGAAAAAAATTACTAAATGGTGATCAAATATAACTTTTATTTATTAAAAATTTTAAATATATATTTCATGTATTTATTTCCAATTGCATTTAAGAATGAGTTAAAAAGTTTTACACTGAAGTTTTATAATTTTGCTAATCCATTTAAAATATTCAATTTATGAAACATTTGGTAAAAATGTTGTTATAGTTTCAGATGAAGATATTTATTTAGAAATAGAATGCAATAAAAGCTTAAGTTTTTGATATTTTTGTTCTCCATAGCTGCTCATTAAAAGTAAAAGTTAAAATTTTTATTAAAAATTATCTTTGTAATTTATTCAAAAAATTGAAGAAAAGGTGGAATTTCGTAAATGAGACAAAGTTCATAGAGAATGAATAAAATATCAGCATAGTTTTATTCTACGAAAACTACATTTAAAATTTCACATACTGCTTTCGATGAAAGAAAACTGTTATAGCTTGCATTTTCTTTTCGCGCTTTACTCTTATTTACTTATATCCCAATTGAATTTAGCTACTTTTTAAAATCATAATCATGCTTTCATTTCATAATGTTCTGCATTATTATAAATTATTAATATCAGAGAATTCTTTCAGTTATCTCTTGATACCTGGGTGCAAGAAACATTACATTAATATGCACATTTGCGCTGAACTACATTTATTGCAAATTTTATTCTTACGGATTTTACAACAAAGCTTTTTTGTTCTAAGGGTTTCAATTAAATAGTTCCGTTTTGTGAAAACAAATCGATTAAACATCAATATCTAAGCGTAGTTATTTAGATTTTAAGAATCTGTTCATTGGCTTAATAATAGTATTTAAAAAGTAATATTATTGGATCTCTTAATGGCAATGTTTGTTCGATATATTCAAAAGAATATATATATCGTTTTGAATGTGCATTAAAAATTTTTTTGTTTAAGATAAGCGCTGCGAAATTGGAAACGATTGTCATAGTTATATATAAATTGTTTCATTTTCAGTATGAAATCAAGCCATGAGAACTGCGTGACTGTTAAATGGGACTACATTTAATATTAGTCTCCTTTTTTCTTCAATCTCGCGACCTCTGTTTTACATCTTTCTTCATTGAACAGCCTTATTTACGATCATAACTGTGCGCTGTGAGTATTGTAGGTACATTTTTTGGACTATACTTGTTATTAATTAGGGAAAAATCACAGTGACGATTACTCAAAACGTTACATGTATAATTTAATGAAACTCACCAACAGTATACAAAACATAATAAAGTACACAATAACATGAAGAGAAATTACCAGAAAAGTATGGTATTATAGAAATTAGCATATGTATAAAGTGAACAAATCGGATGTATCCACTTGCTATAGGTAAATTATCTTCAATATGATCTTCCCTAAAAGCAATACAGCACATACAAGGGATGTGTGGTGATGTCAATTATCTAGCCTAACAGTTTCGCAGAAAGTGAGAGCAAGTGCTCTTGCAAAGCAGTTGCAAGCGTGGCAAGAGTCTGAAGCGGAGCACAGAGAGCCAATATACGTCTTTCTAAAGCATCCCAAGCACGTTGAATAGGATTCGAGTCTGATGATCGAACTGGCCATTCCATGCGCTGAATTGTTTACTGCTGAAGATAGTCACCCACGATGTGAGTGGCGTGTGGTGTAGCGTTGTAGTCCTATAGCAGGAAACTGTCACCAATTGCCCCGGTACAAGGGCGCACATAAGCATAAAGGGTATAATCTCTATAGGTCTGAGTATTCAGGTTTGCACATGGAAAAGCATGGACGTCTGTGCGTCCACCCAAAAAGATACCACCTCAAACACAGACACAACTCCTCCGTATGAACCTCTTTCTTGGATGTTTTATGAATGATAATGGATTCCAGGCTCTCTCCAAATCACATAATATCTATTATCGCTTTGGAGCTATACCTGGACTCATCCGTAAAGAAAACAGCCCTCCACTGCTCAGTTGTCCAGTGTATATACTGACGTGTCCACGTCGACTGTTGCCTTCAATGATGTGACGTGAGCAGCACACAAATAGCTGGTCGCTTCGCCTGCAGACCTCCTTCCTGAAGCCTTCTACGCACGGTTGACGTTGACACCAGCCTTCCTGTTGCTGCAGGAAGGGAGAGTTGAGTCGGAGTTGCAGTTCTACTCCTTCGTGAGTATAATAGCAAATATCTGTCATCGACGTTCGTCGTAGTGGTTGACCGTGCTTGGCTGTATCTCATGGATGCCGAATCTATGGTTAGAATTTGTGCCATAGTCTATGCACCACAGAAGGACTCTGGCCATTTCTGTCTGACTGCGTCTATCCTGCCTCTAGTCTCCCAATTTCTCTCCATTAAAGTAATTCGCGCAAATGATGCCTGGAGGACAGTGTTACGAATCGGCTATCCAAGATTTCTTATCTCAGAAACACAGAGAATTTGCAATTGCTCTCAAGCATGCAATTTTATGCTCCTTGCAGATGACGTGTTCCGATTGCAGCGCCACTATTTTGCATACTGCAATTTTACTCACCAAATCTTATTTGACAACATATTCAAATTTTATACGGGATGGCTTATTTTTGAGAGAGTTAACACTACTTTTTGCGATCTTTCCTTAATTTTTGGAAACCAGTGTAGATGAAAACTATATCCATACCAAATTTCATTAAATTTTAATCCTTAATTGTTTAAATAATCCAGAAATGGGAAAATTCTCTTAAACACTAGTGTACTTCTCTGTAATGGAGTCAGATAAATGAGGGATTTTACATAAAAACGCGTTTTTCTCCAAACGTGATTTTTTTATACTCGATGTACCTTTTCTCAGGAACTACTGTTCCCAGGTACCTAAAATTTTTATGGCTTATTTATTATATTTTCCAATATTTACTAAAATGAGTGATAAATTAAGATAAAAAAATTTCACAATTTTTTTTGCGTGAGAAAAGTGCTAAATTTTACTATGCCTAATAAAATAGTCTATAAATTAGTCTAAAATTCAAAATGTTTCAAAAGCTCATTTCAGTATAATAAGATAGGTGGACGTTAATTACACAAAACATTTCAAGTGTATATCTAAAGCAGATTTTGAGAAAAGGTACATCGAAAATGGCCAATTTAACATTGTCGGTATAGAGAGTTCTGACACCCCTTAAACTAACCTACACAATAAATGCATAAATGAATAAAAGGATACAAATTCATATCGTGAAACTGATTGCTTTAAGTATGTACTTAAAGCAGGAAGAATAAGGAAAGAAAATTTAAGCAGACTTAAACCAATATATATTTTTACTTTTTTGTTTTGTTTTATTGCGTGTTCCACCGTTAGGCATTATACCATGGGTTCTCGACCGGTGGCACGCAAGAGAAAAATATGATACGCAAAGTAGCAAAGTACTTTTAACTCAAGAGTGGTGGTGGTAGTAAAGATTTTCAGTTTTTATTTAGATGGTGCACGTTAGTCAAAGGGTTGAGAACCACTGCACTACACGGAATGAGAGGGATGCTCCGTGGAGGAGTTTTTAAGACAAACTGGTTCATACCCTCGTTACACATGGAGAAAGTGACGAAAACGCCTATGCAGCCAGCCCGTTTGCCGGGACTTGAGCTCCAGACTAAACTACCAGTGTTCGTTGACTTTTACCGCTCAACCGGTCTGCGTTAGACATTTATCC
>KK118332.1:675593-693226 GCA_000611955.2 Stegodyphus mimosarum | reverse complement strand
ATAGTAGAGATAATTTAATTTTCTTTCTCTGGCAATTGAAATTTCTGTTATTATTCATTTATTTATGATTTTAATGTTGATCCTTTCTTGAAAATGGATTAAAGCCTCTTGAAATTTTCTTTGTATTCAAGTGATTGTTTTCTTATAGAAAGCCACTCTGCTTCATTCAGTACTTCCTGGTAATTTCTTTTGATTAAATGTGTAATTATTTGTGTAATTAAGTGATTTTTAATAGAGTTAAAAATGTAATATTTTTAACAGAGTTTAATTTTTAGCCATTAATGCAGAAAAGCCATTAAGGCATCAATCAGAAAGTGAGATTTTTCGTGAAACTGTTTTCCTAGTTTCATTTTAGTTGAAGTATTTTGTTTGAATACAAGGAAAAAATTTTTCAGTCTTTTAAGGATCTAAAAATGTGTAACTTTTTTACTGTACAATCTTGTAGAAATAAAATACCACAAACAATGAATAAAAGAAAAATAAATAAAACAAAGTGCTTGGAAATTCCATTAAACACTAGGCCTGCAGAAAAATGCTAGGTTATTTAAATATGGCAAAGCGCACGAACGTTATCCGTCTGAGGACTTTCTAAGGGGACATTGGATCTTATTTGGGGAAAACTTTGGAAACTAGTCATGCAGCCAACGTGTTTGCTTGAGTTCTAACCCAAGAATAGCTACCAGTATTCAACAATCTCAACCGTTAGGCCACTAGTGAGGCTTCTGCAGAAAAGGGAAAACAACTTACATGGATATTCTACGTTTCCATCCAGTGTAGATTGTTAGGGATTATTTTTAATTTTAAACAAAGTGTAAAAAAATCACTTAATGTAGAGACCACATCATAAGCCTGTTGTCTTTCATAAAAAAACTTAATCTAAGATTATTTCTACGAAATAATGGAATAAGAATAGTAAGCCTGTTCTAGTAATTCAGGTTCATCATTGCAATAAAATTGTTCTTAAATATGGTGGTGAAACTTCATTTATGGAGCAATTCATTTGTATAAGCTAAATATAAGAAATTTGTTTGATATTCCTTCTTATCGAAAGGTGCTGCAATTCCTTCGTATCCAAAGATGGCATATTTCGAGTTTTATAAATGAAGCCGGCTAAGAGAATTCATTTCAGCAAAGTGCCTTTCATAGTTTTCATGAATAGTTTCAAACTCTTTATCTGATATCTAATTGTTCTGAACTAAAAATGTTCGTTCCTTTGTTTCGATTCCATGGTACACTTCTTCCTCGTCTGAATTTCAAGTTCTAGAAAGGAAGGAAAAATCCACCGACTGTATAGAAAATTTTATTCTCATTGATTGTTGAACAGAAATAAACAGTACATAAGAAAAATTGAAAACGAAACATTAAATTGAGTAAAAGGAATTTTCCTTTGTACTTTTAGAAAATGTCCACTCCGATATAGTATTTTCTGCAAGTATGAACGTTAAAAATTCTTTCACTTCATCTACTCTATATTATGAATTTATTTCATGCACACAAAAATCTCGATATGAAACTTTAAAACGATTTTTATGTAGCGAGATCAAAGTCATCATTTTGCTTTAAAAATGCCGAGATACTGATGCCAGTTATAAGCAATTTACTGCTGAAATAATCCAATAAATATTGTGATAATCGAAAGATTTAAATGCTACACAGTTCTAAATGGCTAAACTCAAAACCGCTGAATTAGATTAGGTTATTTGAATAACAGTAACAGTAAAGTACTTAAGATCTATCTATCTCAAAAAGGACGCCTTCGGGAAGGATTTTCTAAGGAAATTATATTCACGCGAACAAACCAATTCCTGTTGAATGAGAAACCAAAGGATCAGTATTATTACTCTCAATACCAGTTCATAGAGTATGACATTCAATAAGCCTTCTTTTGAAAGAATTTGACGATATTGGTTAAATAAAAAAATCAAAGCTTACCACTTATTAGCCCTAAACATTATTTCCGGTATTTTATATTTGTAATTCCTTGTGAAATCACAATTTTTTAACAAGCTAATTTCTCGATTCGAAGACAGAATCAGTCTTTTGAAGAAATCGCGCAAATAGTTTGGAATCATTTTTAACTATCTGCTCGACCCCGCTTTTCTAATAGATAGTTATGCAATAAAAATTGCGGCAGCCATATCAAATTTTACTATTATGTCAGATTTTCTTTCTTCGTTTACCATAAAGTATTGACGTACAAGGTTTTTGCATGTGAGTGCCATTTTGAATGCATCTGGTAGACAATAAATAGTAGATATTCTTATAACCAACATGATCAGAAAATTTTATGTACGTTTAAAATCTTATATTGTGCATAGCAAATGCTACATTTTAATATGAATATTTGGACGGCGCACGAAGCTACTTCTAATACGAAGAAAGGGAGAAAAGTTTGAGCCTTGCAGAAAATATTGCACGGCAGGTAGTAGTTGAAAGTTTGTAAGATATTAAGTTGGAGCATTCAGACTCTCTGTACGAAATTTTATGAAACTTACATGTTTTTTCCCTTTTTGTCACTCAAGTAGAAAATGAATGAAATTTTAGAGAAGAGAATGACTGATAGGGCAGTGACGCGATACCTGTGTTAGAAGGACCTCAATGCAACAGAAATGTACCAAAACGTGGTGCAAATATTAGAAAATTTACCATCATCTATGTCACTGTTAAACGGGTTTCATCGACTTTAAACATGGACACGAAAATATTTTGGATGAAAGAAGAGTAGGTCGGACACGGAATGTGTAAGATTCACAACAAAGGATGTGTTAGAACACACACAAACAAACAATCACAAACGTCACAAACGACAGTCTAATGATTATGAAAAAAGTGTCTGAACGTTTCGGAATATTGTCTAAACGCATGCGACATACCATCCATCAAAAACTGCCCTTGAACAAAGTGTTGATTCTGGCTGACATTGTGCTGAAATTCTGCAGTTTTAACCGAGAGCATCATGTGGGTCTCATGCACAAACTGATAGAAAGTACGGAAGAGAAAAAGCTGCGAAAATTTGAGAAAGGAATCATTGTGAGCCATGACAGTGCACCTGTTCACCGTGCCGCAAAGCATTAAAGCTGTTTCCATCCTCTGCAGTTTCATCTTACTCTTCACCATTCACCTTACGAGCCTAATGTAGACCAGTCAGATTTTGATCTTTTCGTTGTTATGTGGATGTCACTTAAGCAAGGATATTCCTATTAGTTCAAAGCGGGATGTTGATGTCACTTTAATAGGAACGTCGATGTCACCGAGTCGGTCTTTGGTGAGAGATGTGAAGATAAATCCTTCTGTAAGAGGACTATAATGAAACTGCAGCACAGGTTGCATAAGTGCATTGATATAGCAGTATTCTTCGGCCACGAAGTACCCTTTTCTGGGTTACTACAGTTTTTATAATGTGTTGTAGTGCAGAAAATGTGTGCATTTAATTTATATTAAACATAATTTAAATACATATTTTTGCCGCAACGGGGGGAGAAATCTAGACATCCATTCTTTCCCTTCGAACTTTAATTTCTGTTTAATTTAATTCAGATTCTCTGCCTTAATTTTAAGAATAAATGGCTGCCCAAAATTTCAAAAAGCAGACGTCATCCAATCCATCAGTTTTCAATATAACAATGCTAGGCACAAAACGGACAATTCTAAAAAGCTCCTCCTGACAAGAACAAAATAACATTTAACAGAAAGAACTCCAAATTTACTGCTGTCTTAAAACCTAAATCTTATTCCGAAGAAGTTCAAAACAATAACCACAAGAAAAATTTTATCGCATTCTTTTACACAGTGATGGAGCTCGAAAACATCTTCGGAATCACTAAATTATCTAAATTAACATTTCTTATTAATAACAATTTGCTGTAATTCTGCTTATATCTTAGTTTGAAACCTCTCCCAAAGCTCCGGCAGGTTGGAGGAAAGAATCTCTTCTTCACCATTTGAATAAAACCAGCCATTCAAGTTTGCAGTCAGTATTTGGGAGGGTGACTAATGCGAAGCGCGTCGTTGCTCTGCGCGATGTTTTTTTAATTCTTTTCAATAATAATAATAAATGTTAAATTTGTGAACTTATTTATAGAAATGTATTTCCACAGAAATTTAAAATGAAAGCATAATGTAATACAGTATTGCATAAGAAAAAATAAAATAATAATAAACATTTATTAAATATTTAAATACAAAAATGGTTAATTGTAAAACGAAAAATTTCCTGTAAAATAAAAGAAATCGTCTGCTTTGTATTATTTAAAATACGAGATACGTTCAGGGTTATTGTAGTTTTGGCAGATACAAATTCGTTTCTAAATTTACATTAACATCTTCACTTTAATTTTCTTTTCCTAGACTTTTCGCTACTTGAAAACAAAATTACTATGGGGTTGCGGTGATGGTCTTCGATTTATTTCGTTTTCATAAAATCTGATTTCTTGAAGCATTTTGCTGCAATAATATTCTAAATAGTAAAACTAAGTGCGAAGAGGGAGAAGATAGGGCTCTTCAAGTTACGTCATTGTCGAAAATGCTGACGAAACGTGTCTTGTGCATAAACTGCAGAATCTGAATGATTCTCTCCAAAGAGAAATATGGTAATAAAACAAAAAACCAAACTCAGAATGCCTTAGTAAGTTTAATTTTCCGCATGATTAAGAACCGAAATAAAGAACTAAGTGATGCAAATGGAATATCTGAGATACTTTGTAACACTAGAAAAGAAACTTGGTAAACGGGGTGATTTGTTATCCAGATGACAATTTAAATAAGTTTGAATGCAATAAAAATAAAATTCTGAAGCAAAATACAGGTTTCTTTTCTTTCGATATTAATTAAGTTAAATATTATTTCTACGAAAAGGAAATGAACGCATTTGTATGATTTCATGCACAAATGCGTTTAACAGCAAAGTTCAACTCTTAGATTTTTTTAATTTTCTACCTCAAATGACGCTTTATAGAATTTTTATTTTTAAATTTTTTTTATAAAATACATATAATAAATTTTCTCCTGATTAAATAAAAGGAAGTTACATTTTATTGGATTGAGAACCTTTTCCCTTCTCGTGTTTCATCGTTTAAGGTGTAAAAGTACATTAATTTTTATTAGCTTATTAACTAAGTTGAAATTCTATGGATAAAATTGCAGTCCTTTCTGTTTAACAACTGTAAAATTATGGAAAATTGAAAGCTGTTGTATGTTTCTTAAATTAGACTAGCAAAGAATATTTAATTGGAGAATTTAAGCTTAGAATTATTGAAAATATTAAGTAAATAATCTAATAATCTACATATTAATTTCTTGTATGTATTAGATGATATTTCGAACACATTTTGCAGGTCAATATTTACGAAAACAACTGAAAAATGAATTGGTTAAATATGTAAGCTTTCGCTTTAGCAATTTGAGCAAAAATGCTTTTTTAACACCATTTTAGACATTTGTCTTATCAAATGTTGCTCAAAATTTTGACTTTATTGGACTTGAAAGTCTGTAATGAGAAACAGTACTTTTCTATGGTTCTCATGCTCAATTTAAACAGAAGAAAATTTTAGACGTTGATTCCCAAGTTTCAGATTTTTACTATGATTGATGGCTTACCAAATTTGAATGAAAAATTTTAATAAAATAATTTTGTGATCTCTTAAGAATGTATAGCGTTTTACAGAAAAACAAATTTTCATGATTTCTTAAAACATTAAAAACCATTTCGATGCTTAACTTAAAAATATTGCAAACTAATATTAATCTATATCTCGTCACTTAGAACAAAATAATAGCCATATAACTTACCTAAAAGATAAAGAGAATTTAATTTTTTTAGTACAGTGGTAATGATTTTATGTATTTCCATATTGAAAAAGCGACTGTATATATTTCTGGATTTTCAAATTTATTTTTTCCTCAATACTGTTATCAGAAACTGTTGAAATTTTTATTTAGAATTTATTCAGAGTGGACTATTATTCTACAGGACATATGTAAACTTACCAATGAAAATGAATGAATCACAATTTCTAAATATTTAGGATTAAATAAAAAGAAATGAATGGTTACTCCCCATTTTTTAATGCCCAAGGGATCTAAAATAAATTGATTGATTCAAGTCAATATCGTTAACTATTTTCATCTTTTACTCACTTTGATACTCTTCAATTTACCTTTTTTTCTTTTGGACAATCTCCAGCTTTCTTCCCATTTATTGCTAATGTCATTATACAATGTAGTAATAGTTTTCGTTCGTGAATCTTGCACGTCGATTACTACTAAACCATCACCAAGTGCAGCTAGTTTAGCTAAGGCGTCCGCCCTCTCGTTCCCCAAATTTCCAGCACCGGCTTTTATCTAATGCAGTTTTATCTATGTTTTTTATTTAAACGTAAATAAATATCCTTAATTTCGCTTATATTCGTATTTCTGTGATCCGGGCCCGAGAGTGCCTATAACGCTGATAATGCATTTGAATATATATTTATATTATATTTGATATGCAAATTCCTTTCAATCCAACAGAGAGCTTGTCGAATTGCATACAGTTCCGATTGATAAACAGAATTTAGATTTTTTAAATTTAAATTTAACATTGTCTATTTCAATACCGTGAAAATATATCACCAAAGCACTGCCAATACATCATCAGTACAAATATCTGTTTCTCCTTGTTGTAAAATAAAGCAATCATACACAATCCCAAATCTATTTTTGGATGAATTATGTCTTCATTATGATACCGAAATTTTTACTACTTATTAAGACATTGCTTACTTGAAAATGACTCGATTCGAAAGTAAAAATTTTTTATAGTAGAACTCATAAGAAACCGAGAGAGGCGGAAAGACGGCCAAGCTACAAGCAACCTCTGTTGAAGTAGTTCTAAATGATCGTGTGATCGCAAACATCCAGTTTCTCTGCAAAATGTTTAATTTATTTCGTAATCTTACCATCTCCCCTGCTCTGCTACCTATGCTTCGATATCATAGTAGATCTTAGGTTTGATGACACATCTAAAAATTTTCCTAAGTGTGGCAGGAGTTAAAGTTTCGTTATTAAAATTGCTCTTTTAAAACCTTAAAACACTTTCTGTATATTTATGAATATTTTTAAAATGTTCAATAAAATTTAGCTTATCGTCAATAATCATACCCAGATATTTAATATTTTGTTCAAATTTTATACGCTTTCCATCATGAGCGGTCTCGTCTTTCCACCACCTCGGGGGAAAAGAGTCCATAGGTCTTATCAATATTAAACTCAATTTCTTCTTCCTGGCTCCAATTTTTTAATTTATTTTCAGTTTTTTCAAACGTATCTTGCATTTTTTCCAAAGACTCTCCTTTTATAATTACCGAAATGTCATCTACATAACAAATAATATTCACGTTTTGTATCATACACTCTTTTAATAAGCTATTTACTATTAGACTCCAGAATAGGGAAGCACTACATTAGCCTTAACACTACATTAGGGGGCACCCTTTGTAAACATTAAATTCAATGCTCGTTTTTTCTGTACTGTTCTTAAATATATTTCTCCTGTTTCTGAAGTAATCCTTTATAGTCTCAAAAATGTTTTTTGCGATATGTAGGTCTTTAATACGCCCCAGCAGGAAAGACCATTTTATGGAATCAAAAGCTCGTTTGACGTCAAAAGAGACCAGTGCCACATGATGAGTCTTTGTTTTTCCTCTAACTTTCGAAATAACTTGATGTGAAGTTGTAGAGACATTAGGTTTATTTCGGAGCAGGAGAATGAAAAATGAGCAACGCCTTCGCCGGGAATCGAACCACGGACCTCTCGGTTAAGCGTCGAGCGTGCTGACCACTACACCACGAAGGCATGCGAAGAAGGCGGGAGAAATACCTTATATACTCCCCCTTTTAAAGGGCGACTGGGGCTTGGGGGACCTAATCGCCAAATCCCGGTGGTGGAGAATCATCATCCACCACCTTTTTAGTTCGGGCACCAGTGTAGAGACATTAGGTTATTACGAAGCAGGAAAGGTGAAAAATAAGCAACGCCTTCGCCGGGAATCGAACCACGGACCTCTCGGTTACGCGTCGAGAATGCAGACAATTACACCACGAAGACATGCGAAGAAGGCGGAGAAATACCTTATAAAGTTAGGTCTGCCCACCGGCTTTTCCTAAAGCCATATTGATAATCTGATAAGACATTTTGGTGGTTTATACTAAATAGTGATCTACTGGCTAATAGTTTATCATATATTTTCGCAAAGATCTCTAGAAGGCATTAGTTTATCAGTCTTCCGTACATTTGGAAAAGTATGTAGCCTTAAACGTCTATTATATAATATCAAAAACAATGAAGGGTAATCCAAAAATAACTTCTTTATTATTGAAGCCCAGATCCCATTCAGTCCAGGAGCGGATCTATCTCTAAGACTTCTTACAACATCATTCATCTCCTTGTAGGTAAAATAAGATTCTGTCACATTCTCATCTTCAAAGACCACATCTTCAATCTTTCTATCTTCTTCAAATTCTTTAATATTCAAAGTTTCCGTAATAATATTTCACTCTTCAAGGAAGATGGCCATTTCATTTTCATTTCTTCTAACAATCTCTTTCCTGGCTTTATTGGTGTCAACTTTAAAAAAATGTATCATAATATTCATAATATCTCACAAACAAACTATTCTAGTAATTCTTCTTTATCTGCTTAATCAATTTCTTCTACTCTGCTAAACATCTCTTGTATTCTATTTTGCTAATGATCTTATTTTTTGGTCTAGTCCTTTAATTTGAAAACTCTCTCTCATAACTCTCACTCAACTTATCTAATTCAACTTTCCACGAAGGAGCCCTATTTCACTTTTTAGTCTGGCATCTCAAGTCTTTCCACATTTACTGCATAATATTATTTTCCATCATTATAATCAGCTCATTAAGTTCTTCCTTTGTTCGAGCATGAACCAAGAGATCTCCAATTGTAAAAAGATTTTTCATCATGTTTCTACTAAATCTCTCAATCCTTCTACTACTTCTAGCGAAGATCACATTCCTTCTATCAGTTTCATCAATTTGTCCTATTTCAACCAACATATATCTACGATCGCTCAAAGAAATCTCATCTAAGATTTCCATTTTTACTCTATTACTATCTATATGTGAGAAGCCCAGGACTAGATCGATGCAACCTTCTCCGACCGGGGAAAAAAAGTGAGTTATGAATCTATAGAGTTGAATAAAATCAAATCATTTTGGATAATAAAATCATTAGTTAAAATACCTCTATCATCTAAAAGCTGTGCTCCACCCATATAAAATCCCTTGAATTAAAATCTCCGATGACAATAAAATCCTCTGTATATAAAGATAAAACACCATCTAATTTAAAAAGGTGTATATTCAAGTCTTCCACCGGGGAAAGGTAAACAGAGACAACACCAAAACTCTTATTATTTTCAAAGACCTTAATTACCACAATAGTGTTTGTAATCACCTCTGCACGAAATTCAATTCCTGAATTTACCACTATAATGGTTGTCCTCTCCGCCTCAGCGTTAATTATTCTCCAAAAACTATTAATATAGGCTACTTTTTCGCCAGTATAATATGATTCCTGTAGTGTTATAATGTCTGATATTCCATCAAAATTATTATCAATGGCAGAGAGCCGACATCCTGCAGCGATACAATGATTTACATTACAGTTTAAAATCTTCATAATTAAAATAATCCAATAAAAATCATTAAAATGAATAAAATTTTTGTACAAAGTCTTAAAATCAAATATAGGCAATACAATTCAAATTAACAGTTAAAAAATCTATATCTGCAATTTAAAATTTCTCTGTATTTACCCTCGGGGGCAAGGGACCAATTATTCTTACAGTAATCCTTCAAATATAAATCTTCTTTTCTTGCTGGGTAATCACTCAGTTTATTTCAAACGATTTTTTATCCTGCACTTATAGTTCTTAAAATATCAATCTAAACTGCAGGAAAATAAATACATGTTTCACAGAACAAATAAAATAAAATAAGAAAAGTAAATAAAATAAATCTACCTCACTGCAGTCTAAATATCAAGACATGCGTTTCTAAATATCAAGATCCAAGTGTTCTCCAATATACTTCTTCTCACGTACCAATGATGGACAGTCTCTCCAAAATGTGTCGTGAGGATAATCGACCTTTCAGAGGCTTCTTTACAATTAATACATTCAATTTTCTCACTTTGACAATTTTTCTTTTCATGTTTACCTGTGCATTCAGCACAGGACATATTATCTTTATAGACCTTTTTAGAATGTCCAAATCTCAAGCAATTCATGCATCTTTTTGGTTGAATGAATAGCTATGCCGAGTAGGCTTTCGAACCCAACTGGATACGATTACTCTTCAGAATTTCTTGTTGGTATTTGGCCGAAATATCAAAAATTCTATGTTATACACCATAATACTAGATTTCATTCAAAAATGAGAGCTCCCACCATCGCAAACACTGTCCTCCTTTATTCTGTCTAAGAGCGTCTCATCCTGAACCGAATCACTAACGTTATAAATAATGATTTTCGGCTTTATAAATTTATTCCTTTCTGTGCGAAGCATTGTTTTTAGATGTTCATGACTTTTAATTGCATCTTTAAGTTTACCAACATCTATCTTATTTTTAAGACCATATGACCATTTTTCCTTCTACACGAATTAAAATTCTTTACCCCCCCACATCCTGGGGCTGTAATTGATTGTTAAGTTTATCATAGACATCAATATCTCTTGTTACAGATTTTATAACCAATTCATTTCCCAAACATTTTGCTTTCTTAGGCGGTTTAATCCAATGAGACAATCTTATGTTCTTCTAATAGTTTACTATTTAATTTCTTGTCAATCAACTGTTTAATTTCCTCTTTAAAATCCAATAATGTTTCCCCGTTATCTCTCACCATCTCTAGTTTTAGTATTCTCAACGAATTTTGATTTGCCCATTCCTAGACTGAACATACCTGTTTACTGAGTTCATCTATCAACTCACGAGAAATAAGTTAATTTTAAGGTTTTCTATAACTTTATACATGCCCTTAATAATCTCAAAACTATCACAATCTTTACTACCGTTCTCACTCACTTTGTGCACACAGTTTGTCAAATTTCAATAGATATATTCTCACAGAGAACAACTTGAAAACAAGTAGTTTTCAAATCACATTTGGTATAATTCTTCGATATGATATGCAGAATTCTTCGGAAGTCCACTAATGGGCAAATGATAAAATCGTTCTACCAGCGCTACCTTCCTTCGAGATAACGCATCTGGTGAAAGAGCTAAAGAGCTTTACAGAGGAAGTTCTCCGTAGTTTAATATCCGTAGTTAGGAACGTTGTTTTATCAGTTACATAATGATCAGATGTTGCGTAACTTTTATCAAGTTGTAGTTTGTTTTTAAATACCGCTTTAAAATGCAGTGAGCTTCATGGAATACATTTTCTCAAGCTTAACTAAACGACTAACTGACACTCTGTTTATTCAGTCAAATGAAGTAAATTAATTGTTTATTCCTGATGAAAGAAAAATTTTATCTTCTTGGAGGAGAGTAGTTTATGAAAACCTTTCTGAGAAACATTGGCTATAATAAAACAAATCCGTTAATTACTTCAAGACTGTTCACGAAAAAATGTTAATAATTCATAATTTATGTAGTAAGGTGAAATGGTTGAATAAACAGATTTATAAAGGAATCTTATGCTTAATTTCAAGGAACAGTAATATTTATATGCATTAATTATCAATAATTTTTATGAATATAAAAAAATGAAGAAATTGAGTATTATCGAGTCATTACATTATGTTGAAGCAGGGGACATAAAAAATATGCAATGCCCTTGCAAAGATTCGAACTTGGACCTCTCGAATAGGCGCCGATTGTGCTACCGTTACACCACAAAGGCATGCTGGAAGGAGGGAGTAAATACCTTATATACTCCTCTTTTTTTAAACGACGACAGGGGCTCCCAGTCTCCACATCTTGGTGGTGACAAATTATTGTCCACCAAGTTTTAGTTCGAGCCGCACAGTAGAGTCATTAGATTATTTTGAAGCTGGAGATGTGAAAAATGTGCAATGGCCCTTGCCGGGACTTGTATCTGGACCTCTGGAAAACGTGCCGGATGTGTTACCAATACATGACGAATGCAGCTGGAGTGAAAGTACCTTATATTTGCTAAAATAGTTATATACTATATATTACGTTACTCTAACAGAGGCTCTCAGATTTTTAGTCATCTACTAGTTTACCCAGGAAATATATTTCAGTACCAAGTGTAAGACAAGAATAACTATCAAATAATGTATTAAATATATTTTCGTTCGTTGTACAATGAAAAGGAAGCATTGTAATCGCGAAATATTTTGGTTATCAGATTTCAACGGAAATATCCACGTGACTTCTTTTTTTGTGTGTGCGAATGTGTGTGTGTGTGAAACCTTTAGTACGGACAGAAAAGACTCTATCTTCCAAAATGATTTGTAAAATGGATTTAAAATACCCTCTTTTTCTTGACATCTGTGCTTACGTATTTTCTCGCATAACTAAAAAAAAACTATTGTCCGTATAAAGCTAAAATTTTGTATATGGGACTGCTATAACATCTATTTGCGCAATTCTCTTTTTACTGCAATCGGCAGCAACAGAAGTATATATAATATACCCAATTACTCTTACCTGGCCTTTAGTTTCGCAATCGTTGGTCGAAGTCCTTTACTTCCAAATATTAAAATATTTTAAATGATAAAAATTATTCAAGTTTTGGTTACGTAAAACTGAGAAAAAAATTAGTTTGGACAAATAACGAAATCTAGCTTTTAATGCAATCCCCGATTCCTATTATACGTATATTTGGAAAGATTTATACTCGCTGTGAAAAAATAAAATTACGAAAACTTTGATTCCCGTATGACAAAAATTATCCAGGATATTTAATTTCAAAATGTCCGATGTTTGATGTCACTTTCAGCTAGCCTTGATGGATAGGTTAATTAAGCTAGAATACTTTGAAGAAATAAGTTTAAATAAACTGCAGCAAAATGTGTGTATAATTTAATAGGCCGTCATGTGGTGTCTACAACTTAGATTTTATTTTTCAAATTAATGAAGCAGTAGCGAATGCGCACAGATAATACCTGTTGATCCATGATAAATTCCATGTGTCTCCTACATTTTACTTCTATCTTCTATATAAACTGTTAGTTTAAAACACACGGTTCAAGACCGTTGCAACCTTCGATTTTCTATCTTAATGCGTGTCGTCATCACGCACAGCTCTTATTTTCTTCACCTTATTTAAGACTGTAGTTCAAGTTAGTACATTAACGCATTTTTCTTGAATAAAAAAACTGCTAAACGGAAGTGGAGTAGAGGAAAAGTTAGGTGACCTGAACCATCTGCTGCAGTTGTTATTCCCATGGTTAAGAGGCAGACTTAGCAGCAAAATATACCTTGGAGGTCCTATTTTAAAGTACTATACTGTAATTTAATCAGGCATGCAGTCAAATAAACTTCCAGGTTTACGAAGTGTTGTTACCTCATGTAATCTGAGATTTTCAGTTATTTTCCAATATACAACATTTCATTCTAATAAACTGAGTGATTTAAGTACATATTTCTTAGAAATATCATTAATGCTTACATAATTATTATGATTAACAAAAACACTTCATATATTAGGTATCACCGCTAGAGATCTTAAATAAAGTCTTAATTAAAGTTATGTCGTTCGTTTTCTCAAGTTCTTTCCGAATGCTATTTTTATACTTTCAGGTACCGTTTTGTAAGTATAAAATAAACAAAAAACCTAAAAACAGTACTCCCATTGACTTTTTTCTCTGAAATTTGCTTTTATCAACAGTCTGAAGAGTTTAAACATCATTATCCGCTCGTGAGATTGGTATTTGCTTTATGTTGTTGCTTTATGTTGTTGCTTTCTGCACGGATTAGTGGATTTGGAGTGACTAATGGAGTACACTTGATGAAGAATCATAACACAATTTATTTAGCCAATAGTACTCAGGACAGCTACAAAAACACGTTTACAGTCGTCGAAAAACTACGACAAACACGCTGAAACAATCAGCAACACAGTCTTCAGGCTATAAGGCTATAACGGGGAAGACAGCTTCACGGCAAAGCATTAGAATACAACTTTCGACTCGGTTCGGTCGTTGTCGGAACTCAACGTACCCGCGAGATTCTCCACGCTACAACTTTCGATACACTCGATAGCTTCAACGATGCACACTCTCGATGCAACAACTCGCGATACACTCGACGACCAACTCGAAACTATATACACTGACTACTCGATACTAGACTAGACCATCAACTGCTACTCCGTACAGGCAGGGTTTATATAGCGTTTGGGCTACTTTAGGGAACATTCTGGGCCAAACAGGTAAAAAATCGTTCTAGAATGTTCTCTACCTGTCCATGGCATATCTCGAATTTTGTCGCCAAAGGGGCGATTTCGAGACAAATATGGCAACCCTTCCTCTCCTTGCTATTTTCTGGCAACCTTAAACCCGCATTGCGGAGAACTTATCTTACAGCGGGTGGGCATTTTGTAACAGTATATTATCCAATTTCTCAAAGTATTTCAAACATATTTAAAGCATTTTTCAAAGTTTTCTCAACTAAGGACCTATGCGGAAATTCCTCCCCTGTGTTGTATACTTTTAATATTGCTTGTAGTGTAACGTTTCAATTTTCTCTCTTCAGTCAGTTTTGTTTATTATCCTCGAGCCTATTTGCAAAATTCGATGGATTCACGCGTTTGAATGTTTAGTAACTGATGAAGTTCTGTTTAGAATACAACATAATGTCTCACATTATTTGTTTCCGGAACACTTCATCATTAACTTCTACAGAGCGACCAGAGATTTGACCCTAAGTGCCCAAAGATTTTACGTCTCGAACCATTTGGACACTAGCAGTTCTTTGCTAATTTTTCATATCAGTAGAAAGCATTTTTTGAAACAGCACTGGAAGCAGGGCAGAGAATTTTGAAAAACCCATCCGTTTATACTTGTTTAACCATATATAAACACTGAATATTTTTATAATACGTAATGGAGCATTTTTATGCATTCGCCGATGGTCGCTAATCTAAGAAATTCTGTGAAATAAGTTTTCTGTTCAACCATTAAATGAGCATGATATGATTCGTTTCTCACGCTTCAAACAGCTTTGAATTTGCATCATATCATACTTATTTTCAGAATTGAGGTCTTACAAGTGGCCGAGAAGTAAGATCCCTGAACATTAGTAGTTCGACCTGGGTATAAATCCAGCCTAACCGGCTGGCGCCATGGGAATATTCGAGGTTTCAATAGAAGAAAAAAAGGAAAGTTATTTTTATAGTTAATAATGTACTTAGAAAAGTGAATAAATGTATTAAATCTTATCTAATACTATATTTCTTTAAACAATGTGAAGAATATAAGGAAATTTTGTTAGCAGATGATGAATATCTGTTTTTCTTTCTTGCATTATCCTTTCCTTGCAACCAGCGTTCTGATTCATAAAGACATGCTGCTTACACTTACGATTTTCAGAAAAGACATCGGATGACTATCTTTCAGCGTGGATTTCCGTGGGTCTAGCTTCAAGGAGAATGCAAATCTATGGCATAAATTGCGGCTTGAGAAACAAAGAAGTATTTGCAAAATTCTGGGATATCCAATTCACTGAATTTTTGCTATAAAGTTGAGTCGCATTGAATTTATGCTAATTCCATCTGTTACTTTCTCAAAGTTAGTCAAAAAAATATTTTTAAAGAGACAGTCTCAAGAGTACCTCCTAGCACACGAGACTGTATATACGCCTTGATAACGGATAAATTCTAATATTTGTTAATATGTAATAATTATATAGTACTTTTATTATTTTCTCGGGATCAAAAATGAGGCAAGAGCCACATACGGCCCAGAGCCGTGAGTTAGACATTACTTCTTTAGTTTAATCCTTCAGTGGTTGCGCGATCAAGCAGTTCATTTCCCCCAAAGGTGCGCGACATCTGTTAGACGTGAATGTAAGAAATACAACGTGTAACTGGAATGCGAGCTGAGGTCTTGATGAACATGAAAGGTTAAGATTTATTAAAGTTTTGCACTATCGAGGAAAAATTCGCTATTCACTGTTCTGCAAATAATTGTCGAAAAATGAGAAGAAGTGTTTAAAAAAGACTATAGAAAATGAGATAATAACTTGCATAAAGTTAAACGAATCCAAAAGAACATTCTGGATTTCAATAGCATCTGAAAAGCTTATTTTTGAAAGACATTATTAAAAATATTTTTTGCCATTTTGCCATCATTTGATTTATACATTAAGAAAAATAAAGCGATTTACAGTTTACTCACAAGACTTACTCGTTCAAAATAAATCAGAAATAGTAACTTTTTGTAAATTTTTTCTCGAAACAATTCGTTATACTTTAAACATATCAGGGTCTGTAACTTTCATTAACATGCAAATTTCAGTCTGCTTTAAAGCATATGGAGTTTAATTAAAAGGACATTTAATTAGAGGAGTGCAAAAGAAATGTACACCTTCTCAAAAAGAAGAAAAATTCTTCAGAATGTTTTTGAAATGAATGAATAATACTATACTGTCGAGGGTGAGATACAACAAAATTGACTTTCTAACTTAAATATTTTTTCTGCAAAAATGAAATGACTAGCGGACTAAGGGTCACAGCTACGAAAACTACTTATCTCGAAGTTCCTAAAATATTTCTATACTTGTTAAGACATCAAACTTAGGAAACGACCCACACTTCTGTGTTGTACTTCCCCTAAAAGGTTTCTAATATTTGGCAAACCGAAGAATTATGACAATTCGTGCTTTCTTGTTTAAAGATGAATTTTTCGTCAGGGATTATGAGGTATATCACCACATTCAAGCGCGAACTTAATTCCCGGTTTATCTGACTAGCTATCATGCTATTGATATGGGTTCGTTGGTGATTTATTATTTGCATTAAAGAAAAGGCATAAAGTTAGTTGGTTATTAAAACACGAAATTACTCTTTAACAAGATTTTTCAACTGATTACTTTGTGCTGCTTTGTACTTAAAAAACCTTTGCTTTATCCTTAAAACCATAAATTTCTCAGAATTATGATGAAAAAATTCACGACAACAGCTGTGAACGTTTCCCGAGCTTTTATGAAATTTCAAGCATATCCTATACTAGGATTCTGGTGTAACAGTATTTGATTTCTTATGATGATATTTCAACGGAAAGGTGTAACAAAATATTCTTATGTTCAAAACATTAGCAGATAATTCTTGCAGGAAAATTCTGTTTGAAGTATAAAACGTTATTCCTTATCGTCTTCAAAGTAACATCCGTAAGAACTCAGACACTTTCTGTACAGCTCCAGATATTTTTGGAAATAAGGATATAATGCTGCTTTCGGCTTCTGGCCGTCACCTTAATGTGGATTACTTGAATCGTAAGAAAACCTTAAGCCTTCATTATTAGCATCTTCATTAGAAAGCACAGAGGAGTCAGTGGACTATCTAACCTTAATTTTGATCTTCTGTCCCATTCATTTAAGAACATTCCGGAGGAAGTCAGAGGATAGAATTTTAGTAAACAGAGTAGTGACAGGCTGT
>KK118332.1:655470-675557 GCA_000611955.2 Stegodyphus mimosarum | reverse complement strand
GAAACGGAGCAGGTGGCAAGTAAATAAACACTTTTCATTTTCCCAAGACTTCTTCCCTTTCTCTACCTTATTCGTACGTTAACTTTTTCCTAAATCCGATATCTTCAGTTTGTTTACATCTAGAGGCCGTTCCCAAAATTTACTATAAATAATTACATTAATACACTAATTTCTATAAAGCAGACTACTCGAGTTTTCTCCGTTTGATCATATTTAAATGCAACTGTTCAGCATTAAATATAATTTGCATCGATTTAATTGTGTTTAAAAACTAAACACTGAAATAAATTTAAATTGTAAAATCTAAAATTGTTAGTCTTTGTAATTTTGATTTAAAAATAAACCAGACTAATAATGAAACCTCAAATGCGTGAATTTATAAATAACTGCTCGTTATATCTGTCTTCAAAATATTATTTAAAAAAACGGAAGACAACGGTAAGGTTGTTAATTTGATTCTTGGAAGACAGTCGTGAATTGCATAATAAAGTTATAAAATTATTTAATTGGTAAATGTTATGACTTTTGCTTAATACTTAAAATGAAATGAAGCAACAAGCATAATACAAGCAGCAAATGGTTACATTCTGATTTTTTAGTTTAATTTCATATTTCATATTCCCACGTAAAATACATAAATTGCAGTAAGCGTTAATGATTAGTTAAGACTTTAAAGAGACTGAAAGCAATTTTAGAAAGATATGTTTCAAACTAAACATGTAAAACATGTGAAATAGTCTCATTGCTGAATGACATCATGGATGTACTATGATGCAATTACAAATTGCAGTGGGAGATACAAACTGTATCTGACAATCAAAACTTTGTACTTTATGAATTAATTACATGATCAAGGGTTAAGTGTGGCTCTGTGTTTTGGTCGCAATGTAGTTCTATGTGAAAAACTGAATTTAAACTTATTTTTATGCAAAATTGTGCTAGGCTGATAGCATTTTAAACTAATTTTCAGTAAATTTATAATGTTCTAGCTAAATTGATAATAAAAAACTAATCTAATACTAAATAAATTAAAAAGCACAGATAAGATTAACAGAGTTGGCCCTTATTCAAGCTCACCGGCGAATACTAGTAGGTAAAAATAATATTATCACTAGAAAATTAAAGAAGATTCTTGAATAAAAAACTTGTTGTTCAGTTTTTTCTTATTTTTATTCCCATCACATACACGAACATATTAGACTGCAAAATCCAAGCATAATTAATCTGAGAAAAAGGAAGTAATAAGCTGGCCTAATAAGCAAAAAAAAATCCGTCACGCAGAATTCTAAAAATTTGTTTATATAAATCTCGCAAGTTCTGCCGGAAAAAATATCAGACGCTGCAAACGCACGATCGTCTGCTCGTATGATCATTTTATTTTTAACAGTCGGCAACGTAACAATACGGTTCAGAGACTTGGCTGAAACCAACCACGTGGACAAAAGGAAAAACACGCTCTACTAAGAAATTCAAAGCTTTTCTCCTGAAGTCACGGACACTTCAACTTAAATGCTGGTTTTATCTAATTTGCATAAAACACGATCCCGAAAATTCATTCTGGAAGGAAATGGTAGGTGGGAAATAAGAAATGAAAAGAAAGCTTATTCAAAAATAAAAATAGCTATTAGGATATTAAAATAAACCCATAAAACTTGTTTGAAATTTCCCTTTCTATTTCCTTGTTTTTACTCCTTTCCTAAAAGCATGTATGCATTAAGAGTAAAGAAAAATCTTCGATTCAATCTTTCAAAACATGACGAAATTCTTAAATTATTAATTAAATATATCTCTAATGAAATTCAAGGAAATAAATTTAAATTAAATGCAGGAAAAATGCCTGTAATTTAATATTTCGTACAAAAAAGTCACGTGGTGTACACATAAGTTTTTTTTTTTTTTTTTTTTTTTTTTTTTTTTTTTTTTTTTTTTTTTTTTTTTTTTTTGTATTTTCTATTTTGCATTTCCTTATATGAAGTAAAAACGAAATACTGTAACCACGAAAAATTTTGGGTAACATATTTCAACGAAAATATCTATTTTGACCGCTATCGAATGCAATTTAACGATATTTTTGAGTGACTTTTCAGAGAGTTATAAAAGACACTTTTCGCCACCAAAAATTATAAAACCGATTTAAAATGGATTCGGAAGAGACTTTTTTGTAGCGTCTGTGCGTACGTATGTAGGTGTGTATATATTTATCTCCCATAACTCAAAAACGAGTAGCCTCAGAACTTTGAAATTTTATATATAGGACTGCTATAACATGTAGATGTGCACGTCTTATTTTGGTTGCAATCGGCCTCACCAAAGGTGTATATATATACATATATGTATATATATATATATACCTTTGGTGCAGATAGTTTAAATAATATATGTATATATATACATATATATCCGCTCTGTTACTCGTCTCAATTAGCTCAGTTATTTTATTCATATATATTGGTAAATTGTGCATTTTTTGCTTTAAAAATTATTGAATTATGTTGTTTTAATCGTCCAGTTAAGGTTTTATCTTATAAGTTAACCTGCATATTATATTTGTAGGATTATCAACAATTCATTAAACATTAATTTCCCTAAGTGAGGCTAAGCCTAATTTGTTTTGCCATAGCTGCCATATCTGTTTACATTTGAAACTTAGCAGAATAGTGGATTTGTTGCCAAGAAATTGTTGTTGCCAAGAAGAGAAACCAAGCTGTGCAACAAGCGAAGACCACACCTTCTTTTATTATTGCGAGTTAAATCATGCTTAATCTATTCTGGAATTTGTTCAAGGAAGTGGGAGTTTAAAATTTACTTTGCAATTTTTAATATAGAGATTTTTAGTTTTTAATGTATGTTTGCCTTGTCGCGAAGTGAGAACTGAACGAGAAATACTGAATCCTCTGTGAAAAACTATTTCTATTTTTTGTTTGTTTAATTTCTTTTGTACATCGTTTTATATTGTTGCGAAAAATTCGGTGGTTTGCGCCTGTATGTAAGCTTTCCGGCATAGCACTAGGGTTGCCATAAAATAGTGTATGGTGGGGTTGCCAGATTGGTGACTTTATCGCCCATTTGGCGACCAAATTGGCGATATCCCATGGTCCAATCGGGAAGCTTCTAGAATAACTTCCTGTCGAGATATTTCTCGAAACGTGTGGAACCTAAAGAAAAGCTATATAAACCCCTTCGTTTCTGAGAGCCGGCATTGCGAAGTAGTGTGAGCGTTGTGATTATTGTGAGAATAGCTGCTTACTGTGAGTGCTAAGCTACGCGAGAGTTTTGTGAACGGAAAGCAATCGAGATAGTGCTTTGCCGTGAAGCTATCTTTACAGTATAGCTTGACAGTGTATTGGTGATTGTTCCACGGTGTTTTATTACAAGTTTAGTGTTGCCGTGAAGCTACCTTTACAGTTACAGCCTGAAGCTGTGTTGCTGATTGTTTCAGCGTATTTATTGTAGATTTTCGACGCTTTTAAAGGTAATTTTGGAACTGTGCTGTAAATAGTGATTCCTGTAAATAAATTGTGCTTTTTATTGTTCTGCATCGTATTTTCATCGGATACTCTCAAATCCACGAACCCGTATAACGCAACGATATATTTATTACAGTATTTGAATAGAACATGTGGCAACGATTAGAAAATTCTTTAGATGATATACATAATTTTTGTGCATTGTAAATTATAAAATGAATGAGATGTAACGTTGTTAAGTGAACCTAGCGCCAAAGTGTCGCTACGGTAAACAAACATAGTGAATTTTTTAAAGAACGCATTTATTCTATTGTGGTTTATGCACTGTCGACGAAGTAGATTTAATTGAATCCAATAAGTTTAAATGAGATACAAAATGCGTATAATTTAATATCCGTACAAGGAAGTCATGTGATGTACACATCAGATCTTTTTACTTTTAAAGTGGTACAATTATCTAGCTGCGCCTCTTTGAACTACGGCTAAGGTTCTCGAAAGCTTATGAATTCTAAATTACAGTTCTTACTGTCACAATATTTGGACACACCTTATAAATGCTGCTGAGGAAGGAATATTCCACACATATATCTTCAGTTACATTAAGTATAAGGAGAGTAGGTTGTTTTTGAAAAAGCATGTGATACCTACATGCATCCTGTGTAGAATTATCCTCCATGTTGTACAGGTTAATGGTGAAAGCAACAAAACTCTTCTTATTCTTTACAAATTAAAGACAAAAATTGCTGAAAATGTTATTTCATCCTATTCTTCATCGAATGATCGACAAAGTATTATGCGTTAAATTTTAAGTAACAGTTTGTATCTGAAACATCCTTAAACCCTCCTTTTCTTCTCCAATTTCTTTTGTTCCGCCTTGAATATTGTTCAGTTTCATACAATAATTGTTAAAATATGAACAATAGAAATAACGGAATTATATCTTTTGAGTCATATTCGACTGTATGTGTCCTCTTAAGTTGTTATCCTTTTGCTCGGTATGTTAGACACTGAACTGTATAATTTCAAACGTAAACAAAATGCAAAAATGAATATGTAGAGACATTAGATTATTTAGAAGCATCAGAGAGGAAAAATGAGCAATGCGCTTGCAGGGAATCGAATCAAGGACCTTTCGAATAAGCGCCAAGCATGCTGACCACTCCACCACGAAAGCATGCGAAGAAGGCGGGAGAAATACCTTATATACTCTCCCTTTTAAAGGGCGACTGGGATTAGAAGAACCAATCACCAAAATCCTGGTGGTGGAGAATCATCACCCACGAACCCTTTTACTTCGGGCGCCTCTGTAGAGACATTAGGTTATTTCGAAGAAGGAGACATGAAAAATGAGCAATGTCCTCGCCAGAACTCAAACCTTTCGAATACACGCCAAGTGCGCTGACCTATACACCACGAAGGCATGCTGAGGAGGAGGGAGAAATATCTTATAAGATACACTGTCGTATTAGTGAAATTATGCTATATACCCGTTTTTTGTATGTCGTTTTAGTAGGTAAAATTCGATTTTATGCATTAAAAAGTGCATTACTTCAACACTTATTTACTGCACGACAACAGACCTATGGTGCTACGAAGAAACGTATGAAGAAAAACGGCTAAAGAAATAATATCTGCAAACTGACTGACTGGTATTGCAATTTTTATTTAATAAAAATGATTTACAAAAAACATGTATTTTAAAAATTATTCGAATAAAATCATTTGAATTTATAAATCGAGTTTTATTTATTGAAAACCAAAACGAGAAAATTATTCTTTGAAATTAATTATCCTTTACTGTATTCAGTGTGTTTTTCAAGAGTTTATAAACTGGCGGAGCTGATTAGTCGGTCTATACCAGTTATTGCTGTACTTCAGTTTTAAGTGAATATGTTTGAAAATGTTTGTTTTGGATTTAAGTTTAAATTATAATTTACTTTAAGCAATCTCAAATCCACATGAATTGTATAATATTTGCTGAACTGACGGACGGGATTAATCGGACTCTACGAGTTTTTGCTGTATTTTAGTTTTACGTGAATTTCTTTGAAAGTTCCTTGTTTTCAATTTAAGTTTAAATTATTGTTTATTTTAAGCAATATCAAATCGACGAGTATTATATTTCACCATTCGTATGTAATTTTGTGCCCTATGCACATGGAGAGAGCCGTATACATATGCATTACAAGCCGTATACATAAGCATGGTATAAGGAGAGAGAGCAGATTCTGGAAAAATCTCGAGACAGTTAGTTTTTCGTTGCGATAAGTGTACTCAGTTAAAGGTGGTTGTGTTGAAATTCTCTATCGTTATATTAATGAAAAATACTGAAATAAAAAAATGTACGTACATTGTTAAAAGTATTGTAACTAAATCTACACTAAATCTATGATTTATGACCTTAATTTCAGCCTATTACTGAGATCCCCAAGTCTAAGCAATTTAGAATGAAATACTAAAAATAAAATTTAATTTGTGCCTAATGCACAGTAAGCAATAACGTGAAATAATTACGCTTTACTTTCGAATTATTTACGAGTGTTAAATTGTAAATATTGTTATTATTATTATTTTGAGCTGGAAAATGAGAGAAATCACTGCCGCTTAGCCTAGATTAGAACCATCGATCTTGATACTGGCTAGCTGGATCACTAACTTCTTATACCACAATAACACCGTGAGCAATGAGATAATATTATTAAATTTATAATCGTTAATCTTTAAGAAATCATAAACATTCCTCTCATGCCTCTTTAGTGTGCAGTTGTCAGTACATTCAGTTAAAAATTGGAATGCTTAATTCTAGATGATAGCTTTCTGTTTTTTAAGTTTTTTGTTAAATTTGAAAACTCTTTAATCTAATTCAGGTATACTGTAGTTCATAATCTCTTGTATCCAGTTTTTGCCTATTTCATTTTCTGCTCATATTCTCTAATCCAAAAGTCGCGAAAGTTCCATTAGTTTGATACTATGTAAATTATGCTTTATTTATTTACTGGCATAAACTAAAAGTTTTTAGACATAACTTCACAAGAAAGATCATTAGGAAAAAGTACAGAGCTATGGTGTTTAAATTATATTTTTGTAAATGATGCTTTGATTGAAAGATACAGACGATGATTCATCGCTGAAATAAAATGGTTGATCACTTATGTGTCATTTAGCCTCACATTCCCTGTTCTCTTTAAATATGTGTTTTTATGGGTATATAAGTAGTCATAAGACAATATTTCATCCCTTTTTATGATGCAATGATTAGCACATCGCTGAGACTGACTGAAGATCCCGGATTCCATCCATGCGATAGAACAGTTTGGTTCCAAACATTTTTTGCTTTTGAATGTTTCTTTGACCGCAGTATTATGAATCAAGAGAAATGAAATGCACATACACAAATAAGTAAATAAAATAAAAGAAAGTTAAACTTTTCAAATAAGAAAATACATTCAATGTAAATAGAGGTAATGACTGTTAAGTACATTTTCTTCTTTCAAATGTTTTTCAACACACATAAAATACCCGTATGGAAATATGTAAAGCCGTAAAATCTCATTTTCTTTTCATCACAACTCTAAAATTTGAAATTTCAGTATACTTGTCAGTGATTTGACAGTTCTGTATCCGTAATGGGGAAATCTTGAGCTGAGAGCGGAAAAACTGCCTGACTTTTCTGAATTCCTTTGGCGCATCATAACATAAATAGACAGTCCGACATAATCTATTTAACGATTTCTTTCCCTCCGTCTAACCTAATATTATGACAGATGCTACAGTTGATTTAGAATGTAAGCAAAGCTGATGCTGTCATAAGAAATATATTTCAGAGAAAAAAACACAAAAATAAAAAAAAAATGTGTTTTGCTGTTTATTTTGTTGTGTTTTGTTGTTTTTTTTTGTCGTACAATTTTGTTTTAAAAAATTTAAATAAAAATGCGCGATTTGGAATTCAATTAATATCAGCACGTAGCGCTTTTTACTCTTATTATTTATTGATTTACTAAACGTCAGTTTCCTGCAACTAGTGAAAAACGTTAAGGTGAGTAATACAACCCTTATAAAATTTTGCATGGTAATAACGGAGATAATAATGCCGTGATTCCTCATTTTTGCCTGTTTCATAAGATATATTTACCATGTTATAGTTTGAAAATTAAGAACAAAATCCTATTTTCTACGTTCAGAGTTTTTTTGTTTGTTTAGCTTTCCTTCCTCTCCCCTTTCGTAATCAACTGACTGATATTTTGAAGCAAACAAAATTTAGTTAAATTTTACCTAAATATTAAGTAATTCTCAATATAGTTATGTTTTGCTTAACTTACACATATTGTATGAGGAATAAATTTGCTTCCATTTTTCATTTAAAAAAATGTCTTGTGATTCGAAAACTTCTAAAACCTAAAGATCACAGTGTAACACATTGAAGAAGAGTTTACTATCAGAACCTAATAGTGAAACATATATGTGCAAAATAAATAAAAGCTTTTTAAGTAACGTAATTCATTTTCTTTCTCAAACAAAAGTACAGTAATCTCTCCCCCCAATAATATAAATAATGTATTTCTTAAACTCTTATGTAACTCGCATTCAGGTAAGTCGAATTTGTAAATTTATAAGGTATTTCTCCCGCCTTCTTCACATGCCTTCGTGGTGTAGTAGTCAGCACGCTGGACGCGTATTCCAGGTCCGTGGTTTGAGTCCCGGCGAAAGCGTTGGTCATTTTTCACATCTCCTGATTCCAAATAACCTAATGAGTCTACAAGTGGCGCCCGAACTAAAAAAGGTTGTGGATGATGATTCTCCACCACTGGGATTTGGCGACGGGGTCCCCTAATCCCCAGTCGTCCTTTAGAATATAAGGTATCTCTCCCGCCTTCTTCTCATGTCTTCGTGATGTAATGGTCAGCACGCTGGGCACGTATTCCAGAGAGCCGTGGTTCGAGTCCCGGAGAACGCGTTGCTGATTTTTCACATTTCCTAATAACCTAATGACTCTACAAATTTCTTAAATGTAACTTTGTAAAAAACTACAGTATTATATGTGTATGTATGTGTCTGTTTATTTATTTCACAGTATTATTTTATAAATTGTACTCTGTACAGTAGTATTTTCTGAACTATAAACTGAAAAATTATAGAAAACTTCTAAATTACTATAAAAACAACCAAAAATAACATTTTTCAAATAAGAGAAAAGACTTTTGATAACTGACTTGGCTCTGTAATGAGAAAGCTTGTGCTAGAAGCGGATTGTTATGAACAGAAATGATGTTGTTCTCTGGCAACTAGACCCCTCTCGAAGTTGAGTCTGTCTACGAATAATCGGGGTCATCTGGATTTTGGCAATGACGCTGTTTTCAGGGACAGCTCACAAACGTGTCTAGAGTAGACTGTGAAGTAAAATGCATTTTATCGCCATAGATGGTTTTGAAGATAGTCGTACTGAAATGGATACAGCTACTAGAATCCTCGAGATGCTCCAATTTTGAACATTGGCTTTCTGTCATAAATATTTAAGTAAAAATTAGCCTTATGCTGGATAATCAAAAAACCTCAACAGTATTCGTTTCAGTGTCAGGTCCTTGATACAATGAGACAGCAGTTAATTATTTCCTGAAATTGGGTCTTAACTCTGGAATTGGGCCTTGTTAATGATTATGTACTTCAGCGTTACCGCACCTTTTAATCAGCAATATAAATTTTATCCCCCACATTCATATCCACTGTCAAAATACTTCCATTTATATCCTGAGTGGTGTTCACATAATTCTACGATTTCGCACATATGAATTATTTTCAACTTTTCTTCTAAATTAATTGCACGTTTTTATATTTGTTACTACTTCATTCGATATTTCGCTTCGAATCCATTGTTAATTTAAGTAAACAATTAATACTCTTAACGCTGCAAACACGTGAATAGAATTATCACTCTAATATTGTCTAAATTAAGAAGCAAGAGTCGGGGAAAAGAGTTATTGTTTACGAAGTCCTTAACTTGAAATTGTGGGTTTTATTTTGATTGTTATGGCTTTTGTACCCCTACGTAACTTGAATTTATATAATTCGCATATTACGCAAGTAAGAAGATTACTACCTTACCATTGATTGCCAACTCACAGAAGTTAATCCTTGCTGATTAACAAAATCAAAACTCAACTAAAAAAATATTTCGAGTTTTAACAGTTCTGACATTTCTTTCTGAATTTTTTCCTGTGAATAGAAAAAGATATAAATATTAAATTATAAAAAAATTTAAAAAAGTATATTACGATCAGAATGAAATTACAAACAAATATTTAAGTAGTTTACTTTGCTGTCTACTTATAAGCAAATATACAGCAATTAACTTGCATTTAAAAAGCAGTCATATTTGTTTGCGACAACAAAACTGATAATATCAAAAATCGAAACAAGAATTCTAAGAAAAAGTTTAAAACATTTTAAAGAACTGGAATAGTAATTCGAAAATATTCATATATGTGTAAGAAGATGAGCCATTGTTTGAGCCAATTGTTACACTTTTTACCGAAAATGTAGCTAGTAAGGTACACAGACCTTCCGTACTTTTTACCTAAATTAGTTTGCTAGCGACTCTCATTCTTTACGTATCTTCTCGAAGCCTAAGTCGGCTAGGTTTGTCGAAACATGATCTTCTGACAGAAAATATAAATCATTTTTAAGAGACCTTTCCTACGTAGAAAATTCTGTTTCGTATAATTATAAAAGTGAAAAACATTTTTAAGTTTTTGATTATATACATTCTAAAGGACAAAAAATATATATTTAAGCTCAAATGCTTTTCGATACATAATTCATAAATTTCGCAGCGCAAAAAATGGGACAATTCTATAGCTTCCGTTCTACTGGGCCGATTGACGAAATTCAAATTGCGTTTTCCATGTCTCGAAAGCGTGACTTAGGATATATATTAGATTTATATATAGCATTGCTTTAATATAGGCATTTGGACACGAAATCGGACTTTTTTTGAAATGATATGCCACTCTTTTTCATATTTAGATTCTATGACTCAAATTATGCTTAAATATTAAATTTTGTAAAATTTGGTGAGAAATTTAAGCAGAAACTTAAAAATTTATCTTGGGAGATTTTTTTTTCAGTTTGCGTCAAGAGTAATTCACTAGGCGAACTTCTTAATTTATAGCAAACTATTTTCCTTTCCTTTTTTTATTGCATACGAGCGGAAAATGGTCACGTTCATTATTTTCAAATAATTTTAAGAAAGCGCGTAATCTACATTTGGCGTTATTATCGCTTATAACGAATATGCCAAATTTCGAAACACGCCAATGTTTAAATTCACGTATATCTTAGGACATTTTGAATAATTTACTTTAAGATGGTGTTAACAATTTTATAGGTTATAATACAAAATGTTTTTTCAACAATTTTTAAAAAAATTTAAAACACAAACTTTAAAGCTAAATCATAGAAAAAGTGCGAAATATATTTGGATTAAGCCCAAATTTCGAATTCTGGAAGAAGGACTCAATCAGTTTAATACAAAAGGAGATATTAATAGATATATATTAAATTCAATTAACATTGAGGATCTAAAATTTTGAAAGCTAATTTTTAAAAAACGTCTCGTGCGATTTTTCCGAAACTTCGCATTTTGGCATAATGAGTCGTAGAATCGAAATGTGGAAAACAATGGGCATATCATTTCAGAAAATGTCCTGTTTTGAGTCAAAATACCTGTATTAGAACGATGCTATATATAAATCTAATGCATATCCTAAGTCGCGCATTCGAGACTCGAAAAGAGCAAGTTGAATTTCTTCAATCAGCTCAGTAGAACGGGAGATATAGAACAGTCCCCCCTCTTTTTTCCGAAGTGTACCTATGGAAAGCTATCGCCATAGTTTACCAGGTTTTTGTTGTTGAGTATCAAGCACTAGCAGACGAGATAAATGCTATATTTCCTTTCAGTTATATAGCACATATTATAATGTATCTCTTAATAACTGGATGAATAATCATCAATATGGCGACCTATTTATTAGAAATATTGTCAAGATTAAATGTTATTTTCTAAGAAACAAAAAATACCTCAATCTTTTTAAAGTACTTTGTATTGTTTTCTGGTAATTATTTACTAATAACTTGAATTATCAAAGTAGCTGATTCAGAAGAATTTTAGAGCAATTCAGAGGAAAATGTTATACGGACAAATATCTAATACCGTTAAATGAAAGAAAGACACAAAAATGCTGAATTTCGTTTTCCAATGGCATTTCTCTAGCTTCAGCAACATTTCTCATTTTCGTTTGCAGTTATAAGTAGCATATATGTGTAATTAGGTGAATTCTAGAAAATTTCATAGAAAATGCGTTTTTCGGAAGCATAATTATCTGAAAAGTAATTGATAATTAGCTGAAAGTAATATAATCTAGTTAATAGTAATAATATTTTGCTGATGAAATACGAAAGCAAATTTGAAACTGAAAATATTAAAATTATCCTTAAAATTGGTATTGATTGCTGTAGAAGAAAATGTGAATACTGATGTGTAAATGTGGTAAAATAAATGTGGTAAATTTCAAATGTGGTAAATTTAAACTAATTTGTCTGTCTAACAGGATCACTAAACATTCGAATGATTATAATATGAAATTATCATAACTGTCGTAATTAATTATAAGTTTCTTTGACTATAATCATGCAAAATTACGAAATAATGATACAATAAACAACGTATGCGCTTTTTAAACACGCAAAACAAAACATAAGGAAACACTTTTCAAGCAACGTCTAGTGAAGTATAACTATTCAAACATTTTAAAAGACCAGAGCTCTCTCTCTATTTAAGGAGCCAGAGCTTAAACTTTGGCTCCTTAAATATTTATTCTACAGAAACTATACAGAACATTATATCCTCACTAACAGGGTTATTTAATACGTTTAGAGATGACGAAAAATCTTCCACAAACATTTATCGCGAACATGGAATTATAAACTTAAAGCAACAGAGGAAACTTTGTTGTTAAGTAATTATTATACAGAGTTTCCACAATGCAACATAAGTGTCTCTAGAAGTAAAAAGAAACGAATTTGCTGTGAAGGTAACTCTATAAATCCTATACAGGTAAACACTAGAATATTAAAATATAATTATAAAGCGTACAAATAAATTCTCTTTTACCACTTCAAGACACAGTAATGATTCAGGTTATTCGCACAGGTTATCAATCATTTCTTCAATAAATAGTCGGTATTTGCTGATTAATTTTCGGTTGTAATAGTTCGTTACTAGTAGAAATAAATTTTACGCTCTCTGGTTTCATCAAAAGTCACTTACAAATGTTTTTTGCGGTAAAAAATATGTCATGCGTTTTAAAAGTTACTCTAGATTTAGGTTGGTTTATCTTTTTAGGTTGAAAAAGGGTTTCAGATACAGCGGAAAAATCTAGAATGGGAAATGGTATTTATTCCAAGCAGCGATAATGCTCAAAGGAATAATGCTATTCATGATAAAAATGCTTTCCAAGTTCACTAAAACTGAATCATCGGAAAAACAAAAATAACCAACGGCGTATGATCTGCTGGCTGGAAACAGAATGAACCTAAAAGCAGAAACAATCACAAAAACATTTTAACATAACAAAAGTTCTCTCTATCTCTCTTTTCTTTTTTATAAACTTGTGACTGATTTTAACCTAATTTTTCAATTTTTTTAAGATTACGAAATCTGACATCGCGTTCGCTTTTCGTATTATTCACCAGTAAATGCATTTTTACTATTTGTCCCACGGACGATTTTCCATTGCTTTCGACCAAAACATTGGCCATATCAGAAAACCACTAAAATTTAGAAGTTCCTTCCCGAGAGCATCTTCCCCATGTTAAGTAACTTTCTTGTGATTCGTAGTATAAATAAAGCTCTATTAAACATTCAGAAGCATTTATTAAGTTTGGAGACTATGTCATAATCTCATCCGTAAATATAAGTATATGGCAGAATTAAACTTTGCGAATGCACTTTTTGCGCTGTTAAAATTACATCTTTAATACAGGTATACATTTAACTAGCCATTTTTCATCTAATACAATGTAGGGAACCTTTTTACCCCTATATTGACTTCTCTCAGCTAAAAGCATATTCGTCAATTACTCATGCCTGTAAGCGTAGAAAATTCTTCTTAAAAAGCTTTAAAAATTGGTTTAAAAATATTTTCATGAAGGACCGGAATTTGAAGGAATGGAGCACTTTTATTTCGATTAGTTATTTGTGTCAGTTGTTGTTTTGATATATGTGAAAAGAAAACAAGGTAATGAAAGTATTTCTTTTCAAAGTGAAAAGAAATTGCTTACATAGATAAAAAGACTGGCAATTTTGATGCATTAGTAGAAATCAATTATACTCGTGGTGGAAAGTCCTGATTCTAAAAGCGATGCTAAAACTGCTGAAAAGGCTTAAATGATCTGCAATGATCTGGTTCACTTTTTAAATACGGTTTTATGATTGGACTTTTTTTCCTTTCTCATTCGGTTTAATGGTGGATTCTGTTGTGCAGTATCAGGTCCTCATGATTACCAAGCAATATTTCTTACAAAGATAAACTCAAAAGACATTTTCTCTTTTCTCGCTCTTTTCTGCATGCCGTTCGGTGTAACTAGAAACACCCTCGATGCGTATTCGAGAGGTCCGGACTTCAAATCCCGATGAGATCATTGCACATTTTTCAGTTTCCTAATATCAAAAAAGATTCGACACTGGCGCCCAAATTGAGAAGTGGTGTACGATAATTCGTCACTGCCAGGATTTGACGATTGGATCCTTCATCCTCATTCGACCTTTAAAAGGGAAAGCACATAAGGTATTTCTTTCTCCTTTCCGCGTGCCCTTCCTTGTGTAATTAGTAGCACGTCCAACGCGTGATCGGGAGGTCCGGAGTTCGAATCCCGGCTTTGACACTGCTGATTTCTCAGTTTCTTCCACCAATATAACCTAATGACTCCGCAAAAAAAAAAAACCCAATAAAGGTGGCATTCCCCCTATATTTATTATTCCAAATACCAAAAATCATTTTTAAGTTATTAAACTGATAAGCAACTCTAAGGAAATACATTCTTTTGAATGAATATATTGCTTTTACATAGGCAAATTATTTACCATTAACAAATACATTTTCATATAAGTGATTTTTTTTCAATGAATTTAAAGTGCCATTACAATAGCAAGAGGTTTAGAATTTTACAAGCAAGATCTTGTCAATTTGCAAGTCAGTATACAGATCAGTTGCCAAAAGGACCAAGGATGAAGTTCACATCAGTCTAAAATTATATTGAGGTTATTTAGTTATTTGATATAAATGTCTTAACCCAAATCTCCGTCTGCTAAAACGGATGTCAGACGATATTTTACCAGTTTTGGATTGGTAAATCACCGTCTCTTTTGGTTTATCAGTGAGAGGATATTTTACCAGTTCATTAAGTTTGAACGTTTGCATCTATTTGGAAACAGTTAGCCGTATTCCATTTTGTATATGCAACAAAATAACTGCAATAGTAAACTCGTTTATTTCTTAATTTCCATGAAAGTATGGTTATTTCTTTAAATGTGAGTCATTTGGTCTTTTCTATCCTGAAAAGTTAGTAATACAAAGCAAAAGCGTGGCAGGCACTTTTTTCTTTCTCTTCTAAAATATTTTGCTTCCTAAGAATGATTTATGATCCCATTTAGTTTTGTACTTTTGCTTTCGTATTTTTGCTTCATCATATAAAACATACTTCCATGCAGAAGATTATACATTTTGAACCAAAGCACAATTACTTAACATGTAATTTAGAAATCTTTGATTATTAAAAAATACCAGTTTTTCATAAGATAATATATATATATATATATATATATAAGATTCTTAAGGTATCCAAGGAATTTAATACTATTCTCTTTAACTTGAAATTGATTTTGAGAAACTAAAATACTGTTGCGTGTGTACGGGTTCGTTATGAATTGAATGCACAAGTCGTTAAAAAGTTAACAAAAATTTATTCTTTCCACAGGAAATAAATCAAAATGCTGCAATATTTCTTCAGAGATATTCGCACAATATCACAATATCTTAAACGTTTAGCAAAACTCAATTCAAAACAGATGAAATAATTCTATCTCACAGCGAAATCGCTACAATCAATAACAGCATTAAGTAAACAGACAGCAGTTCGCTTTAAACAGCTACTACAACTCAGATGATGTGTTTCAATTTGGCTTTTATAAGCTTTTTAATTATCACTAGAACAATCTCGATTTTTCTAGATTTTGTGGATGGCAACAGTAATTACGAGATATTTATTTATTAAACATTAATTACACGCCCTCTTTTATTTTTATTTTTCGACGTCAGTTTTATTTTTATTATTTAAAATCGTCTGCGTTGCACGGGAAATATAAAGCAATTTTAATTACAATTCTAAATAAATAGCCAAATAAATGTGAAATCCGTAACATTCAGATAAATCGTAGAACTGAAGCTGTGTGCTGCTGTTCTCCATGAAGAAAATCTCCTCATTCTACTATTTACTGCCTGGAGTTGCCATGTCACCTATGATTCCTTGCCACTGCCAATGCCTAACTATACTGATATCAAAGCCATGCTGGGAAGGAATAAACTCCTAAACAGCTATGCTTTTAAATTTTATCTTTTAGCTTTCAATTATTGCTATCTTTTAGCCATTATTTGCTTTCTTATGCCTAGTTTACTGCAATTTGCCATGTATTTGCCTTAATCCTGACAAAATAGCCATTATAATTGCCATAATATCATCTAATTCATAAAATTCTTCCTGTTTCACCCGATTAGGGTGTTGATGCACAGAGCATCATCTCTTTTTGGCAATCAGCCTAAGGTTAATAGATTAGTAAAGACTCCAAGAAGTCGATGCTAATATTGAACTAATTGAAATGAAAATGAAAATCCGTAACAATACTAATTCACTTCCCTTAATAGCAGGACTGTTTCTTGCTCCTCTTCATTCTATACTGAGATTTCCGGCTGTTTATTGAAATGAAGTAAAACTACCTTTTTCTTAATAAAATCCATATTTGTTAGCATTAATAAATTTTAAGTAGAGATGCGAAAGCACAAGCATCTATTCCATCTTAAATAAAATTAACAATACATACTCCACTTTAAACTAAACAAACAGTACAATTGTTTTCTCAAATCATGAAAACTTTCTTATGAAGTTGTTATTCTGGGAAAATATAACCCTGTTTCTGATATTTGTGATTCGCGTTCTTTATTTTCTTTTTAACGCTGGAGAAAGCCATTTTAATTTTACATTTCTTTTACATTTCATAGAACTGTATATTATCTATGCAATACGAAGCAATCTATAATTTGTTCATTTTAAAGCTATAAATTTTAAAAGCTCATTAATTTAATCTGATTCAAATCTGATTTTAATCTGGTAATTATTTTATCTGATTAACGTGAGTGAAAATCATTTTAATTTCATAATGCACAGAGCTATATATTATCTATAAAATACGTAACACTCTATTTAATTAATTTTTAAAGCTATAAAAATTTGAAATCTGATTTCATTTCGTCTGATGTAACCATTGTATTCAATCCACGGAAAAATACTTCCGAAAATAACAAAACAAAATCTGAAAGCGGGAAGTCTGAAAGTTACAACAACACAGAACATGCATTAGAAAAGTTTTTAAATGGAAAAGAGTCTGAATATACATTAAAACAGAAACAACAAAAAGTTTAAAAAATGAAGTGATCCTTCAAACTGCTGTACGCTAGAACTAAATGCTACTAAAGAAGAAACTAAATGGATCCTTACAGGAAAGCAAATTTTGTTGCTTTGCACTCACTGCCATAACGGTTTGTGCACATAAATGTAACTTCAGGATCATAACTAAATTTGATACGGTGTATGTCAGAACCAGATCCACACGTTTAGAAATACAGGATGATTTCTCATTGCGTAATGCCAGATGGTGTTGATATTAGCTCTCCTGGAATATAAAAAAAGTATACAAAGGTATTTTATGTATAGTTAATTTCTTGTATAGGGATTTATTTTTGCTAAGGATACCATTAGAACTCCATCGAAGATAACATTTTCAGCTGTCGGAGTTAATCATCGGAATGAAGGAAGCCGAGTGGCAAGCTCGGTGAGTATTCCACCACCTGCACTGCTCTGACTTAGTGGCATTATAGCAGATCTTCTTTAACCAATTTATTTAATATCTTTCCTTTATGCTTGATTTCGTCATGGGCTCCCTCGTTCATCAGAATTATACAGATCTGAGTGACAAGCAGTTCAGTATAAAATTAGGGAAAGTGTTCGTAAATAATCGGTGTATTGGACCAATATTTGGTGATGCCCGTAACCCTTATCTGTTAACGAAACGCCATTACTCGAGAAGGAATTAGAATGTGAAGAGGTTAACTTGGTTGATAAGTCACGATTTTAGCTATCGTTTACTTGTCGACTTATAATTCCTGGCTTTGAATAGAAAATACTTAGACTTTTAAATAAGAAGACTGATCAACAATGCCAGATTGCTTTCTTAAAAAATCCAGGCGGTAATTTAATAACATTTAAATTTGAATCATATGATGGTAAGTAAAATAAACTTATCAGGACTTGTATTTCTTCTTGTTGATTTCGCAAACATAACTGTAGTCCTTAGTAGGAACAGGGCGCTTACTAAAAGCTATGTTCATGCGTGTGTAGAAGATACAACAAAGATAGGGAGAGTTCAAATTACCTTTTATTTGCTTATCGATTTTAAATACGTTCCGGAACTTCGGGATACAAAGACCAACCACTTGTGGTCTGAACATAGAAAAATATAAGACTACCAACTAACTAAAATTTAAATAAGAGCTAACTTTAAATATCTTACACAGATGACTAACACTAAGACTGGCCTTTTAAATTACTACGTCTGTAGTACGCAAACTGCGGAAACCTACAGTACGTCTTTAACTTTCAAGGGGGTTAAACCTCTAGCCTTAAAGGCGGAGGGTAACTGATGGCAAGCTCGCGTGAAGACCTGTAGCAAGAGGGCTCTCTTTCCTTCCTTCTACTCTTGGCAAAAAGCCACAACTTAAATACTTAAGCGTTAGAAAGTACACTTTGCATAAATATATTCATCCGTTATTCTGGCCGGAAGTAGAAAATAAGAGATGATAGTAAAGTTTTAAAATAAAATCAACATTAGTTAAACTAAAGATCCTTACAAACTAAAGTTATATATTTAAGATTTAGGTTTTCAAAATTTAGCTAATGTATCAGGGATAATTGGCATCAGAGATTTCAAGTAGCATTTGAAATAAGAGAGATTTAAAACAGCTAATAAGTAGAAAACCTATTGTACAATTGTTACATCTTTTGTGTGAGAAGCTGTTGGGATCAATTGACGTCAGAGGTTACATGCTTTTGAAAGACTCAAGAAGCTTTCAGCAGTCTAATAATTGAGAGGAGAATCATAGCAGCTTGCAAGCAAAAACAATACGAACTGCATAATTTTCCGCTATTTGGACACATGCAGTGTTCATAATGTGTTTTCCTGTGTCTGACACAAAGGGCCTGGCTAAAGTACATTTCGTATCGCAGCTTCCATTATGTGTGCTACCAATGACGTCCATTTTTCATCGCGTCCATCTAGAATGGTATCGAGGGCGATGGGATCGAACTGCAAATGAATGAAACCAGGTCGTCTTTAGGGATGAAAGAAGGTTCTGTTTGGGCTAATCTGACAATCGTGTACGCCCATAGAGGCCCATTGGTTAACATCTCAGTTCTGCCTTCATTGCTTTCATTCAAGATGGCATACCGCTGCCATAGCTGGTTTGATGATGTGGGGTATCAAAGCATATGATACACAGTCACCCACGATATTGACCCACGATACCATGAAAGCCCAGTGGTACGTTTATGACAGGCTGCAACTAAAGTTGCCACTCTGGCAGGCCTCCCAAGAGATACTGAACACAGCAAGGGTATTACAGGAACGCTTTCCCCTTATTATTACCTTAGCTATGGATGCCGGATGCCTTGTCGGATGTGTCACTAACGTAGTACTTCTGAAATTATTTTTAACTGCAATTTGGACAACTTAAGAGTTTGATCGAAATAGCGAAGCTTTGAAAGCAGCTGTGGAATGACATGACGCAGGGCACCATACTGGACCTGTACGCCTCAGTATCGAGCTGTAATAATTATTAAGCAAAATGTGTACGTGCTTAGGCATCAAAGAAACGGAATACTATAAAAAAGTGCTTAGGCCTCAAGGAAATGGAATATCACAATATAGGGCTTATTGACTCAAGGAAGGGGGCACCACAAAAATTTCATAATTGCCGGTTTCATCATGGAATGGATGGTGCATCAAAACCAAGGCAGAGAAAGTAAGAATGAGATCGAAAACAGACGTTATACTGTAAATGCATGTGGGCATATCAAAATCCTTTAAGAAATTACGGATTCTAACAGTCATAATTTGGTCCTGTCTCAGTGCACCTCTAATTTCTTACTGTCGTATCAAATCATGTATTCACACTAGAGATGGTACAAAAGGCTTCTGAAAGCTTCATTCATTTGTATCTTTTCCTGAAATAACTGGCT
>KK118332.1:612222-649503 GCA_000611955.2 Stegodyphus mimosarum | reverse complement strand
CAGTTTGCTTGCCTGATTGGTGCTTAGTAATTACCTTTATCATCTTAATTTGTAGCGAATTCTGTACGAAAATATTATAATTTTGATTAAAACGACCATTTATAAAAGTGAATAACGTTTCGAAGAATATTAATAAATACCATAATGTCAATTACAATAATTTAAGTTAAACACTCGCGGCTGCGCACTGATTTGTTGGCTTAGATTCAATCCTAGGCGAACAACTTGGCTGCATGGGGAGTAATTTTGCCCATATACTACATGCCCTTAGAAAGTACACCACGAAGGTTATTGTTTGCCTTAGGAAGTTAGCGTTTGCCTGATTTGCCTTAATTAAAAAAGTCAAACCTGTAAGAAATTCATTTCCTAATCCAAACGACAGGGTAAAAAATATACACTAGGAGAATCATAAGTTTTGCTATAAAATGAAATTATTTTGAGGGCCGAATATACTATGCAGCTATCTAGCAAAAAATCATCGAATACGTTCAATTTTCGTTTCGAACTTCTCGAGAAATTCTTGATGAATTAGTTAGTAACTACGGCGGCGGAAATAACATGTTTGAACCTAAAGTTTAGAGTAAAATTTCCCTCACTAGGGAATTTACAGGACAAATAATGAAGGCTTAAGAAGGAAAATATTTTTGATACTGATAATTGCAGCATAAAACCCAGGAAAAGATCTGTAACGTGTGCAAAATATTTTACATGCCATGAGTAATGTTTGTATGCATTTTCAAAATAATAACACATATGTTATAAGGAATATTAAAAAATGTATAATTTATGTTTTTTAATTTAATATTTTGCTGTGTTTTCTGTTTAACATACAAACCTTTCAACCAGATTCAACAAAACTTATAGTGAACATCACAAAGAGAAAAACTGAACTGAAATTTTAATGAAAGTATAAAATATTTGATGAAATATAAGCATCTAAAAATGTATTTTAATTGCGCATTCGGGTAATATATGAACATGTTTTTTCATAATTAGAATACCCAACTATATAAAACAAATTATGTAAAACTTCAAGGTGAATATCGTATGAATTCAGAAAGATTCCAATGGTATAAGGAGCAATATTGCGGTTATTTTCTGTTATTTAATTTATCTGGATGAATAAAAGTTTTTCTACAAATTGAAACTTTCTTAATTTGTCGGATTCTGTAATTTAACTTATCCAGTGTTATGCAAACAAACCAAAATAGGTGTATGATGCTATATAGGTTACAGAAAAATGTTCTTGACCATAAAGCACATATTTGAAGTAAAATGAACAAACATAAAAAGCTGATGAGTGTTGATGATGGAAACAGACAATCTGTGATAAATATCTTATGATTTCTTATTATTTCGGCAATCACTAGATTGTCAGGAACAATGGTTGAAGATATTTAGCATTGAACTGCAATCTAAAAGTGGAAGCAAACAACAGCTTTATTTCGGAGCAGATTCTCAGTAAAATTCTGTCGTTCAGTCCTTTCTAACGCTTTTAGAATTCGATTACGTTAACGTAACACATATGTTTCATTACTGTTTTCGTAGTCAGATTGAATTGGTTACGTGTTTGCTCTGTTCCAGCCATTGCTTTATTATAAAACGTAGCCCATTTCATTCTGCATACTTTTTTTCTTTCTGCTTCTGAAGAAGAGGGATATGCTCAAAATATTCTCCAAAATAAAATTGCTTTATTTTATAATTGAAATAAATTGAAATGAAATACTTAGTTCAGAAAAAAGAACAGGAAGTCCACTAAGAACGATCCTATGAATAATGCAGTTAACAGAATATCTCGACTTGTAAAGACCAATTTGTTGATTTTTTAACATTTAAGTATATGATACCGTAAGGTTTTAGTTTTCCCAAAATTTTCAGAAGATGATGTTTGTTTTAAGTTCTGTCAAGTTTCAAACCTAATTTTAAAACATTTTGTAACGACGTTTTAAGAGAATTAATATACTATGGTATTGTCTACAAAAATACGACTTTGCTACATTATTTTTGCTACATAAATACGACTCAGAAATACAAAGGCAATGTAAATTCACTATGATACTTCTAGCTGGAAATGATGTTACGATTTTATCCCAGTTCTTAACAGTGCAATTACTTTTCTGTACTAAAACTTGTGTAATTGGCTTTAGACTCACCTTCTCAGCTAATGATCGTGTATTTTGTATTCACTTGCATTCAATTCAATTCAATGCAAACAGTTCTTGTTCTCTAGAATGAAAATAAAAAAGGATATTTCACTCCTAATGATGATCTGTGTAAAGTACCGAAAGTATTGTAATAGATTTTTCTCAAATTAGTTTGTTAAGGTAAATTTACTTGCAAAAGCGTTATTCTTTAATATATAAAATACTGAAATTATTCTTCATAGATTTTTTTCATGATACATCTTTTCCCCCTACGAGTACATTAAAGAAGATGTAATTTGTAAAGAAACGTTTCATAAAGATTTGATTGATCACCTAGGCAATCGATTTTTCTTCAAATACTTAAAGCTGTGAAAGAAAATTTGCATTTTTATTTTCATTTATAAGAGCTTGTATTTTATCCTTTGCCCCTTTTTGTTATTGCTAAAATACTATAGAATATTAGAAAAAAGAAAATGTTTAAAAATTGCTTAGCGTTTTTTTTATTTTTATTTTGAATGTTGTTTTATGTCGTTCTTCTCAACGGACTTCTCAACGGATTAGGCTTTTAGCAGTTGATGATACCGCCGCTTGATTTGTATAAAATTATTTCCATTATATACTGAGAGATGGTCATTAAATCTACATCATTTCCCTGTTCCACTCATAATAAGAATGTTCTGCTGCAGCTCTAACTTGAGATTTGAAGTAAATAATTGCAGTAATGATCAAATTGTCTAAACAATTAATTTACATACCGCTCTCCTTAACCTGGCTTTTCTCCTTTTGGCCCGCCTAGATGTTCCTCTTATTATCATATTTTTCATAAAGCAAAAAGCGATATGTTATCCCTATAAAACACGTTAACATGTGAAAACTGGAAGATTATATTGACCCGTTATAAAATGGGAAGTCGTATAAATGTTTACTCACCTGAGTAGGAAATGAAACGATAAGTAAACAGAAACCTGAGTTCAAGCTACCTTTTTTGTAACTTAAATATTGTAGAGATTACTGCTTAAATTTTTTTCAAAGAATATGTTAACGACACGCGCATGCATATTTATACATTTGCTTGAGAATTTATTTACAGTCCTTCCTAAAATTTAAAACAATAACAACAGATTGAAATTTCTCAGTTTTAGGCATGAATGCCCGCTAACTCTGTATACCTTTTAAGCAAAAGTACCCAGTATGGATGTCTCATATTTTTATAAAATTCTCCATGTTCATTGATCTTCAATAAAACAAAAGTAAATTACACTCAGAGTTTCTTAATATAATGCGCTCTCAACTGTAAGCGGCTATGAAAAAGTAGGAACACTGACAAAATAATCTTTAAAAATTTAAAAAAGGACTTTATTTGCCCCTTGTAATTTCAACACGGAGTTAAGAGTGAGCCCGTATACGAATGAGGCAAATCTGATTTTTTTAAGTTAACTCATAAAATTTAAAAGATAGGAATATTATTAAAATAATTAATTGTTTTTCGATGTGCATATTTCAATTGCTATATAACTTCATTTTATTCCTTAAGCGCCTTTAAGCGCATGAATTTTTATTTTTAGTCCAAAGGGGCAATTTGCCCAGAAGGATTATTAATTTCGTTTTGGCATTTTTCGTCGATTCACTACAAGCGTTGTTTCGCTTTTGTCGCCACCAAATTGTTTCCACCAAACATTATCGTCCTGTATTATATTTAAAGAAATTAAATAATGAAGAATCTGCATAAATGTATGTATGTTTCTTGCATTCTGATAAAGCAACGCTACCTAGAGCCAACAAATTTTGAATGACGTAGTCCTCCTGCGAATATAGGCATCTGAAAGCCCAAACTCGAAATCAGGAATGTGCTTTATTATCGATTTAATATTTTGTAAAACTTTAACGAATTTTTTATTGACATTGTCAAGGATTTCAAAGTGAGCAATAGCAACATTGTACAGAAAAAATATTTTTATCTCCAACGCGCGAAACTGCGTATCGGAAATCCTAAAGATATGATCGTTTTAAAACTATTTTGCGATACTGCTCTGGATATGAATTCTATGGCTTAAGTGAGAAGAACATGATATTTAATAAATAAGGTAACACACAAAATCTTTAATAACGCCCCTTTAGACGTAATTTAAAATCTGAAACCTTTCGTAATTTTTTATTTTTAAGTAAAAAATACATTGGAATTGATATCAAATAAAATAGGAAAAATACTGAAGAAAACTAAACTATGTTTTTGTTCTAATTTTTGAAAAAGTATTATTAACTTTTAGAAAAAAATATGATAGGCAAATGTGTAATAATAATTTTATGTAATAATACATAACTTATTAGGTATTTCTCCAGCTTTCTTTGCATGCATTCGTGGTGTAATGGTCAGCATGCTCGGTGCGTATTCAAGAGGTCCGTGATTCAAGTCCCGGCGAGGGCATTGCAGATTTTTTCAGTTGCATCACATCGAAAAACTCTAAAACACTGTACAGTGGCGCCTTAACTAAAAAAAAAGGTAGTAGATGAGGATTCTCCACCACCAGGATTTGGTCCCCTAATCCTAAGTCTTTCTTTAAAAGGGGGAGTATATAAGGTAGTTCTCCTGTTTTCTTGGCATGCCTTCGTGGTCTAGTGATCAGCACGCTCGGCGCGTATTTAAGAGGTCCGTGCAAGTCCCTGTCCGTGGTTCCAGTCCCGGGGAGGGCATTGCTTATTTTTCATGTCTCCTGCTTCAAAATACCTGATGTCTCTACAACGTTATAAACTTGTTCAAACAATTTTTAAACTTTTAATACAGCAAAATAACAACAAACGCAAAATCAAAAGTTGGTAAACGCAAATGATATCCACACCCACATCAGCTCACAATAACGACCGTTACACAGCATGCGTCCAATTAGTTACACTATGTTAATTTGTGTTTTCATTTAATTTACATTACTAAATATGAGTATGTTGCCAAATGGCAACTGCATGCATTTAAGGGTGAGGAAGATTTGCTCTAGCTCTTCTCATGCACCCTAGCAGTATTATTTAGATTTCAATAGTCCAAAACTGAATCGAATCAAAGTTTGAAGCTCCTTTCTTTCATTAAAATAAACTGCTTTGGATAGTGCCTAAAAATCTTACTGTACCTCTAGCTCGCATATATTGGAGGCGTAATGCATATACAAAATATTTTTTTTTGAAAGTTCCAGTACTTGACAGCATCTGTATGACTGGTGGCTATTAAAATATCTTCATTTTGGTGATGCTCCATGACAGGAGTTTAACTCGGATTCATTCACAGTCCTTTTTCAAGAACTGTGAAACACTGTCATCGTCTTTCTCTATGGCGTGCCAGTCATTTGTTATCTTGCAGATTTTATCTCAGGCTCAGGTACTAATTGATCCCTAATTTATAGAAATTTCTGAATATAAGTTCTTGAATGTCCATTTCATCTTCGTTGCTGAAATAAACGCGCATTTTCATGTGTAGTACTTTACTTAGAATTATTGAGAATGAAGTAAACAACACTCCCGTAAGCCTAATTATAATGAAACTGAATAAATTCGAATGTCCTAAGAAAATAATCTTAAATATGACTATTTATATTAACATGAATCTTTTAGGAAACTATCCTAGCTATGGTATATTTCGTAAAACAGAAATTTAATCCTTTTAAAGATGTTAATTATCAGGTGTAAGATAGCTCATGTGCTAACTCACTAATTAACTCAATATTATATTTGTAATAAAGAATGTACGATAAATCATTTTGAAATCAAATGCAGAGTAGCTCATAAAAACGTAGCCTGCCTTTTAGAAGAATACAAGCTTGGCAAGATAAACAACATCTTTCTGGCGTAACGTGCATAGAAGGTTTGAACAGGAAAACGAAATAAATCTAGATTACTGCTTTATTTGACCACACTAAGTCGCAGGATAGAGAGATAGTGAGATTGACTGTGATGAAAAGACTATAGTTTCGTCCAAAGAGCGTGGTACTGATTTTGAAGACGGGCTACACATCCGTTGGTGACCCTACAAAAGTTAGTTGATACTTTTCCTTGAATAAACAGAAAAGATATGAACTATTAAAAACAAGGGCATTAAAAAGTAAATGGCAACTTACTAAATCATAATTTAAAATTTTTCGAATAAATTTAAAAACATATTTTGGCCTTGAAACTCTTCTCTGCTAATATAAATTTAAGAGTGTTTTAACAAGTCTTAAGACAAAAATAACCAAATACATCACTATCTTTAGTAACTTAACGCTTATTGTTTCATATATTTCTGTTGCTAAGAAACAACACGATTAATTTTTATTTTGGATTCATATTTTACAGAAATAAATCTGGAATTACAATAGGCATGAAATAAGCATGAAAGTGTTTATCTTATGATTTGCAATTGTATTGTTTTATGCATTTAATTATTCACAGACTACTAATATTTTTTACATTTATCTTCAAAACAACTTGGCATAAGTCTGTTTACAAACGTTAAAACTTTTATTCTATAAACATAATTAGAAATTTAAACAGGGTTAATATATTCAGTGTATAATAACTTAATTAGTATTTAACAAGTTGAATTCAATTAAATATTTATCTAGTTCTAATTTTATTATCTCTATCTCATCCAGTAATAATGAATATTCATCGAATACGAATATGGCGTTATGTTTATGTAAAATCATCCTATCTTTTAGAATGTCTTGAGAATGTAAATTATTCTTCGGCAACATGATTCGATATTTATCTTCTAAAGGAATGCGAAACTAATTAAATGCAGTAGTTACATTGAAGTCTATATTTGAGAGTAAAAATATTTGACGCATTAGAAAATGAAATATATTTATTTCCTGAGAGTAATCAAAGAGACGGAAACGACAAAACTAACTGTTGCCATGTCTAAAAGCTGACATATCATGATTAACAAAAATTAGCTGAGAAGCTATAATCGAATGTAAATGAGTAGCCTTTCTAAAAAAGTTTAGAAACAGAATAATATTTTTTAATCATCTAAAAGGAACATAATTCATGTTTATCAGTCAGTAACGTGTTGTAGCATTGTGGCGCTTAAGTAGCACCAGAGCTCTCGATCAGTATCTCAACGGCATACTACCATACGGGCCATACAAACTGATTCTACAAAGAATTTAGATCCAATCCAGCGATCACACAGCCGGAGTCAAAGTTGACGATTCCTGCCAAGCCTGAACAAACCACCGTAGGAAATGATGTTCAAATCTCGTGAAGTCAGTTCTGCTGCACTATACTATAAATCATAGTGATAGTATCATAGTTAATGAAGTATTCAAAAATCAACAGAACAGTTTTATAAGTTTGTAGTAATTACATGTGTCGGAGCAGAAAACAGGAAAAATGTGCTGTACCTTGGTTGGTATTCGAACGCTAGACCGTCCGATTACTAAACTGGCTTGCTTTTCGATTACTCATGAAACCATGATGCAAGGACTTTATTAGGTATGTTCCTCCTTCTTTCATCATGCCTTTCTGGTGTAAGGGTAGCACACTAGACCCAATATCCATAGCTCCAGGTTAGAGTCCCGTAGAGAGCAATGCTCAATTTTCATATCTCTAGCATAAGAAAACCTGATGGCTCTGCAGTGGCCTCCGAACTAAAAGGTGGTGAACAATAATTCGTTGCGATTGGTTTGTTTATTTGGCGATTGGTTTCCTTAATCCCCAGTAGCCCTTTAAAAGGAGGAGTACGTAAGGTATTTTCTTCCTCCTTCCAGCGTGCCTTCCTTGTGTAATGGCAGCACACTGGTGCGTATTCGAGAGGTCCAGGTTCGAATCCTAGCGAGGGCATTGCTCAATTTTCACATCTATTGTTTCAGAATAACCTAATAACTACACATTTACAAGTTTATATCTGAAACTGATCCTAAATGAACCAAAAAAGGTCTAAATAAAAAAAAGTGAGAGTGAAGTGGTGTGATTTCTCATTCTTATTAGCATATGCAAGATATATTTGTAGTTTCTGAATGTAACACTTTTAATCTAACTTTCAAAACAACCATATTACTAACTGAGAATTTTCCCGGTAAGTAATACTGAAGAAAAACTCATTAGTCCAAAGGGGCAATTTGCCCAGAAGAACTATTAATTTCGTTTTGGCATGTTACGTTGATTCATTATAAATGTCGGTTCACTTTTCAAATTGTTGCGACCAAATATTAGAACTCTGTATTATATTTAAAGAAATTAATTTAATGAAGAATCTGCATAAATGTATGTATGTTTCTTGTCTTGTGATAAAACAACGGTACTTAGAGCAGTCAAAATTTGAATAACATGTGTTTCCACCCGAATATAGGCATACGGAAGCCTAAATTTGGAATCTGGAATTTGTTTTTTTTTCTATTTCATATTTTGTTAAACTTTAACGAATTTTTGATTAAAAAAATCAACGATTTCAAAGTGAGCAATAGCATTACTGTCCAGGAAAAAACTGCCTCCAGCGCGCGAGACTGTGTATCGGAAATTCTAAGGATATGCTGTTTTAAAATTATTTTGTGATATTGCTGTTGAATGGAATTTTATAGTTTAAGTGCGAACACCATGATTTTTAATAAATAAAGGTAACAACAAACAAACTTTAAAACACATCCCTTTGGGTATAACGTAAAATCTAATTTTTTTCATTTGAAAAATTTTCATTGCATTTGAAAAATATTGGTTTTGATTTTTGCAATCTGGTCATCAACAGATCGATGACAATCGAAATATGCAAAGATACTATTTTGAAACCGTGAATTAAAGCGAAATCTGAAAGTATATGGAACAAAAGCAACTTTTACGTAAGTCTTTTTTTATTTTGTGGGGCATATGGTAAGAAATACATTGCATGATTTCAAAGGCAACTAATAATCATTTTTGGTAACATAAAACCTTGACAGGATGATGAAAGCCACTTATAAATAGATCCTCATTTGCATTTCGCTGCTTTGATTGCCTTATTTAGTGGCATTTAGGAAGTACCATATTACGGATATTCTTTTTCATTTATTATATTCATGGAATAAAATGTGGCACCTCATAAAAATTAAAATCCGAAATAAAGTATCAGAAGCTTCACAGAAAAAGTATTGATTTTGCTGGAATGAAAGCTAGTCTTATCTTTTTGTAATAAAATAATTTTAAGTAACTTTAGATTAGAATTTATTTCTGATTACATATATATGAATAATGAAGAATATTAATTTCTCTTAAGCGGTATGCAGTCAAAAAATTAGACACAGATATCAGGAAATAAGTTATGCATTCTTAAAACAAATGTGCTTTCAGGAAATAAAGTATGTGACTTTTTAAATTATTTTCAAGCTGTCAATGAGGACTAATTTTAAACATCATAGGAGGAACAGCTCTAATTCTATAGGAGTTGGTTTTAAAACATTGTCTTGTTGGGAAGATTTTTAAAATGGTAAATTAATGAGTAATTTCATGTTTTCTGTGCACATGAAGTAAATTCACTCTGAAGTGTTGAAATGTTGACATCTCTTGGGAAGATGAACTGACTTAATTCTAGCCTTTTGTGGTATCATAATTTATTTTCTCGCAAAATTTTCTTCACAATAACTGAACTTTGAATAAGCTGCAACTAATTTCTCTTCTGAAAACTAATCAATCCAAATTATATTTTCAGCTGAGATTGTTCACACAAACTAACATTGATTCTGTGGTTATATCTTTAAAGTTTCGAATACGCCGTAATTATACTCTTATTTGATGTCATTTACGAAGCAAAATTCTCTTTTCAGCTGTAATTTACGACAGATCTCAGAGCCCAGCGTAATTTCTGTGGTAATATAATCACCAAAGGTATTTCTCTAAATTTGCTGAGAAAGTGTGAAAGCATTAATTTCAGTAATTCTCAGTTGCATCTGCTAATTTTCATTCAGATTTGATATGTAATCGAGTGCTCACTATATTAACAGAATCTTGGTCTTATTCAAGAAAAACGTGTTAACTCGTTTTCCAAACGCAAAGTTATACATTTCAAGAAAGCTCCACGATGAGAATTTCCTTCGATAAAGAAGTGTTTCCGTTTTATGAAAGATATATTTGCAAATTTCTGCAATATCCATTAGGATGGCATTTTCAGTTTTAAATGTTGCGTAGTTTTCAAATCATCTTAGGCTCTGAATTTTCATCTTACCCTTTTTAAATAATAATTTTCAATTTCTTTAGAAGTTGTCCTTCTTAGAAATTGCTCTCTTAAATGATTTAATCAACATTTTTAAACGCAAACAAAGAGCAAAAATGTTTTCAACAAAAAAAACTTTTAAGTAATTTATTCGCTTTTCTTGCATGAGTATCATATTCGTCAACGTTATTAGTTTTTATTTCCTTAATAGTGCAGAATAAAAGTAATATATGCAGCTTACTGAGAAAAAATATTTTCTTGTTTGGTACCTTTTTGTCTTGAATGATTATAAAGACATTATATAATAAAATGTTTTGCTTATGCTTTTCACTTCAAAGTAAACTTACATTTCCCAAGAATTTTGATATTTTATCTGTTTATTGTAAATTAATTTCATTTAACGTGAAGTACTTTCCTTTGCTATATGCTATTGAGTACGCATTGCATTTTAGAAGTTCAAAAGTAAACTTGAATATGTAAGAGATCTTTACTGAATACATATTTTTGAGCTGAATTTCTTCCTCCAGCTTTCAGCACTTAAAGAACAAATAATGCAGATCAGGAATATCATATGACTCTATTAAAAGCGCCGTGTTATTTCAGAATTTAACGTAAAGACAAATATAAACTTAAATTAGGCTTTTCCGTATTAAATATATTCTCGAAACATTTTTAAAGCAAACAGAACTACTTATGTACTCATCGCAATATTTAATTTTACTTCTGTATCATTTTAGATTCTTAAAAGTGACATATTGAATATAAATAGACATAATTTCGAAACTTAATTTAGTTCAGCGGTTTGCATACACTTAAACATGCGTAACATGGTGAAAGATTTAGCATTTAGAATCCAATGGATTGGCACCTTAAATACCTTTACGTAAAAGGAGACAACTGTAATCAGCTTAGTAGATTAAATTTCTGAATTTAGTTCGTTTCAAGATTGTGTACTAGAGAATGTGCTGGCTGCTTGTTATGTTCGTGATTTTTCCGCATATTAAACCTGAATGAGGAATTTTTCGTAAGGAAACTCTGTACGATAATATACCTGCTCTTAACCCTTTGCGGCACTGTGTGCCCGGTCTGGGCACACTTAAAAATTGCCCTCTATACACAGAAAAATTGAATGAAAAAGGATTTGTAGGTTACTATTGGTAAATCTGAACCTTCTTTATTTATACTAGATGGTAGCAGAACACAAACCAGTCAATTTTAGCCACGTTTAATTTTTAAAGACCCTCATTTTTCAAAGAAATCTTCTCAAAGAAATCTTTGAGAAATCTTCAAAGAAATCCTATATCCTTTTTAGGATATAAAAGGAATTGTTTGAGAAAAAAAAATTTCTATGTTATTTTCTTGGTCGTATGTTAATCTCCTTATTCTATCTTAGTTTTAAATTTTATCTTGAAATCTTGTCTAAAATCGAACGCCGGCCATCGGATGTGCCCAGAATGGGATTACTGAAACACTAGGACCAGACCAGCAATTGTATCTTTGTTTCACTGCATAGGTTTGATTATCAACAAAGAAATTGTTGGAGTGATTTTCTGAAGGTCAGGGTATTTTATCAGTTAGCTGTTTGGTTTTTCACTAGAGCAGTTCTCTTTTTTTCTTTCGCTTTTGTTCAAAGAAGTATGCTAGCGCTACATTTTGATAGTTTTTAGTTGTAGACATTTATTTAATTTTATTTTATAGTTATAATATTAGTTTATTTTTGGCTGATTTTTAATTACTTTGCAAGTGAATCGGAGAAGGTTCACCATTTTTGAAGCCCTGAATATGCTACACGAAATGCCTTCAAATAGTGTATCTGATATGGATCCCGGAACCTGTGCAAAATATGCAATGTTGGTTTGTGCTTTTATAAAGGTGGTGTCACTTTCTTCAAAAAGCACCACCATGAAAAAGATAGACGAAAGTGTAACTGTAAAATTTAAATAATGTAAATATCATATACCCAAGTTATGTTTTTCATGTAAACATCATATAATCAAGAAAAGCTTTTTTAGGGGGCGTATAAAGTAGCAGGCCTTACCGTGGCATACACTGGGTAATGCTAAATCTACTACGCTGTTCAGAATCTAGTATTTTTTAATCGTAGCTAAAATCATTTAATCTATTAGAATTTATCACATGCGCGATTTCTTAAAAGTAAAGAATTTTTTATGAAGAAAACGCATATAAATATTAAAACAGATGACTTATGGCAAAGTTTGTTTCGGATAAACTGAACACGATTATGATACCAAATTGTTAGGAAAATATACAACTCTAGTTCTTTATTCTAAACAAAAAGCTTTAAAAAAGTTTGATAAACTAACGAAATTATTCTGAGAGTGTGGGAAACATGTTTAAAAGAACATTTTAAAATGTTTCGCCATGGAAATTTCTAGAAAGACTTGTTTTAATCTTGTAATAAGAATAATATCAGTATAGAATCATATCGATAATTGCAGGAATAATTTGGGGTAAATATAGTACATTATCAACATAGTGAATACAGTTTTTCCGCCTGATCCATATAGGAGGAAAGCAAAATTTAAGAATTCATTATCTTTAACACAAAACCCAGTTGTTGCCATTATTTTGAGTTCGAAATCTGAATGGGATTGCTTGCCAGGAAGATGCTTCTTCAAATAATAAAAAGTAAGAGTTGCATTTGGATTATATGATAGATAAAATATGAATCTTCACTCAAATTCAGCAACTTAGTGGCTTCAGATGAGCAGAGTGAAGGCTAGCCTGACCTTCTTTTGTGTAATCGACAAGAACCAGCCCATTTCGACCCAAGATATACTCAGCATCATGTCTGTACTTGTCTTGAAATGTCTGATTTAATTTTTACTCGAGATGATTTATGACGCTATTGATTTTTGATGCCATGACTATTGTTTAGAATTGATAAACTACGTACACATTTTATCTCCTGTTATCACACCATTTAAATCGCTGTCTTTGTATTTCAACCACGTCTCCAGAAGGCTCTGAAGAACGGTATTGCTCTGAACTACCCTCTCCTTTATCAGAAGCTTTGGAAATAATTTGATTCATACCTTCCTAAGGATTTCTGAAACGACGACAAATACGACCTGTCTTTTGAAAACTAAGTACAGAGTCGAAACCGATTGTTTTTTTGGAAAGTGTGTAACGTTTATGTCATAGCATATTTAGATAGAACATTTTGAATTAAACAATAATTTTTTTTCCAAAATGCTACTGAGCAAAGTATTCTGCTTTACGATTAGTTACAGGTGCTAGTTTCACCACAGCTTATTTTCCGAAACCAGCCAATGAAATGCCTGACATCAATCAAATCATACTCCTGCATATCATTTGACTTTCCATGAAATGATTTCAAATTATTTAATTTTCGATTTTAAAATGATTTAATTTTCCATCACTTAATATTCCATTGTCTTCACCACTTTGCTAATGTTATGACACACCAGTTCAGTTAGTGCTATAAAGCACAAAGTTTGGAAAGGTGCTGGGTTGGAGGGAAACTTTTTATAACTGAAGTTTAATTTTTCAGAAGGATTACATTTTAGATCTTCCGGCCTGATTTTTATGGTGGTTAGCACTGCTGCTACATTGCTATCATTGGGATTGGATTTGAATTCCAAAGAACGTTTGTAAATGTATATGTGTTTGTGTGAGTCGGGGACACCTAAAAGACTGGAGAACCAAAGGTCCTCTCAAGAGGTTTACTGTAGGAAAAGAGAGATAGGATATCCTCGTACTCATTACCCAGGGAGATTTTCCATCAAAATTAGTACAGAATTTTCCCGCTCTCGCAGATCTAAAATCGGTCATCTCTGTTTTGTGTCTTCAATGTCCTCAGTGATGAGATCGATGCATATCAGCCAATTATCGAATGCATTAAATTGAAATTCAGATCATTTTAAGCGGTGTCTGACCCTTTTAAACAAAACGTACTTTACATTATCTCATCTCTAAATCTGTAATGCCGAAATCTAAACGAGAACTTGATCCAGTAAATGGAAGACGCAATTGCTCCATCTGTTGGAAAATTGAAAAAAAAAAGCAATTTAGTAATTAAATTTTGAGAATGCTTCTTGACTAAAATCATATTAAAAAAAGTTGCTAATTGGTCATGCAGAACACAGTCCTTGCACTCATCCCTGAATTTGATTCCATGAACCCATTTATAACTTAAGCGAATTTACGTTTTCGATTATTCGCATTTATTACAAAATTTAAGGGAATTAAATCTTGATGGTTGTTTTTAATTATTTCTTTTTATTCTTTCATTTAACATCTTTTTCTGTGTTCATCTGTGTATGTATGGGAGCTTGAACCTTTTCTTCGTACACACACACACAAAAAGAATGTAATCAAAATAAAAAAATATGACAGTTTTCAGACTTTATATTACACCTAAAGGAGTGTTTTTTCATTTACATATACATACGCGTTTTAAGAGCATTTAGGCTAAAAATATTTAAAAACAGCCTATCTGTAGAATTACCGATAGACAATCTCGCACTGAGGAGATAAAAACGTTGTTTTTCCGTACAGTGTTGCCATTGCTCGCTTTGAAATCATTGAGTTTGTTAATCATAAATTCGTCTAAGTTTTGCAAAATATGAAATACACACTAAAACACATTCGGACATAAAAGAAATTTAAAATTCGGGCTTCCAGAGTCCATGTTCGGGTGAAGGAATACGTTATTCAAAATTTGATAACTCTACGTACCGTTGTTTTTCATAATGCGAAAAACATGCATACATTCATGGTAGTTCTTCATTACCTAATTTCTTTAAATATAATAAAGATCAATAATATTTGGTGGCATCAATCTAAAAAGCGATTCAGACTTTTGTAGCGAATCAAAGTAAAATCCCATTTTGAGCCTTATAGTCCTTCTGGGCTAACGCTCCTTTGGGCTAAAAAGAGGAAATAGTAAAAGCTATGAAATATTTTTAAATATTACAGAAATAAACATTGTTACCTTCTTGCTTTATATTATTTTTACTTTTTTTACTTTGCTTTTCAATATTTAATATTTTCATTGATTAAGACTTGTTTTGTGTTTTAAAACTTCTCTCGCGTTTATTATTATCTTCTACACCCTAATGATGCTTAAAAAGGTTTTTGTTTTTTTGGAAATCTCATCTTTTCGTTTTACGCAAATTTCATTTTTACCGATCCAACTTACTTATATGTTATATGTATTACAACACTAACATTTACGGAAAATATCTGTAGGTCTATTCTGTTTAATAAGTAAAAAATATACTATTTAATCGCCTCCAAAACAAAATTCGTCAGAACACACACTATAGCCCTTTTGATTTTCCTGTAAACATTGTTAGCATGCCTTATTTGGTGTCTGGCATAGAACAAGATCTGATTACAGCTTAGGCGAGACTTACTCTCTTTACAGACGCCTCTAAAAGTACGTTATAATTCTTCACAATCCAGTTCACGTGCATTAAAACAAGGAAAGGGGGCATTAGGAGCCTTAAAAAGGTCCAGTGCCTAGGGCTGCATAGTTTTTTTGTTGTACGTTGAGTGTCGATTCGTTTTATTCACCATTCACACTTCACAAAAGCATACCGGAAAACCAGAGGATGAGAATTTGGTAAGAACTTGCTCAGAGCAGGACAAGGATTTGCGGATGATCTAACAAATCTAAGCTTCTATGTTCAAATGTCCTCTACTGTGAATGCAGTTGTCGCTGAATGATGAGATAATTTTTGCTATAAATGTGTTTGCATTACAGCACAAAATATGTTGCCTCGGATATTGCATACATTTTTTTTACACAGAGTACAATGGTGCCCTCTAATATCCACATTCAGTTAGTGTATGTTTCATTTAGGGGACATGACTTCCTAGGAACCTTTTGAGCAAATGAATAAACATTTTCATGTAAACAAACACATAAATTTTTGGCGCTCCTAATTGATTGAAACATTCATAGAGATAAAGACGTTTTTCAGCGTTTACGTTCCTGTTGATTACAAAAATATTATTATATGAGGGAATAATTGTGTGTAGGCTTTGCATAGTTGTTTATTTCTAGATTAAAAGCTTTTAATATTTCCCTTGTCGCTCCACGTATTCTGTTTGGCTATTAGAACTTTAAACATTACAAACCATACATTCAGTTCGCAGATTATGATTAATGGTGTAGTTAGTATAAATTGGTATTATATATTGAAAATTAGATATAATTAATGGAATACACGGGCATGGTACAGTATTATGCATATCCGACTTAATATCATAAAAGCCAACACTAATTTGAATTAATTCATTGTTACATCAAATGCATTTACATCAATGTCATACAATTAGATATACATCTTAGCTTTTAGCAGGCACACATTTATGTGATACAGTACTCCACTTACTGCAGCTATATTATATGAATTGTTCCACCAAATGTAAGAGGTGCATTCCAAACAATTAACATATGTAACATTTGCCCACTTTAAAACCAAAAATTTTAATCTACCTACCTGGTATCAGCTTTCTTCCGTTTATTATTACATTCTAATGACTCAGTTAAAATCTGAAACTAAAATATGTATAACACCTAGAAAAATTATATTTTAATTAATTTTAGGAATGTAAACATTATTAACTGTCATCAGATTCCATATACGTGCGTTTATACATTTGTGCAGCCATTTATACTTTTGTGCCTATATACGTTTATGTTAGCTTACAGGCTTTAGCTTATAAATCCTAATTTTAACTATTATGTATATTATTAACATTGCAAATATTTTTTTAAAGTTTATGTTTATTATGTTTTATTTAGAAATAATACACACTAAACCTTATTTGTAAGATATTTATAATTATAAATTATCTTTTTCATAAGCATTGTTTTGAATTTTGAAAATTTTTGTGGCTACATGTTATTTTCTTGGATTTCTTATATCTACTGTGATGTGCCGATTTCAAATATTAGCTCGAATTTTAGCTATCATCCAAACGTTTATGGTGAAGGAAACAAGAAACAAATCACGTTTTTTAAAAAACATACTTTATTTTGTATTCTTAAACGTATAACATAAGCAAATAAATTATTTTGTTGCCTTTTTTCTTGTATTCACCGGGATCAATTTCACGTTTGAGGTCCAATAGAAGTCCGCTAATATGTTTGGGGTCCATTTTTCACTATACTGCTTCTCCCTTTGAGCAATTTGCCAGTGGAATCTGAAACTGCAACTAAATTGTCAGAGAAGAACTAGAGAAGTTCTGCAATTAGATTTTTGTATGTCCGATTTCTTATTATCTAGGAAGTTTCTAAATACATTTTTGAAGGCAATCACCCCACATTTCTCGAAGTGTAGTTCCAAAATTTTCGTCTTTAAAATGTTCTCGCATTTGTGGCTGAGCAAACAGTTCTTCAAGCTTTGCCTCAATTTTACGATGGAATTTCGGTCTCAGTTAAGACGCGTATCAGACCGGGCACCATGCCTTCATTGTGTCTGGTTCTGCTTTCCAATTCGTATAAAAACAATATTTGGTATAGTGACTCTGCAGTCATGTAAGTAATGAAACAAATTTTAGATCCGCTATTCTAATTATGATCTTTGTAGTTTTACGGTTTGAAGTTATGTATGCATGTTCTCGTACGTTTCTTTCACATTAACAGCATGACCCACGCCAGCAGATGGTTGTTTATTTTCGTCGAATAATAAGCTGCCTTTAGACGTGTTTTCGAAGAGTCAATAAACAGTTATCACTTGGTTGGTTTATAGGAAAGGCAAAGTTCGTTCATTAAACCCTGAATATCAATAAAGTAAACTAAGCCATTTGCCACTGAAAACACTGCCAGCATAGACTGCCTTTTCCAAAACGCGGGAATTCTCACTACTTTTTGTAACGGATTCCAGTTCTGTAAACGAGATCCAGGCAGTTGTGCCTTTGTTTTGAGAAGATCTAAATGAGGAATAAGATCATTGAGCTCATTCTGAGATATAAAATGGAGCTGTTTACTGATGCTTCATTTGTAATCTTTCTTCTCTTGAAACTTTAGAGCGGCTTTTGGTTTAAATCCTCCAGTTCATCCGATTCCGAGCCGAGTTCGTACATTTTTGGAACCTTAGGGACAGAGAGGCTAGAAGCGTCATGAGGTCCAGGTCTCATAGCTGAGAAGTATTAGGAAGATTCACTTTTATTTTTACTTTTAGTAGAAAACCCTAGGCTGTTTGTTATGCAAAAGTAACTATCGTCAACATGATTCTAGGATTCCCGGAAATCATTGATACTCCAAACTTCATAGACTCGTGAGCCATCCTGTTAAGGATCTGGAGAAAATATCGTATGAAATTTTGGGAGCCTAAGCTTTGTCTTGATTGTCAAATTTGCATCAAAAATATAACTTGTAGGTTTTTCTTACAAGTTACTCAAAGTCTTTCGTTGAGTTTCCTTTGACACTTCACCACATATGTAACAAAAATTGTTCGGTTTGTTCACATAGGATCGCAACGACATTCGTTTACAGACAGGAGAAAATAATGCCACTAAGTAAAAATTATTTCTATTCGCTATCTCCTTGCGGTTTTTGCACTTCGCTGGAATATCCGACATTGATCCTCCGGCGACCGACTGTCTGCTTATACACCAGTTTCGTACATCTGCTGTTTCCTAGAAATCGGGTATTGAGAGTACCAGAAGCGATGACATTATTCCTATATTACCAGATTGTGCACAAATTGATTAAACTTAAAGAAAACGTAAACTTAGCAACTTTTCTCTAAGTTTACTCGGTATGCTATAACAACTTACATATCGCATGAGTACATTCTTATAGATGCTTTGCAATCAGTCAAAACATGTTGTTGATTTCTCTCTATTTTCCTACTTGATACAATTTACATGTTGCTGTAAGTGTTACGCAGCTAGGAATTATCAAAATAAGAATTAGTTTGGCGGGGAGCATTTTCATGTAGAACAGTGTAATTGAGGATTTTAATATCAATGTGAAATAAGAGGAAAACCACAAAAGCTTCTATGCAGTAAGCCAGTTTGTCGGGATTTGAATTCTCATAGAACTGCCGGTGTTCAGCCGTTTTATTGCTTGACTACTCGTGGGTTTTCGCTCCTGAAATTTATTAATTACATTGATTCACTAATTGCAGCTGGTGAAAACAAATTAAAATTTTTATGATTCTTAACTGCATCCCATCTGTAATCCATAGTCATTATATGACATCCAAATCTTTTTTAATTCTAGCTTAATGTTTTCAAGATTAAATATCCATTAATTTCCTTCAGCATTTTATTTTAAGTTACTATGTGTTGACAAACTTTAGTTTGACAAATTCTTTTGTCTTTTTATTTATCATATTATAATTTCCTAGCATAAATGAATCAGTTTAGGGATTTACAAATTTAAAAATCCCATTTTAAAAATTTTGAAAGATGCCTAATAACACGCTGGACCGCCAAATATCATTATTTTTGCGATTCTGCCAGTGTTTTAGAATATTAGCAAAAACATTTCGTTATTATATTTTTCTGGGTGAGTGGATTCATATATATTTTACCGACACACTGAAGAGTTTAAGATTCGGATACATTCCTTGTGAGTTACGAAATAAAAAGGGATAATTATGGTTATAAAAAATTCAATTCCTTAAGGCAGCTAAAGCTTTAAAAACCTGTGGTACGTGACATGGTCTCAAGGGGTACGAGGAAAAAAGATATAAAGATGCAATGGCGGACACTGGTAGATAAATTTGATAATAAAGAAAAGATAGAAAGCTGTAGTTACTTACAGTTTGAAAAGAAATCCCTCATCTCATTCTTGACTGTCTGGAAAGAAAGTATCTTGTAAGTAAGTTCTATAAAGTAAGGTTTTATCATTCTGCAACCTTTTAAGGCTTTACGAGTCTGAATGATCTCTTTAGCTATTAGACGTAGATAAACTTTCTTAAAACAGTTTAATCCTCCAATAAGAAATGGCTATATTAGAATATTGTAGTAATCTGGTGTTTCTTTTTGCAAGGAAGTCCGCTTGTTTATTGCCACAAAGGTCACAATGCCCAGGCACCCACTGGAGAACGATTTGTTTCCCCTTTAAAGCGAGCTTTCTCAGGAATTCTTTTCATTGCAAAATTTCAGATGTTCATGGGTGTTCAACAGAGCTAATTCACTGAACGGCTCTGAATGAGAATCGGAAAAAATGGCTGATTGTAGGAGGATTACTTTTTTGTTTATTTTTCTCACAATAAAATACCGATGTCTGAGCTTAACGTCATGGTTTTTAAACATTATAAATCGAAAATATAATGTGTAATTAAAGAAAAAGATTAAATTTCCATAAAACTGCTGAAGAAAAGTCCTTAATCTAAAACGTTTCTAGATTCTATTCAGTTAAACACCTTAAGGACTGAACCAACAAAATTTTATTATTAAAAGAATATGAAGTACAGGTAAACATACGTCTTGTGACAGAAAAAAGAAACTCGAATCAGATTATGCCTTTAATTTTGGTAACAGAGCTTTTATTTTTGACTTTATTTTTAAGTGACTTTGCATGAGATGAAAATTTAATATTTTACAGTGTAATGTTTCAAAATATTGTTTTAATTTCATGATAAAAAAGAACTTGCTGTACATTTAAACTGTATTTTAAAACCATCTCTTGCCTTAAATCATTATCACCAATTTGAATACTAAAAAATTTTTAATATTTTCTTGTAGGAGAATTTAATGTTTTTTGAGTTATCATCGAATTCAATAAAGGCATACCATACTAGGGTAGGAAGTAGAATAGTTTACTAATCTTGTCTTTAATTTTCCTCTCAGAGAGCCTCTAAATGGAATATTGTAATGATATCATGACTCGCTTTAATTGAAAAGTTAGATGTTCAGGGACTTCGTTTTAGGATAAAATAAACGTAAATATCTGCATAATAAAACTGTATCATTTACTACATTGCCTTTTCTCTTCGTAAAGGAAAATAATCGTTATTGTTTCCGATAGTATATTCTGCCATGTGAAAAAATCGAAAAGATGTATATTTTTTATGAATTTAGTGAAAAACTTTAAACGTTTCACCAAAATGCATTACAGAAGTGATTATTAATGGGTTAAATGCATTATTTAAACAGCATATAAGAGGTTCTTTAGCGTTCTTTCCTTTCATTCCTTTTACTTCCTTGTTTCAAAGTAAAAATGAAGTATTATAATCGTGAAAAATTTCTAGTATTATATCCCAACGAAAATATCTATTTTGACAGCTATCGATTGCAATTTAACAATGTTTTTGAGTAACATTCGAAAGTAAGGACAGAATAAAGGACACTTTTCCCACAAAAAACTATAAAACTGATTTAAAATGGATTCTGAAGAGATATTTATTCGTGGCATCTATGATACGTGCGTACGTATGTATGTATCTCACGTAACTCAAAAACGAGTAGCCTCACAAAGTTGAAATTTTGTATATAGGTCTGCTACAACATGTAGATGTGCAGCTCCTATTTTGTTTGCAATCGGCCGCACTAAAAGTATATAAATTTATGTAATTATATATATATATATATATATCTCCGCACTATTACTCGGCTCAGTGAGTTCAGTTTTTTTATTCTTATATGTTTGTAAATTGTGCATTCTTTGCTTTAAAAATGATTGAATTATGCTGTTCTTAATATGCGGTTAATGTTTATGCGGTTAATGAATGCGGTTAATGCGGTTCTTAATATGCGGTTAATGAATTATGCGGTTAATGTTTTTATGTCTAGTAAATTTGCATGCAAGATATATAGAATTATCAACAATTTAAAAATTGTTTAAGCGCGGCTACGTCTGATCGTTTTTCTCATGGCGGACATATTTGTTTACATTTGAAAGTTAGGAGAATATTGGATTTGTTGCCAATCTAGAGAAACGAAGCTTCGCAGCAACAAAGTTAACGCCTTTTTTTATCATTGAGAATTAAATCATGAATGAGAATTAAATTATTTGAGGAAATAAGTGTTTAAGATTTATTTCGTAAAAATTTTTAATATAGATATTATTAGTGTTTATGTATTTTTGCTTTGTCGCAAAGTGAGAACTAAATTAATTGAACGAGAAATACTGAATTGTCTGTGAAAAACTGCTGCATTTTTTGTTTGTTTGTGTAATTTCTTTTACACATCGTTTCAGATTTATTATAGTATTTGAATAGAACACTTGGCAAAGATTAGATAATTATTCAGATAATATACATAATTTTTGTGCATTCTGAGTTATAAGATAAATGAGATGTTAGCTGTTAAGTGAAGTTAACGTCAGAGCATCGCTATGGTAAACAAATGTACGGAAATTTAATGAGTGCATTTATTCTATTGTGATTTATGGGCTATCGATGAAATAGATTTAATTCAATTCAATAAGTTTTAATGAAATGCAAAATGCACATAATTTAATATTCTGTACAAGGAAGTCGTGTGGTGTACATATCAGATAGATTTTTTTTCTAGTTTTTCTATTTCCAGTTCATATCGACTAACATGCCTCATTTATTTATTATATAATTTTATTTCATAACAAAGTTTAAAGAATTTTTCTTTCAACAATTGAGATAGTATGTGCCAGTTCAAGTATTGATGATTAAGTTAAAACCTGTAAGTCACCAGTGGACAATTTAAATGAGAGTTGAAAGCGTATGTATTTGTTTTTTTTTACATTTGATTCATGTTCATAAATTTAAAAGGTCTTGTATTAAAATTACATTTTGGTAATTGATAATCTACCATAAAACAAGTGACAAGTCATCAATTGTTCATAAAAATGGACAATAAGCATTAAAATTATTTTCTAGGTGAAAGGAAAAAATTTAAGTGTGTGATATTTAATTGCTTATTATAATAAAAACGCTTCTGCTAGAAAAGCACGAGGATAAAATATTTGAAGTGTTAGACAATTATTTTAAGACGATGCATTATTCAACAAATAAACTTAATTCCATTTATTTCCTTTTCTTCTGTGATATTGATTTTGGTATACTTTACGTAAAACTGAAAAGGATAAGAAAATTTGAAATCTGTTTACCTATAACGAAATTTAATAAATTTTGGACGTTCATTGATGCAGTACGCAGCTTTTTTTTTCCTAATTTCCCAAGAGAAATATCTTTTTGCTGTCCTTTGGCATATTATAGTAAATATAGTTCTGCATAATAGTAATTATAATAACAATAATCTACTTCGAAAGAAGTAGTCTCTTATTTGCGATTTTTTTTAATTATAAATTTTAAAGCATAAAATATATAAAGATTGTATAAAGATTTGTATTTATTTTAAGTAAATCTACTAATAGGTTAGAGTATATAAAGATTTTCATCTATAGGATAAAATGCATAGAAGGATTTGTATTTGCAGATTTAGATTTTTTTTCAAATCAGTTATCATGCATTTCAAGAAATTTAAAAAGGAACTTCTTTCATTTGTGAAATTACTGATTTCTGTTTACTTACTTTTTACTACTCATTTCAGTTTACCTGGGTCCGCAATATATCGTTAAATGATAATATTCAGTTCTTAACAATTCCCAACTCTTAAAATTAACTTAGTGAACACCAACTTTTAATTTGTTGTGCATTAACTGAAAATGAACACATTAAATTTTGGCTTAAATTTAAATACTATTCAAAGCGTCTGTAATATCCTAACCGTCTGAAGGATGAATTTTGGTCTCAGTTAGCTTTAAGAGACATGAATATTTCCAGAAATCTAAATGAATGCCATAAATATAACAGCTAAAATGGATAGGGCATTTAGTTTTAAATTTAGAGATAACAGATGGACATAATCTAACTTCCGCTTCTCGTGGGAATAAGAAACTATACAGAATTTCAGTTATTTATAATTCCTACGTTTATGTTAGATTCCAGTGCCTGGATCGGTTGATTTCACAAACAACTTCAACGAAAAAGCGAATTTTCCCATCTAATAGAAATACTGCTCACATCGGACACATCAGAGGGATCTCTTTACAGCTAGTTGGATTTACCAATCGTCATTCTCTTAAAATTAGATTATTAGTCCTGTTTATATTGCACCTCATTTACGTATGTGATTAAAATGAAAACCTTAAATTTACAATAAAATTCTGAAATATTGTACTATTGATTTGTACGGATTTGTATTATACGGCCTTAAGTTACCTTTTGTCTCAAAGAATGAGTAAAAGTTGGGAATATCATGCTGGATCACTAAAACCGAAAGCAACACCAGTGCAAAGATGACCGCGTTATTGTCCATAACTAGACATTTTTGATGCAGTGTTAGAAGTAACAATCTATGATGATTTTTTTTCCGGCAAGGGATTTTTTACCAGCATTTCTACCAACCGAAATTCATCGCAGGATGGAAGTATAACATTGTGATTCGTATGTATCCGTGCAGCAAGCGCATGAGTAGCGTAGAAGGTTTAAATGCGGCGTTATTTCATTGAAGAAGCTCACCCTCTGAACAGAAAGGTCGTGCTCACTCTCTTCTGTGATGCAGATTAGGAAAACAATAAAATTAATAGATGTTTTATAACTTAATTAGAGCATGGTAATTAAAATAAGCCCTATTATTACACTTACTTAAAATAAAACTGTGTACTGTTGCGAACTATGGATTTTCAACATGTCTCTTAAAATAATCACTTTGGATTAGCAGGAAGAAATTGATAAATTCCTGCAAATAATAATGCTGCATAGTATGATAAATAGCTTTTATTAGTTCAAGGAGAGAGCGGATATTAAGTAATTCTTCCTTAGTGCACAAGAAATATCATAAATTTCTGATGTTACTTACGGAGTAAACTCTGAAATGCAGTTTACTTGATTTTCTCTCAAAAGCTAACTCTCAGATCCGATAAACAAGTGACTGGTCCTGGAAATCTTACCATATTTATATTCTCTTTCGTGGGCTTCTGGTAGCTTGGAAAAAAATTATTACTAGACTTCTGACAAAGCGTTTTCCCGAATTTTCCAAAAAGTCGTCAGGATGGTCGTAAGAATTATAAGTTTTTCTAACAGTTATTTTATTTTAAACCTTTACTATCTCCTCTTATTTTCCGTTTCCGGGCAGAATAAGCTCGTATAGATTTATTGTATGTAAATGAGGTTGCAAACTTTAGAAGTATTAAGGCATGGCTTTTATCCAAGAGAGTAGTGAAAGAGATAATTTGTCGAGGCCTTTACCACGCGTGTGATTTTCATTGTCTGCTATTAAGGCTAGGATTTAGTTATCTATGATATTCGAAGAAGTATTTTAGTCTTTGCAACCTGCTCACTACATACATAGTATTAAAAGGCCAACTTCGCGTTACGATACTCTTGTAAAGCATCTCAGTTCTTATTAAGTTAAGTTAGTTTATTTTCTTATTTTCTAAGTTCTAGACCAAAGGTATTGGTCTTTGTATCCCGAAGTGCGGGAACACATGTACGGTGAGAATAAAGGGTAAATTTAACCCTCCTTATCTTTGTTTTATTTGCTACACACGCACAAACATAGCTTTGAGTAAGCTTCCTGTTCCGACTCAGGACTCCAGTTCTGTTTGCAAAATCAACCAGAAAGAACAGCAGTCTTGACAGGCCCATCAGGAGAGTTTTTTCCAATATTTTAGGTTCTAGATAAGCTATTCTTACAATTTAATTGTATCCTACATTTCTGTGCATAAGCCGAGAATTTTTTAAATATTTTCTAGGGCTCTATTACGAGGGGTTGGCTTATATACTGATTTGCTAATCTCGAAAAAACGTAGGTACTTTTCCGTTAGCTGGGCGCGAGTAATAAATCGCCAAGTATATCACTTGTTTAGTTCTTTAGTTTATATTTCCTTTTTATATTTAGTTTACATAATTTGAGAAAAGAATTAATTTTCTATGAAATGAGTTATTCATTTTATGAATAACTTTAGAAGCATTAAGACATAGATTTTAGTCAAGAGAGTAGTAAAAAAGAGAAATTCTTGCGGTCTTTACCACGCGTGTGATTTCCGATCTTTATCACACGTGTGATTTCACCAAATCTAGATGAACGGGCTGGCTGCATGGGCGTTTAAGTGGGTTTCTTCAAGTTAAAAAATGGGGATATGAGTCACTTCATCTTAGAAAGTTCTCCACGACAGCATCCGTTCCCTTAGATAGTTAGTCCTTGCATGCTTTGCCAGATAAACCAAATCAAACCAGATGGAATCTCCAACCAGATATACTTTACACATTGCGTAAACTTTACTAAATCTACTTTTTTTTGTGATGCAACGCAAAAACTATTGCGTTGGCATCTGGCGTTTTACATTGAGCTATTTAACTGCAAAACATTCCACCCGTTTTGCCTTGCTTGGCAATATTTTCACCCCTCACGGAATATATTTGAACGTCACAGGATTTGTTTTCATTTCGGCTTATGCATGGCTTTTAAATTTTGGGTAATTATTTGAAGAGGAAACTGCCTCTCGGCTTATACAACGATCGGGCTATATTAGGAAATTTGAGGTAGTTGGACTCAAAATTGAGCAATCTAAAATTCTATTCAACAAATAAACGCTTTATGCAAAATATGTGACCATAAGTTCAAACATGCAAGTCAATCCTAATATTATCTCCCATAACAATAACAATACATTGTTTTAATTATAAATAAATAAAACAATACATAATATTACACGTGTATATACATAATATTACTTTACGTCTGCTATACATATATATATGTATGTATGTATAGCAGACGAACATTACAGCAGTACATAAAAACACCGATGCTGTAAGGTTATTTTTCCTCTGATACTGGAACTTTAATCATACAACGTTACTAGACTAGTAGCGAGTTATAGCTATCTCTCAAATAGCATAACATGACTTACAAAGGTTTAATGCTCTCTCGTTGATAGAGACCAAACATCCCCCTCAAACATCTGAAAGTCACGTGTATATGAATTCCTGTAGAAATTGATTTCCCCCCCTCCCCCTAGGTTTAATGCTGCAGCCTTGATAATAACCTACTTAAGTAAATTATTATTTCTCTCTTGGGATCTTTGTGCAGTTTCACTTACTGCATGAAGGTCAGGTAGTAATTTCGAGCATCGACAGCTAAACATTGACGCTAAGCAAAGGAAAGTAAAGAGTCTTTCAAATAAAAGAACTATTCCAATTGTTTAAAAAGAATAAGTGGAATGTAATTTAACAAGTCCCGAAACCAATGAGCCATGCACTAATGTGATGGGGCAAAGCACCAGGTAGAAAATGCATGCAGGCGTTCGGACGACCTGGTGATTTCTGAATGCAAGAACGATAAGGACATTTTCGTTGTGAAAGGGTTAAACAACCTTTTATTCAACTGCACTTTTGATAAAATAAGGCGCGGCTCTTGTTACAAATAATCACCAGCTCTGGCGATGCAAATTAAATAATAACAGTGAAATAAATTACAAATTTGTTTTAATAATCTAAGCCTTCACATTTAAATAAGTAAGCTACAAACTGACTCAAGTAATTTACTGGCCTATAAGTTTAAAATATCGGCTGCGAAAGAACGCAAAACCGAGATAATTGCATTCATCTTGAATTTGGCTGAACTCTAACAACTCTACGCGAGTGGCGGAAACTCTCTAAGTTCAAAAAAGCTCTCAGGTTAAATCACGACAAGCTAATTTGCCTTCTGGTGAGGTGTACGGAAAAAAGAAGTAAAGGTCAAAATAATATTAATAATTGGTTAGTTTAATTTAAGACCCTTGCAATGCATTTGAATGAATTTAAATATTTTATAGACATTTCAACAATAATATTTCATTTTTTTCCAAAACTGAAAATCAGTTTCAAACACTTAAATTCCTCATACTCATAGGTCACAAATGTTTTCTTTATTTTTGAACTCTTTGAAGTTGTGTCTTTTCTTTTTAAAAATAAAGTATAAACTTGTAGAAGATAAAGACGCAAGATTAAAATTAAGAGTTATAAATGTTATTATCAAATGTTTGTAGTGTACTAAAAAGATGTATGTTTTAATCATTTCGGCTGTTTGTCATCAGGCTTTCTCCTATGTATCTATAACACATTTCTACAGGCATTAAAGAAAGAAAGACATGATTCCATGCAAGAATAGGGAATCGATTAGAGAACATGTAATTACAGAAAACAAAATAAGAAAATGGTTTCCAGAAGAAAGACTAAGTAGAGAGATAGAGTTTGAAGGATATAGAGAAATAAGCAAGAAAAATGTCCCTGGTGTACCTAGAAAAAGAGAAAGAAAGCATATTTATCTACATTAGCTATGAATTCCTTGTTACGATTTCGGAAAATTTATATAATATAAGGTTTCCGATATCTAAAGGAACCTGCAAAATTTAGCAGCATTTTGAAATTTTGAGAAAATATATAGTGTTATTTCATATTTTTAATTGATGGCTTTTATGAATAAACAGACACACCCAAATTTAGCATTTCTATATAACTATCTGTTTATTATTTTATATTTTCTTTCCACAAATTGATCTCTTACTGGCATTAGAAGCCATTTAAAATCCTAGAAAATTGCGATATACATTTCTTATTCGTGAAATATTGTTTACAGTTTTTATTTTTCTATCTGCAGGATTCTAATAGTTCATAGATTTCAGAATTTGCATTTTTAAATGAGAATATTGTACGTATTTCCAGACGTACGTTTATTACATACGTTTTCCAGAAATAAAGTTCGTGGTTGAAAAAACTTCCACACAAGAGAAGGAATTCGAAAAAAACACCTATTAAGTAAAACGAGTTGTTTACATCTTATCTACTATTTCAGAATACTGAAGTTAGTTTGCAAGTGGATTTGTTGGATTTCTGGCGTTATCATTTCGTTTCATTAATCCAAAAAATAATAGAACTATGCTGTTTTATATCTAAACATCGTTCGGATAAATCAATTTAAGTATGTTAAATTCAAGGTATCTTACAGATTTGGGAATTTTACTGTGACCCAAGAATCAAGAATAAAACCTTACAAGTTCTTTAACTTAGAACGTAAATTTAAAGAAATAATAATAATGCCTGAAAATGTATGAAAAATTAAGGGGGTGTCTGCTGAAAATTAATCGAGATATAAAATAATACCTGAAGAATATTTTTGACTTAATCAAATGCAAGGATGAGTGTCTTTTAGCAAATTCTTAACATCTTGAAGAGAGCTAAATTTTTCCTGCGGTTTTGCTTTAAGTTAGTTCTTTCTAAAGCGTTATTTTATGAAAACGTAGTTTAAATTTTATTCACATACATAACAGAATACATATAAAATCCTCCAATATTATGGTAAAAGATTTATAAAAGTCTACTAAAAGGAGAAAGAATTAGTCTCAAAAACATAGGAAAACTTAATATCTAGCATGTAATAGTATATAGTAATAGTATATAGCATGTAATAGTATAATTTAATAGTATTCGGTGGCAGCCATTTGAAAATGGATTTACGTTTATAGAGGACGATGCAAAATTCTCTTTCGAGACTAATAGTCATTTGGGCTAATAACATGCTGTACCATATAAACTGAAATAAATATATAAAATAATCAAAAGCTAAAATTATTTTTTCGAGAATTTATGCAAATAATATAGCTTATTTATAATCAAACAGTTTTTACTAAACCAACAAAAGGAAAGGCTAAACATTAGTTCAAAGTTGCATTGGTTTTATATATCTTAACTGCAGTATGATCTGTTATTTAATGCATAACATCTTTAAATAAAAAATCTCTCGTTTATTAAAGAACTCTCTCGTTTATGTGGTCATTCATTATTTAATATGCTGAGAGCATTTTGTAAATAAACGGCGAATTCTGAACGACTAATTAATTAATGTAAAATTCAGAAAATACTTTTATAGCAGAAAAAAAGAAAATATTACATCTTGTATCGTTTTCTGCATTCCTTTACGAATTATCCTCATTGATATCTAAGGGGGAACTACAGAGAGTTTTATGGTAAATAATAGCATGTCAAGGAAACGTGTTTGCGCACTTTAATAATGCATAATCTGTCCATGTTAACCTACACTCACGTTTGTGAAAATTGCAACACCAAGAAGGAATCGTCATAATTGAATGCAATTTAATACACAGTTGAGTGGTAGTGGTACAAATAAACGATTAAATGTTCAAAGCAAACAAACAAGAACAAGAGATCAGAATCAGTATTTTGTGTGGCCACCACGCGCCGCAATAAGTGCTGCTACACGACGTGGCATGGAGTCAAACAAAGTTTGAATGTCTGACTGAGGAAGAGCATTCCATATCGTTTGTACGCGTACCCAAAGTTCGTCTGCAGACGCAACAGGACGAGGATCACGAGCAAGACGCCGACCAATGACATCCCACACATGTTCAATTGGCGACATATCCGGGGAACACGCAGGCCAAGGAAGAAGCTGTACCTGCTGCGCTGCAAAGAAGGATTTAACAATCCGAGCAGTATGAGGGCGGGCATTGTCCTGTTGAAATACAGCGCCTGGCAAGCTTTGAAGGAAGGGAACAGCTTCGGGCTGTAGAACTTCACGGATATACCGGTTGCTGTTCAGATTGCCCACAATTCGTAGCAATTGAGATCGTCTATGATATGCTATGGCGCCCCAGACCATAACTCCGGGTGTTCGTCCACTGTGGCGTTCGATAATGCACTCCGGAAGGTGGCGTTCACCGGCATAGCGTCTGACACGAATGCGGCCATCATGGTACCACAAATTAAAGCGGGATTCGTCAGAAAACACGACATGCTGCCAATCAGCACGCCAGTCTCTATGCTGATTGGCCCATTGTAGCCGCAGGCGGCGATGGTCGTGCGTTAGGGGGATCCTGTATAAAGGAGTCCGTGCGCGCAGTCCACACTGCAGCAGACGTCTACGAATTGATGAAGCACACAATGAAACACCTGTAGCTATTGACCACAGTGCTGCCAATTGTCTAGAGGAAGCTGTACGGTCCGTCCGCGCCATGCGGACCAGGTGTCTATCATCGCGAGCTGACGTCACATTTCGGGGTCCACTCCCGGATTTCCGAGTTGTCCGACACTCGTCCGTCCACTGCTTCCAAACGCGCATCACTGTGCTGCTGTTACGCTGCACACGAGAGGCTACTGCACGATACGACAATCCAGCTTCACGAAGGCCGATGATTCTCCCTCGTTCAAACTCTGTAAGTTGTTCAAATCTCGCTCTCTTTCGTCGACGAGGCATAAGTACAGATTGAGTTAACGTTTACCACTAGCAGATAACCACCGATAACCATACACGCCTCGCTACAGCCGTCTATTTATTCGGATCCATCAGCCGTTCAGAGGGCGCTGCTCAGCATACGCATGCGCTACGGATTTGCAATTCTAATCATTTGCATATCATGCGCTACTTTGCATTTCCTGAAAATTTCAGCTCACTCGCGTAAGTCCTTCATGGTGTTGCAATTTTCACAAACGTGAGTGTATTTACGGAGATTTGGGAATGAAGGATGGCAAAGTTAATACAAAGTTTCGAAGAAGTGTCAAGTAAAATGTTCAACAGATCCTTATTCTAATTTTTCAATTAATTTGGCCAGAAAGTAGGCGAAAAATGCAGAACAAGAGAAATATTTTATTTACAAAATTATTTCATGCATTAATGCTTTTAACTATTTATGGATTCAAAGAATTTCGACAGAAGAAGAGATTTCAAGTTAATTTAAATTTACTTTTTGAATTAATGGTGCTATTTTCTTAGAAAATGTAATCATTTTACTTTATGGATTAAACTAAAAACTACTTTATATTTTCCTTTCTCTCATTGCTTTTATATCATGACATGTAAGCACATGTCATGATATTTATTTAAACTAATTATTTCAAACTTATTTCATTACTGCATTATATAAAAAGCTATTCGAAAGATAGAATCACATGTTAAAAGTAATGTATTAAAAATAAATGAATCAAATGTCATATAAATAAGATGGACTGAAAGAATAAATCTTTCACATGAATAATATTCTTAAGCTTTTATTATAATTTTGTTTCACATCTGCCAACATACATAGGTAGGTAAAAGGATATGTATTATTAGAACACCTGATGGCAATATGGCAAGACTTATAACGCTTTGCTAACGGAGAAGATATCATAAATCTGTGGTAACTGAAAATATTACTTAAAATTCTTAAATATTCCAACCTAAATTTATTGTTGTCAAGGAATAAGTAAAACAAATCTCTTAATTGAAAAATTGTCTTTATATTTTTAAAAACATAACAAATGTGGACATATTTACCAAGTATTCTGACTTTCTTTTACCTTTTAGGTACTAATAGAAAAAACAATATTAAGCTAAAAAAGAAACCTTTAACGCAGCAAAACTTCCGTTAGTTTTCGATGTTTCTGGTTGGCCTAAAGAAAAGTAAAGAAGTAATTTAAATCGGGTATCATTGGGTTGGAATTAGATTGTATATTACAATGAGACTTCCCTTAAATACGACTGACACGATGAACCCTAAATTAATCTGGATTCCAGTAATTCAAATTAGTTTAGGAGGGATAAGACTTCTCACTTTAATTAACGAACTGATGCATGACTCTTAAGATCTCCTAGAAGCCTAATTTCGGTGTTGTAGTTTCGTATTAGCAAGCAGGATGAATTAAGACTGGGTTCTACAGAGAATTATTCATGTGCTTTTTACATGTCTACCTCGAAAAGAATTTATATTCTTTTACTCGAGAATCTACATCTAAACTTAATAGCAAAAGCATTTCTAGTGCTGTTGTTGGTTCTCAAAGCCTTCTTTGGTATCAATGAAGAAAACTAAATTATGACTTCATAATCTGCAAGGTTTTTTCATCAGAAATGTAAAATATTTTTCACTAAAACAGCTCTTCCTTGTGATGTTATTTATTTTTATATCGATTTCTTATCAACTTCGAGTAATTAGGCTTGAATTCAACAAATGATTATGAAAGAGATAAGGCAAAAACATTCTACCATGAAATCGTTGTGCGAAAACTAAAGTTTTAAATTACTTTTAAGCTAATTTTAGTTTATTAAGTTTTATTTTCTTTTTTAAAGAAGAAAGTTTGAAGAAGAATAAGTTATTTTTACTTTATCTGCTTCGTACTACTCTTACACGTTTGCTTCACTTAAAGCCAAGCAGATTTGATTTAATTTGTGAGGTCATCGCCATTGCCAACGCATTAAATACCGGATGCCCAACAGTCCGTTAACATTTGAAAATTCAATTATTCACTGAATAACATAGGTAGAGAGGTAAAAGCTGATATACATGGATTGAAAGTCGTAGCGTTTTTCTTAAAGCAAAAAAATGCTTAAAACGGCCAACAGATGGCGTTTTATATGATACCAAAAGCAATAATTAGAATAACAACTGTGTTTTAGCAAAGTCTATTTCTCTTTATAACAAACGTTCAACATGCCGGCCGTCATTCATCAACAATACCGGTAGTCGAGGGACAATGTTGTGAACAGCACTGTTGAACATATCTGCAGGTTGTCTTTTAGCATCCCTCAAGAGGTCGGACGATGCGGTAGACTTGAGATTTCAGGTAAACCCGCAGCCAATATTCATACAAATTGAGATATGGGGACTTGAGAGGACAAGCATGACGAAAGTGGCTGCTCAGCACGCTATCCTCACCAAAAGATGTGCGCAAGACATCTTTGACGCGCAAGCAACATGGGGTGAAGAGGCATCCTGCATAAAAGTCATACATTCCAACAGGTGTTTATCAGCCAGACTAAGGATGATGCGATTTCATAACATATCAGCATACCTCGCACCCGTCACACTGACGATTTGAATAACAAAATAACGCATTTCTTCGAAGGAAAAGGGTCTAATGACAACTGACGTGATAAATCCACATCACACCATGACCAATATCCATAGGTGAGAAGAGGAAAGTGACAAAGTCGTGAAGGGACTGATTCCCTCTCTTACTGCAGCTCATTTCATACACGATTCTCATGTGGTTGCACTGACATTTTGCCGCCCAGTGCAGTAATTTTGGCCGTTTTCTGCAATAAAACCCTATGTCATTTCAAGTATGTGTGTCAGTTTATTTCTCTACCTACATTATTCCGTGAATTATTGAATTTTGAAATGTTAATGGACTTTTGGGTCACCCGGTACATCGAAGAATGGTCTTAAGCTGTAGCGATCAAGTAATATCTAAAGCTCGCTATAATGCTGCTGGTTATGTAGTGGATTGCTCGTGTCTCCATGTTATTAGCGCCGAAGACAAGTGCAACGGCGCACGAGTTTGAGATGTCCCTTGGACCTTGGGTTTTGACCCTGGGTCTGTTACGTTGCAGTCAAATACTTGACCGCTATCTCAAAAGAGCTCTTGCGAGATATATTCTGATATTTGAACTGCCTTGCAGTGCGAATTTTTGATTGACCCTGTGAACCGCTACACATTCCTAAGATGAGATTGGTCTGCATAAATTGAGCTCGCTAGTGTAGTCTTGGTCGTTAGCCCAGTGCTTTAATATGCTCGTTTGACACTCAGTTAAACATAATTTTTTTTTGTTATGCAGTGGAAATTATAGACTGCTTTACGATACTAAAGGATATTACACAGCTTAAAAAGATTTTCCTAACTATATATCAAATATGCCTATTTTCATCAGGATGAGAAGCATAAAGTGTATACTTTCAGAAAGCTGTTATTGCTAACTTCTGCAATAAACTTTTTAACTGTCACTATCGTTATAAATCGTTTATATCGTTATAAATCGTTAATAAATATTCATGTCGCTTATTATTATCATAGCTTGCTTTCATGAGTTATTCAAGGATTTACATCTTCTCAGTTTTGAATCTTTTTTAATAATTAACCAGTTTATTAGGTCTTTCTGTTTTAATTCTACTCCAATCAAGTCAAAAAAATAACTCATTTTTGAAACAGAACTTTTGATATGGATATTTATTCACAACACGAATTTTTAATTTTCTGAAAGGATATCGCATTTTATTTTGCAATTGCACGAAATAGTATACTCTATTAATGGATATAAAACCTCTTACAAGAATAAAGGAATGAGTTGTTTGAGTCTAGTATATTATTAATTAATCTCGTTAACAACTGGATTAAGATTAAATGCATCATATTTAATTATAATGGATTTTGTAATTTTTGAGAAACCGAAAACATAGGAATTGTTTGCTCTAATTGTTTTTACCAATAATGAGCATATCTTATCTGTTCAGTTATATGAATTTGCCACTTACATTTAAAAGATTAATTTAACTTATTTATTTTAAAAAGTTGAATTATTTCTTCTATTATTTTTAGTTATTTAGCGGCATAAAGGAATCGCTATTATTTATTAAAGACTCAAAAGTAATTAATTTAATTACAGGCATTATATGTCTGAATGACTCATAATTTTACTAAAGGCTTATTGTAAGCTATAAAAACTGAACACTAAACTTATAAGATATTTCTCCCGCCAGCATGCCTTCGTGGTTTGGCGAGTGTTCGAGAGGTTCGAGTCTCGGCGAGAGCCTTGCTCATTTTTCATGTCTCCTGCTTCGAAATATCCTAATGACTCTACGAACTACCTGCAAATAAAGATCCTGACATTCAATTCCCTAATTGAAATTTACTGCATCATTTTAGGGCAACCACGAGAAAAATGGGGTTTTGTTTTAATATTTGAAAATAATTTAATATATTCTCTTTCTATGATTATTTAAAAAAATATAGCGTTTTTAGTTTTCCGGTGTTGTTTTATGTCACCAAAACTGCAAACAGCATTTAACTATCTTTTTAAAGTAAACATTAAAGAATTTTCCACGTCCATGATTTTAACATTTTCTAAAATGTGTTTTGTATGTACAATCTTAAAATTTCTCATATTTCAGAGAAGTAATAGTAAAGGCAACTGAGATTATTCATAAATATTTTCATATTAATAAATATATAAAGTCGCTCTTTCCAAACATTTCTAACAGTTTCGTGCTGTTTTTTATGCGAGGAAAGAATTTTTGTCACGACGTTAAATATTATTTTTGTCGCACTTTCTAAATGATATGTATTTTCTTTCAGAAACATAAAAGTATTTACAAATCAGATGTTTTGACTGTTATCAGTGTTTTGGCACTGAAAGCAATGTAGTGAATTTATAACAGTTTTCTGGAAAACTTTCATTCTTTATAGGTTTTGTCAAAGAAAGAACATAAATTTATTTTGCATCACATTTGGAAACTAATGAAATCAATGTTAAGAAGTTAATTTTCTCTGAGCCTCAACCATATTGCATTTTAAAATTTTATCACTCAGAATCTTAAGACTCACTGGTCATTTGTTCTCAGTGTCATTGTCTACAACAGTGTCGTTCGATACTATTTTGAATATATATATATATATATCTATGTGCGTGTGTTTGTGTGTTGAATATATATATACGTGGGTGTGATAATTTTATTTACGTAAATGATGACTTGAGGACTTAAGATAACAATATTTTCGAAGGCATGGGAGAAACGATATCAATTATTTTTCAGTCATGACTAAGATGATTATAGGTATTGCTCACATAAAAATAAGATGCTTTGTAACGGATGGAACTGGAGACTAAAAGTAGCTGTGGATTCATCCCATGATTTTCTTTCTTGATGAATAGTTTTTAGGACACATATTCTCTCTTTCACATCACTATGGCTGCGACAAGCACCCCACAGTTCTATATACAACTTATCACATTTCGAGACAGCGGATCAAATGGAGAAATAAGCAGTTCTGGTTAGTATAGCGACAGAAAGACAGAAAATAGTGATCGCGCATGTTATCAAAGCTTATTTGTAGAGATAAAGGCTTTGTTTCAATTCTGAACGTTGCAGGATTAGCAAAATGACATAATGCGGATTAGATTTCAAGTGACACAGTTCAGATTCCAGAAAGAGGTCTTAGCCAAATTATAATGAAGAATTAAAAAGACTGCTATTAAATTACATTTAGTATATTTTTTTATATTTTATATCTTAAACACACACTCACA
>KK118332.1:525410-612185 GCA_000611955.2 Stegodyphus mimosarum | reverse complement strand
AGATGTTGTACTGTACTAAAGAGAAAATTTGAGAGTCAAGGCAAACTGAACAAGAAGTAGTCATGGCAGGTTTAATATCCATTTTTATTTGAATTGATATTTGCGGCCACAGATGATTTGGAACATTAATTATGCCTCTTCCAGACGATACTTTATATATATATATATATATAAAGTACATCGTGTACTTTGCAAGCAATTAATTTACCCATCTCTGCTCTTAGGGAAGGCGTCCATGAAAGATTTGCTTAAATGTATTAGGAAGCTGGCTGATGGTAAGGCTGAACTGAAACATGGAGAGTTACAACTTTCAACAAGCCAACAATCGGATGTACTAACTCACAGATCCTTATGGAAATTACTTTGAGGCTATCTCAGACAAAAACCTGTCACACAGCTAAAGATCATTTGCGATAGTCGTATTCAATGAACATTTTCCATTAAATTTAAAGAACTCACAGTATAAGGTGGCATGTAAATAGCACTGATGCAAACCATAATGCCAGGACACCTCCGGTCTCCGGGTTTAATTCCATGCGACGTTTGGATTTGTGAGTTTGTCAAGAGCATTTTCTCTGTGCCTCTACTACTCGCTAACATCAAGGATCTTTGCAATCATATCATTGAAGCAGTGGCTCTAATCATAGGTATATGCGATCCGCTAGTAAACTAATTCAAAGAACCAATTCATTTTCAGAGCGAGTGAGTAATGGTTTAGCGGAATGAAGCTGTATCTCCTTTGGAGTTCTTTTTTGCAAGTTTAGATTCCCAAGAAGGAAGGCAGATTCCTGTTTTATGACTTTCATGGCAGGAAGGTCATTTTCCCATTTTAAAGGAGAAAGAAATGTTCCTCCTGCTTTGTTAAAAGTGGATTTAGTTTTTACTATTTTCCAACTTTTGAACGCTTTTTATTTCAGAATTTTACTATTAGTTCTATTCAAGAAGACGTTTTTTAAGGAATCTGAAAATTACACTTGAAAGAAATCAATCAAAGCAGTTCTATTCAATTCGCTTCTCTCTACATCACTCTTAATTCATTCTCGTTAATGATTTTATTCATCAACCTAGCTGTTAATATCTGGTGAGCCATAAAAAAGGATTCAGGTCAGCGAGAGAACGATTCTGATCTTATTCCATAAAAGAGTGATTTTTCGCACTTGTATCTTACTGATCACGACATAATAACATGCCTGTGATTCCGGAACGGATTCCCGCATAGATATGTAATTCATAGACGATGAGCATTGTACGTAAAATTTGATGGGTTTACCTCTGCTTCAATTCTCTCTCATTGTATCAGCATGGCGCGTAGTTCTTAATGATTTTCGTCTTATTCAAAATGATCGTAAAAGCTCAAGTTCATCCACTATTTCACATATATTCAATTTTAGTCAATTGAATGTGGGAAAAAAGTGATTATAATTGATGTTCGTAAAACTTACAAATTTTTTATTAACAGATTCTACGATTTGAAAGCGAGCAGTAGCAACACTTCTCGAAATAAATTAGATTTTTCTTTCCAGCGTGCGAGACTGTTGCCACTCTGAAAAATTAAGGGCAAAATTAGCGTTTTCAGAGTTTTTATTTCATATATCTGATTTTAGGTATTTTTTTTTTGGAAAACAGAGGACGTCGACCTTTTCCAGGACTCAGAAAAGAATTTTAGAAAGTTTGGTGAAGATAGGTATAGTAGTGACTGAGTTAATCGCAAACAAACACACAAACATACATTCTCTTATATATATGGATAAAGCTTTAAATTATATCACATTAAATCATATTTAAATTGATCAGCCTTGTATTACTGATGTCTTAAAATAACCCTTTTTATTATTCCACAGTGTATGCTAAATTTAGTAAAGTAAATTTAAATTTAGTAAATTTTAGTATTTCGTAACTTGTACTTCCAAAGAATCTCTTAAATTTATCTTCGTAATTTGGCCATACTTGATTTAACTAATTCAATCTCAAATTAAATGAGAATACATTTGATTTTGTAAAATGTAAAAAGAGAACTGAAAACATATTGTGCTTTCTAATTCAGCGTTAAACTCTTATTAACGTTATATGAATTCCTTTATCGTTTTATTCAATTTAGATATTAAGTTAGCGCACGTCCATCGCTATTAACAAAAATTAATTAATGAAGATACCTCTAATATAGTTAAGGTAGTAATAACTACAGTTAAGGCAAAGTTAGCCTGAATGTAAGGAAATAATATCAAGGGAAAATTACAGCCTTTGTACCTGGGCAAATATAATATAACAAGAAAGTTTGTAAGGATCTTAAGTTTGACTAACGTTTATTTCATTTTAGAACTTTACTATCATCTTTTATTTTCCACTTCTGGCCAGAACTAATGTGTAAATATGTTTAGGCAAATTGTACTTTCTAACGCTTAAGTATTTAAGTTGTGGCTTTTTGCCAAGAGCGTAGTAGAAGGAGAGAGAGTGAACCATCTTGCCACGAGTCTTCCCGCGAGCTTGTTATCAGTTACTATCCGCCTTTAAAGCCAGAGGTCTTAGTCCTCTTGAAAGCTAAAGACGTACTGTAGTTTTCCACAGTTTGCGTACTACAAGCGTAGTACTTTAAAAGGCCAGTCTTAGTGTTAGTCATCTGTGTAAAATATTAAAAGTTAGCTCTTATTTAAATTTTAGTTAGTTAGTAGTCTTATATTTTTACGTTCAGACCACAAGTGGTTGATCTTTGTATCCCGGATTGCGGGAGCGACTGTGAAACGTGAAAAAAAATAAAGGGGAATTTTAACCCTTCTCATCTTGTCGTCTTTGCTACTCCATAGGACATAGTCTGCAGTCAACTCACTGTCCAGTCAGGACACGTTATGTTCGCCAAGCAGACAAAAAGAAATAAGAGTCCTGATAAGTTCAGCCATTAATAAATCTTAAAAATAGTATTACTAGAAAAAATTAATGCGTAAATAGATCATAAAATTTTGTGTTTCTATAATGCACTTTATAAAACATTTCTTTTAGCTCTTTTCTTGACTTCAGAGCAGAGTTCGTATTTGGAACCATTTTACTTTAGCTGGTACATCTGGTTATTAATTGTAGAAGTCCTATAATAATAATAATAAGTAGAAGAAGAAGAAGAAACAAAAGAAAAAGAACTAATTTCTTATTTAGCCCAAAAGGGACGTTAGTCCCGAATTAGATATTAGTCATGAAAAGACATTTTGCACCAAAACACTTAAATGCATTGTATCACTTTTCAAATTATTGCCACAAAGTACTGTTGCCTTTTATCGTATTTAAATAAATTAAATAATGAAAAATATACATCAATGCATGTTTGCTTCTCGCGCTGTGAAAAAACAACGGTATCTAGAGACATCAAAGTTTTAATAACGTAGACCTCCACCAGACCATGGACACCTGGACTTCTGAATTTTGAATTTCGAATTTGTTTTATTATCTGTTTCATATTTTTGTAAACTTTTAACGATTTTTGATTAACAAACTCACCGATTTCAAAGCGAGAAGTGGCAACAGTGAGCGAAATGAAACATTGTTATCTCTAGGGCGTTAGACTGCTTATTGGGAATTCTAAAGATATGAGATATGCTGAGTTTAAATATTTTGTGATTTTGCTGTTGAATCACATTTTATGTGGTCTAAGCTCCAAGAGCGTTATGATTAATAAATAAAGTAAACCCAGAAAGCGTTAATAATAAAAAGAAAATTAATTGCAAAGCCATCTTAGGAAGAAAACTGAACATTGATATGATAAACAGAAAAGTGTATGTCAACACTTACCACTGCATCGGGAATTCGAAATGTATACTGCTATGTTGCTTTAAAATTTTTTTGTAATTTTGCTTTTGAACTATCAGACTCACTATGGCATAAGTGATGCTTAAAAATAAAGCTAAAAAGACTAAAATATTGGGTTAGTAGGAACGAGTGTAACAGAAGACTAGTAGACTGTGAGCTCAGCCAGAGTGTAAAAGATCTTAACAAAACTTTTGGGCGACCGTTAAAATCCGAAAAGTTTCAGATTTTTTTCATTATGGATATTAATTTTAAATTTTAGACTTTGTTAGTGATGTACTTCATTTTTAATAATCATTTGAAGTTTTTTTAATCTCTTGAAGCTTAAGCAAAATGGAAAAATTTAAAATTAGGACAGCGTATGGACTAGACAACGTTTTAGTTTTGATCCGCATACATCTGGAGAAAAATTACAAGGGATCATAAAGCAAAAACTAAAATAGCACGAAATTTTATTCTGAAATGTACAAAATACCAATACAGTACAAATGCTGAATGTCAGTTTCAAAAATAATTTTCATATCAAAGAAATATGCATTAAAAGTAAAAGAAATCGGTTTCTCCTCCTTTTCTAGTGTTTGGCTCCACTAGAATTAAATTCGAAATCCGCTTACCAGAATAATATTTGAATGCTTTATTTGCATAATTAATTATTGTATCTCTTATTTTAAATTACTTATCGAAATTTTGATTTTGCAGATGGTTGCATAGAAATTACTTTAAATAATTAAAAAAATATTGTTAAGGTACTATATTAAAGTCAACATTTAATATAATCCTCAGCTTTTATTTGTTATAAAATATATTTATTTGCAGGAGCACTTTACCACCTATTTTTACCTCTTTAATTCCATATTTAAATCGTTTCTCTATTTAACAGATAAAGGCACGTACGTTTTATAAATATATTTAGTATCTTCTATTCTACTGCCAGAGATTTAAGAATTAAAATATGCACATAAATTCCAAGATTTGTTTCTGTTTAGAAGAAGTCGTAGCAGCACTTCGATAAATTTAATATCTAGAATACTAGTAAGATTTTGACAAATAATTATTAAAATTTTTTTTCTTTGGTTTTAATTTCATGAAATTTAATAGAAAACGAATGTGATACAAATGATAAAAGTAATAAATAATAATGCATTATGTTTACTCTAAAGTAATAAATTTTAAAAATCTTTTCATTGGAAAATGAGCTACAAGAAACGAATTATTAAATAAAATATGAAATATCATTCTTTTAAATATATATTACTAAAGCATCTAAATGGAACATCAACAAGGAAGCGGTTAATACATCTGCTTATATCACTCTAACATAAATGTAGACGTGAATTAAAATACTATTTAAAAGCTTCTCTCTTCCACCTCAAAACAAAGCTCAATAAATGCCAATAATTCTAACGCATAGAATTTTCTTAAATGCCTGTCTTCCCATATGAATTTCGTATTAGATATAAATATTAACTACACAGACTCTTGCCGTGAAACAGGCAGATTCTCCAAATGTCAGAAATTCCATATAGAATATTCGATAATGGTTAAAATGTGGAAATTAGAGAAAAGGAAGAGAAAAGTGAGGAAAGACAGATCAGCTAATGTTTGACAAATACAATGCTTTCTTCCTTTAAATGCCGTTCTGAAGTAAATAACATATTCAAAATTAAAAATTCTACTACGTAAATCTCTCTATTAAGTAAAATTTAACTGTGTCTGCGCTGTAAATTAAATAAAGTCCCACTCCTATTTCAGATGCTTCAAAAAGATATTATGATGCATATAGAAAAATAAGCAGACGTTCCTTTTAAATGAAATCAGTTAGGCACTGCGAAATTTGTTTAAAGTGAGCAGAATTAATTACGCTTAATTTCTAATTAAGCAATGACAAAGCTAGTAATTTATTGAAATTAATTCATAGTAAGCCTTTTCGAATCAAATAAAGATTTCAAGCTTTTAGATGTGATAAAGAGCCGGTATACTACAAGAGCCAATTTCTAGCTAAAAGTATTCACTTGTCGTTGTTTATGCTCACTTGTCTGACGAAGTCAACCCAAGCCCGCGAAATTCCTCATGGCAAGGAGCGCAAGATTACGCCTGTCACTGGCAACAGCGTTGAGCACCTAACAGGTGACAGTACGATTTGGCTCAGCTCCCCCCCCCAATTTTAATAGAGAGCATCCCGGGAGAGGACATGTCCGATCGTCTCCCACCCCTCTCCCCTTCCACCAAACCACATGAGAGGACTTTCGGCTGGCCGCACATTTAAAGTGCCGCCATGCCGCACCGACACTATATATTTGCAAACATCCATGCCTTCTCCGGGATTCGAACCCGAGCCCTTCGGCACGGTAGTCAGCGACGCTAACCACTATACCGCTTGGGCGGCACGTATTCACTTGTTGAGTAACGAAATTTGTTGTCGTTGTTGTAGTTGTTGTTTGTTGTTGTTGTTGTTGTTGTTGTTGTCGTGCCTATGTAACTTAGAATAATGCTTGCTAGAGCCTTTTCCAAAGAGAGTTTGGACGTCTATTTTTGCACCCCAGTTCTGAGAGAGAACAATGGTTATCTAAATCTCCTGAAATGTGAAAGAAAAGTTTTAATATAATATGTTAGTTATTTTCGCAATTGTTACTTACTTGCGAATGATAACCTGTATATCAGGTTTATTACAGGAAAGGTCTGTATATAGCGCTGATAAAAAAAAATTCATTTGCACTTCTTTACGTAAATGTATTATTTTCCATTATTACGTATATTTTTTGCCAGAGGAAATGTTTACTTACTTGTATGAAGCAAAGGAAGCATTGTAATCGCCAAAACGTTTGGGTATCATATTTCAACGAAAACATCCATTTTGACCGCTATCAAATCCATGAACGATATTTTTGTATCTACGGGCAGAATAAAGGTCTCTTTTTTTTAAAAAATGAATTAAAAGATGGATATAAAATGGACTCAGAAGAGATTTTTTCGTAACGTTTTTACATACGCATGTATGTATGTACCTCTCCTAATCAAAAAACGAGAAGCGTCAGAACGTTGGAATTTTGAATATGGGACTGCTGCAGCACTTCTATAGTTATGCAGCTCTCTTTTTGATACTCTTTTTTTCTTTAAAAATGACTTAATTATGTTGTTTTTATATTTTGATTAAGATTTTATGCCTTTAGCTAATCTGCATCTAATACTTGTAGAATTCTCAACAATTTAAAAGTTGTTTGCGTAACTAAGACTAATAGAGTAAACTTTTGTTTACATTTGAAACTTAACAAAATAGGAATTAAATTAGTTTCTGCATATTCATTGCCTTTCTGCCGAATCGGCCCAAAAGTAAACTTTTAATTTCGCGCACCAAAAAAATCTCCCTTCTTGCCCGCTGGAAAAATTGATCGTTTTTGAGTAGAAACCCAATGAACAGTTAAGCGAATATTCGCTTTAGTTCAGGAACAGAGACATAAACTCGAGAAGGGTTAATTAGCTTTTATTGCTCAAAATATGAATTAATAGTTGTCTCCTTTCTCAGGGCATACTATCTAGGGCTTGAACTCAAAATAATAAGTAAGACTTGACTAATGTTTAACTGAAGAGATATAGCCGACTTTATCAAAATTCTAAGTAGTTGGCCCCTAAATATCGAATACGCTAGCGAATCTATCAGGAGCCTGTAATACGGCCGAGTGTAGTAACAAATTAGAGAGTCGCAGCCAAAAAGCAAACTCGCATTAGTCAGAAACTCTGAGGCTCTCTCTCGAAGTCAGTGGAACTTCGACTTAAATACTACTCTTACGTATTTGCATTAAACGCGATTGAAAAAACACATTCTGGTGGGAAATTGTAAACTGAAATTTGGAGGGACAGGAAAATAGCTTTAATTAGAAATACCTTTTAAATACTTAGGATAAGCCTTACATCATTCCATACCAGAATTTAATTACTCAAAGAATAAGGTCTTACAACGACCATGTTTAAGAGTGTAAATTCTACAAAACTTCTTAAACTTCAATGTTAAACTTAGAACTTCGCTTTCTTCAATCATTCTCATCATAAAATATTTCTGTTAGGGCCAACTTTACAAAAGATCCAAAGCTAGACTAAAGTTAAGAAAAATAATTTTTACAAATTTGCAATTCCAATTGGTACAATAATCTGCTTCACCTTGACTTTCAGTACGTTATCAGTCTTAGTTCTTCTAAATTATCTGGAAGGAAACAGTATTAGTGTTATCATTTTACAAAAATTTCCATTTCCCTTAACAATACACTTTATTGAAATCTTTTGGCCCTCAGACAGCTTTCCATTCGCACGTATTTTTAACTCTTCTTCCCTCCACCCTCTCCAGAAATTTGTTCTGAATGAACTGAGCATGTCATTGTTGTGTTACGGCGAATACACGCTACCATCTAGCCATCAGGCATGATTTGTTGGAACTTGACATTCAAGACGTGAGAAAACTTCCTAAATACAAAATTGCATCTAATATGCTAAAAGAGAGCTTGATTTAAACTTTTAACTGTTGGCTGGAGACCCTGACTTTCAACACAGGTACTTTCTTTTTAATCATTCATTTATACAAGGTTTTTGCACTTGCATTTTGACCAAAGCTTAAATGTTTAACTTTAAGGTACTTTTCCTTTACAACTGACAATTAAGAATTTTTACTTTCAAAACAACATTTTTTCCCATTTTTATATGTAACATTTTTAAATTCACTTTTCATCAGTTTACGTTGCTATACAATTTACAATTGTTTCCTAAAATCATAATTTTAAGTTCAAGTTAACAATTTCCACTATTAATTCCAGTCTTTTCGACTTAAAGATATTCACAAACTAGTTTCTCGCAACTTGCGAATTCTCAAAAGATATTTACAAACTAATTTCTCGCCAACTTGCGAATTCAAAGATCTTTCTGCTTAAAGGTATTTAAAACCTAATTTCTCGCAAACTTGCGAATTCAAAAATTCTTGCTTTTTACAGCAACTTTAAACAACATGATATAAATTGAGCTTTTAATGCAAAATAAGTAAACATAGAAAACTTTCACTTATCTTTTTGGTTTTTAAACTCCTCCATTCTGAGGTGACAAAATTGCTCCCAAGTAGGATATCCTAGAGTATGGACTGTTATCTTCCTGCTTGGACGGCTAGTACCCTCAGTTGGAACCTCTTTTTTGTTCTTTTTTCTGTCGATGAAACACGCTGATTTTCTGATCGGCTGAGGGTTCTGGAATTCGGGTCTCATTTTTCCCTCCTGGGGGCCACTTAGTTCCTGAGAATCTTTAAACCTCCTTTTGGCTTTTCTAGCCGCACAGCTACCGCACCGGCTGTCATTTTTCCTTTGGCGATTCTTCGCTCCGTACCTCTTCTGAAATCCCTTAGGGTGGTTGTCACCGGTTAACGCCGACTAGTTGGCAAAGCCTCCTTCGTTGTATCCGGATTCCGTTGTGGTGCCACTCGTTTCACTGGATTGCCGCCCGTCGTTCTTTTCCTTTTGTCAGCTGGTATTGGTGTTGGGTCTGGGGGAACTTTCTTCACTGCCTTTCCGTGGTTTTCCTTTCCCTCTTTTTCGCTGACCCTGGGCCTTGCGGTTGCTGCATGCTTTTAGCCAGCCTTTCTTCGGTACTTTCGGCCTGTTTCCTTTTCACTGTTGCAGGGCTCCACTTCGCTGTTTCATTCACTGTAGTTCTTGTCACGCTTCCAGGATCCTGCATTAAATCTTCTAAAGCTTCGAAGTCATTACAACTGTAATAAGGTTTTATTTGGTCAATATTAGCGAGAGTGTTTGCTGGCCATTTGTACCATTTAAATAGAACGTCCCATATATAATCCTTTCAATGACATACGGTTCTTCAAACCGGGGCTCAAATTTCGCTAGTCTGTTTTCCGGTGCAGACGATAACGAATGTTTTAGCTTCAATACATTTTTACTCACATTATAATCAACCTTCTGTTTATTTCTATCACAATACAGCTTTTGTTTCTGCCTTGCTACATCGGAGTTTTTAATCGCTTCATTTATAATTTCCTGGCCGTCCTTCAATTTAAATGCTTCTTTGCCAAAGAAGAGTTTATCTAAGGGAGTTAAAATTTTTCTCCCTAAAAAGAGTTCTGCGGGGGTCTTTCGTGTAGTATCGTACTTCGCTGTTCTCAAAGCAAAGCCTACTTCATTGACACAGCTGTACCAACGGTCGTGATAGTTTTTAACGCATACCCGAATAATTTTAACTAGCTTTTATTTACACATTCCGCAATATTCGATCGCGGTCTATATGGTACCGTTTTTAGATGGCGTATGCCAAGTCCTCTGCAAAGACTTTTAAATGAGTCACTCACAAAGTGCTTCACATTATCTGATATTATTTTTACTGGGGCTCCGCATTTTAAAATGAACCTGAATGGAAACGAATCTGCTACTATTTTGTCTGCTGCTCATTTAAGGGGAATTATTTTCACGCACTCTGAAAATGATCAATGATAATTAAAAGATATCTGTTTTTATTTATTTTTGTGCTAGGGTAAGGTACGAGCAAATCGATGCCAACCAATTCATTTCGAAAAGTGATTTTTATGTTATTTAAGTACCCGGCAGGATTTAATTAACGTCGTTAATTAATAGACACAAATCACATGACCCGACATACGCCGTTACCTTCATCTGTAACTGCGGAAAATAAACCTCTTCGAGGACCGTTTTCAAGGTTTTTCTCATATCTAAATGACCTGAAATGTGCGAATCATGCAGCTCCTCTAAAATATTTAAGCGTAAACTCGCTGGGTTCACCGACCGGTATTCTTGATTATCGTTACTAATTTTCATGTAAAGTAGTAATTTATCAAAGATTTCATAATGGGCGCACTATTACGAATAGCCATTAAGTCCACATGCTCAAAATGTTTGGGGGTTTTCAAGATATGCCTAAATATCTTTGAATTCAGGTCCATTTTTAATACTGAAATTATTTTTTCACGAACTCAATTAATTTAAAAGTTAGTGTCGCACATTTAATTGTATTCCTTTCTTCGTCAATCTTAATTCCTGATAGGGCATCCGCAACTAGGTTTTGCTTCCCCGGTGTATGTTTTACAATTAAATTAAACTTTTGCAGTTTTAACGTCCAACGATTTTTCTCCGAATACAAGCGATCAACAGCCGCATGTTCTGAGTATATTGTTATCTCGCGCTTCCGAAATAAACGCGTAATTTTTGCACCGCTAGTAAGACAGCAAAGTTTCCCTCTGAGTTGCGATGTAGTTTCGCTGAGTTCGGTTTAATGTTTCACTAAAAAAGGCTGCCCGTTTTGGGAAAGAACTGCACCAATTGCGACGTCTGCTGCAATTTCTAAATTTTAGTCCCCTTCAGGGAAATTAAAAACTAGGGCCTTAACTAGAGCGTGCTATAATTCTTTGAACGCAGTGTTCGCCTCAGCAGTAAACGTGAATCTAGTTTTTTTTCTCTTTTTGCGTTTAAGGACCACCACAGGTTCAACTGTCTTCCCAAATAATAAATATTCTATAATAATTAATAAATACTCTATAATAGGAACACATGCTTAAAAAAGATGATACTTTCTTGGCTGTATTTGGAGGTGGATAGCTCTTAATCGCTAATATTGAGAGTTATCGATCTCGATTCCTTTTTTTTTAAAATTTGTCACCGAGATAACTAAGTTCCTTGGCGGTAAACTTGCATTTCTTCGGATTCCCCTTAAGACCGGATTCATTTAATTATGTAAAAACGTCCTCCAAATGTTCAACGTGTTCATTAATAGTTTCGCTAGCAACGATGATGTCGCCTAAATAGATAACTATACTTTTTCCTAAGACGGGTCTTCAATATGCTATTCAAATTACGGTAATCAACTGCGAACCTACATCAGTTTGGATCAGAGGGAGGGAGTCCGTTTTTCTTTCTACATAAAACTACTTGGCACTATTATTTTGTTGTCGAACATTTTCTTAATATGCTGTTCCAAAATGTTCTCTTTCAAGCAGTCATACCGGTAAGGCTTATACCGGACTGGAGGGGCGCTTTCCGTATCTATTCCATGCTGGACCACCAGACAGAATCCAGGCCTGTCATCAAATAATTTATAAACTTTTCTTACCAGTATTTCAATTTTATTCCTCTTCTCGTTTTCGAGATGATTGAGATCCACCTTCGACGTAGCCCCCTTTCTTCTTCAATGATGTCCATTTGCACCTGTAAAGAAGAATTCTGGAAATTTAATTTTGCGCTACCACGCGTAAAAAATCGACCCTCAGTATAACCAATTAACAGAAGTTAACAAATTCATGGCTACCAAAAAATTAACTTTCTGAAACTCGTTCTTTGTTTGAACGGTGCAGCGCCAATTTTCCCACACAGATACATTGCTTTCCTTGGGAGGCAATAACCCTCTCCTGCTCTTTTAAACAATCTATAACAACGAAAATGTTTCTTAATGAACTCTTGCGAGAGGAAGCTGCATTGAGCCTCAGTATCGAGTAGGGCGGTAGTAGGAACATCTTTCAATAAAATATGGATCTCCGGCAAGGCAAAATTTTCTACGACCACAGCATTCAACTGAATTTTCGAGGGATTTTTCTTTCCAGGTGTGACCAGGTCCTCTTGTCGTCCACCCTGACCAGTTTAAATTCTTTTTTTCCGCCCCTGGGATCTGCTGCTTTTTACTTCGATTTCCAAATTGTTTAGAGTGACTATTCTGTTTGTTATCTGATTCTTTAGCTTTTTCCGCTTGCCGATACGAACTTTGCTCACTTTGAGGTTTCTTCTGAGGGGGAAACCTTGAATACTGGCAAAAGTTGCCTGCACGCGTGATTTCAGCAGTTCGTTTGTTACTGCTAACAGGAATAACGTCGTTTAAGTTTTTTAACGTCTTCTGGGGGTACTGACTTCAAGAAAGTTTTGAATTGAGGGAAGTAGGCGCGGCAGAATCACTTCAATAATTTCATTATCCGGTCTTTTTCCATACACAAAATTAAATATCTAGACCTTTCTAAGAATGAAGTCCGTTAATAGTTCCGCCTCAAGCTTCGCGCTGTCTTTAACAACTGGGAATGTTTCAATAGTTTTAAAATTTTCCCATGTGTATGTTTCCGATCCTGGGTCCATCAGAAGGAACTTGCCAATTTCTTTGAGCCAACTGAGGACTTGAAATTTTAGGATCGTTGTAGCGATAGTAATTTTCTGCATTTCGTTCACTGGATTCAACGTGAAATGTAATTCCAGCTGGTCTAGGAAAATCATCACGTAACCTTTGCCTTCGAATGTTGCAGCTGGCTTCATAGCTGCTCTCATTGCTTTCGCGATGAATCCGAATCCCTCTATCGGTTTGCTGGAGGCTGAGGGACTTGAACGGTCCGAGGGTTCATTGTAAATTTTTCGTTTTCTAACGGCTAGTTCGTCAGGAATGTTTCAGATGTGAAATGTGAGGTTCCAGCCTTTTATCTAACAACTAAATGAGGAGGAACCTAATGAACAGCTAAACGAATATTCGCTTTAGTTCAGAAACAGAGACGTAAACTCGAGAAGGGTTAATTAGCCTCTATTGCTCAAGATACGAATTAACAGTTGGCTCTTTTTTCAAGGCGTACAGCAAAGCCTCTACTTGGGCTTGGACTCAAAATAATAAGACATAAGACTTAACTAATGCTTAACTAAAGAGATGTAGCAGAAGTTAACAAAAGTGTAAGTAGCTGGCCTCTAAATATCGAATACGTTAGCGAAGGCATCAAGAGCCTGTAATACGGCTGAACGTAGCAAAAGCTTAGAGACTCGTCGCCATTCGCTAGTCAGAAACTCTGAGTCTCTCTATCAAGTCTGTGAAATTTCAACTGAAATACTACTCTTACTCATTTGTATTAAACGCAATTCTAAAAACACATTCTATTAGGAAGCTGTAAGCTGAAATTAGGAGGGACAGGAAAGTAGCTTTAACTAAAAATAACTGTTAAAAACTTAGGATAATCCTCAGAATGATTTGTATATTTTTCAATATTCTATGAAGATGTTTTGAATTTTTACGTATTTTTCCCTTGCCGCGAAGTGAGAACTGATTAATGGAATGAGAAGTATATCTCTAATGAAATTCGAGGAAAGAAGTTTAAATGATAAGTAGTATAAAATGTGTGGAACTTAATACGTACAATTAAGTCATGTTGCATTTACATCAGACTTTTTCGGTTCTTAGAAATCAATAAACTCAAAGGTAATTTTCATTTTCTCTCAAAATTGTTAGGAAAAGTAAATTTTTTAATGCGATCTGTCTTTACAGCTTACATTACTAATACGATTTATTTCGCAAAATAATTTGGCTCTTACTCTATTTTAATCTTAATTATTCTTTGCTGCAACTGCGCTTTTGAAGCCAGATCCTGCTTTTTGTTTAAGGTTCATTAATAGCCTTGCCCCTTTTTGAAAAGTAATTAAAACTTTCGCATTTTTAATACTTCGTTTGCTGTTTCTAAACCTTGTGATTTGGAATGAATTACTTAATTACTCAGGGAAACGTTTACATTTACTTTTGCCTGATTTATTTTTTTGAAGTTCCATCCAATGCCGGCAATTAACCTTAAGTAGCATTCTCTTCACAATTAATACCTTTGTGAAAACGTATGTTGCGAAGGAAACGGATAATGCAAAATTAATATGCTTGTTAACTCAGTGACCGAAAACTCTTAGAATTTGTAAGAATGGATAAGAAGTAGTAAAAGTTTTATCACATATGACTCTAAGATAAATTGTATTTAAATTTAAGAAATTTGCTTAACATAATTTAAATTATTAATGTTTAAGACAATGATAATAAAAGGTGTTTGTTTTCAAGTAGTGCTGAAAGACTTGCCAATGGAATTCTATGGCTTTCGTTAGAATTACATTGGCATCCAAAAGTGCTCCTTGCAGAAGTTTCGTATATTTGATGTCTTTTGTATTGCACGTGTTTGATTAGATCTCAGTTTCGCTACGCTACATCAGAAAAGAATGACAGTTTTTTATGACATTTTCAGTTGCAATTCTCAAGTTGCAGTTCTCAGTTGCAGTCTCTCAGTTGCAGTTCTGCAATTCTCGTATAGGAAAACAGAGACTGGATTTCCTCCAGTGATTGTTGTTGTTGTCCTGTCCATGAATTTCCTGGAAGAATGGTTGCCAGAGCCTGAAGGCGGTTGGACTTCTATCGCCTCAAATTTGAGGGAGAACATTCCGGGATGGTGGTCCGATGGTTTCCCACCCTTCTTCCATACCACCAATCCACACTAGAGGACTTTCGACTCGGCATATATTAGAGAACCCCATGCCGCAAGGACACTATACATTTATGAATATCTATGTCCTCTCCGGGATTCGAATCCGGGCTTCTCGGTACCGCAGTAGGATCCCCTAATCACTATACTATCTATGTGGCCCTCCGGGAATTAATTCATCAAAACAGAAGATTCGAAATTGAAGATGTTTTGTTTACCATTTCCTATAGTAAGGTATTCCATCTGTACCAAGCATTACCTTCTTCTGACATTCGTTCCCTTGCTGAGCGAATACGCACATCCAGGCTGTGAGTTGAAAGGCCAAGTTTTGGTTGTTATTAGACAGATGTGCTAAAATTTCTTTTATATAGATTTTAAAAAATTGTATATTTTTGCGGGTTGAGAAAAATTTAGCCAATGCTTTCAGTATTATCATCGCGCTCTAAAGTACACTCATGTCCATAAATTAAGGATAATGCAAAATCAGGCAAACGAAGTGTTAGAAGCAAAACAAATTTGACTTATTTGTAAAGCTTATTTATTAAACAAAATGTAAAGAGCAAAAAAAAGATGCTATATGTTTGATATTATTAAAAAATTCGCGAATTTTTCTCCTTCGAGCAAATTACAAAAAAAAACCTATTTACAAAAAAACAATATTACATGGTTGGTACGATTGTTAATACATTGTATGTCTCCCAGACGATGCAATACAGACCGTACAACGCCTAGGCATGCTGAGTATCAAATTATCGATCTGATCTTGGGGATATTACACCACTCAAAAAGCAGTGTTCTCCGAAGTTCCGGTAGACATGTAGGAGGAGGTTGACGGGCTGCAACTCGTCGGCCAAGCATGTCCCACACGTGCTCTACTGGATTCAAGTCCGGTGAGAATGCTGGCCAGTCCATACGGGTGATATCCTCCGATTGAAGGCATTCGCTTACGATGTTTGCAGGGTGAGGACGGGCGTTGTCATCCATAAGCACAAATTGTGCGCTCATGGCGCCCCGAAGCAAACATACATGTTGTTCCAGAATGACGTCCCGATAGATTTGGCCTGTCATGGTTCCAATTTGAACATGCTGGTCAGTTCTGGAACCCAGAATAATTCCACCCCAAACGAGCACTCCTGCACCACAGTAACAGTCTCGTTCAATGATGTTTTCTTGGTGGTAACGGCTATCTGGAGCTCTCCATATGAAAGCCCGGCGAGAATCAGACTGCAAGCTAAACCTGGACTCGTCGGAAAACATCACACAAGCCCACTGTTGCGGTGTCCATAATACATGCTCTCTACTCCAGGCTAACCGCAGGCGACAGTGAGTTGCAGTAAGTGGAACGCATCTGACATGTCTACGAGCATATAGACCAATCTGCCCTAAGCGTCTGTACACGATCTGCCTTAAAATTGTCGTACTAGTGGCTGAAGAGAGCTGACGAGACAGGTCTGAGGCTGTGCTCCTCCTGTTTCTTTTGGTAGTAACTGCCAAATACCGGTCCTCCTTCGAAGTTGTAACTCTGGGGCGACCTGTGCTGTAACGTCTACCCACATTACCATCATCTTGGAATTGTTGCCAAAGCCTAGAGATGACAATCTGGGCAATTCCAAGTTCGTCTGATACTTCCAGTTGGGTACGCCCACATTCCAGACGGCCGATAATTCTACCACGTAAAAAATCATCCAAATGCGTCCTTTGGGTCATAACTATTCGGTTATTGCACCGAAATGCTTATAAAGCGCCTTTTTTACTTCTTTGCCTGTATTCCTTATATTTTACTTCTTTGCCTGTATTCCTTATATATCACTCTCTTACACTCTCGTCATTGTGACGTACTATCGGTGTCATCTGGTTACTTCCTGAAATTTCCATATGATTCTTGAAGATGTGTGTAGTGATTTTACAGGTGATATATTTATTTTAGAGTTCGATTTCCGAGTGACTCCGAATTATCCTCAATTTATGGACATGAGTGTATTTTATTAGCACGCTTTTCTGGTATTTTCATTTTTACTGTAAGCATTATATAAATTATTTAAACTTCAAGAGGAATAATAGAAAATATTTATTGCATTTAAATTTACAAACATCTGCATACAAACATTAACGAAAACTTATTTTCTGCGGAAATGATTTTTACAGATATCAGAATTTAATTACCTATAATTTTTATACTTTTAAAACTTCCATTCTTTCACACAAACACAAATACACATACATTCCGTATTTTCATACAAAATGTGCATTTAAAATCAAAGAGTAATAATGTTTTACTTGCTAACATAACAAAAAGGGCACATTTCGTTGAAATGCTATAGACGATCCTTTTACATACAAAGGAAACTTTAATTTTCATTACTTCTCTGCTCTGATTTATCGCATGTAGTATAATGTTTTCCTGTTTACCTTCGTTTGCTAAAGAAAATATTTTTTTCAAGATTATTTCTGTGGTTTTGCATGGTGTCTACGTTCAGTTGTTTTGTCTTGATTTCGAAGAACTTAGGCGTGTTTCTTCAATATGAAATAATTTAGAAAATATATTTATATCCTCAAAACTTGTTTAAATTCGTTTTCAGATTTGAAGAGAAAAAAATTCGCTTTGTTTCATTTGTTAAATTATCTCTGCGAAATGGTACTTTACAACCTTGCCTTTATAAATGCTCATGTTTCATTCAATTTATTGTGAAATATTATTTCCTGAATCATTTTCATACACATTATAAATTATATAAAGCATATAAGCTGAGTTCCAGTCATCGGGTTTTTCATCTCAAGGTAATCTTTCAGTTCATTAATAAATTTCAAGATTTAATCTTGATCGAATAAATAAACAAATTGGCAATTTAATCTTGAAATGGAATTTTGAGTTGGTTCGCTATAAACGGCGTATCACTTTCAATTATTGCCACCAAATATTATCCCCCCTGTATTATTTTTAGAGAAATTAAATAATGAAGAATCAGCATGTATGCATACACGTATGTGCGTTCCTCGCAATGTAAAAAAAAACAGCTGTACCTAGAGCCATCAAATTATGAATAACTTAGTCTTCCACCCGTAATGTGCGGCTGGGAGCCTTGAATCCCGGAGTATTCATTACAGATTTCTCACGTTTCCCGACTTTCCAAAGTAATAAAGGCTTTCCAAATGGCACCTGAACTAAAGTAATAGATGATAAGTCGCCACCACTTAAGCTTGGCAGCTGTGTCTGCCTCTTTCTCTCGCTGCAGAAGAATTTGAGGAATTTTCCGTTCCTCCCTACGTGACTTCGTGCTGCAAATGGAAGGTCAATCTGTCTTGCTCGGAGCTCAATTTCTTGAAGGGTAATGCCAGGAAGGCTTTTGAAAAGCCTAATAACTTCTATAAATTCAAACTAAATTATTGATTTGTAACTGTTATACAAGCCATAGTATATAGATTTAAATAAAATATGCATCATTGATATATTTCGTGCACTATGTCAGTGATGCAGGGCATATTTATTTCAGTATTTCAACAGAGCATTCGGCAGAAGAAAACAACGTTTTAGTGGAAGGCAATTTAAATTTTTTAATTTCTTCATAAAAACTTAAATCGTCTGGTGATATCGAAATTTATATGTAATTTTGTTAAAAGTTAAAAAGTAGATTTAATGTTTTACTTTTGTCAAAATAGTATATAGAAAACTGGGATTTTTCCATGAGAAAATGATCTCCTTGGTTTTAAAATGGTTATTTATCTCATGAAAATCTTAACAGCCTTCCTAGATTTATAATTTTTATAAACATATTCTGATATCCAAAAAATGTTATTTGCTTAGTTAAAATTTGCGATCATCAGATTAAAATTTTGTATTCGGAAATTCACTTAGAATTTATTTAGTTTATTGTTTGGGTTTGAAATTTGTAAAAAAAAAAAAATGTTTCACAAATACATCTAGTAGCCGCTTGCTCATTACATATTTTAGATTATTCGTAACTATTTTAGAGCGTATTGCAGTAGTATGAAAAGGACTGCTATACAAATATTTTAAAGCAAATAACACAGCAGTTAATAAAAATTCGATATGCTGTTTGAGCATTGTAACTTATTAATACGGTGATGCTCACCAAATCTTATCACCCCGGAAAATGTCTTGCAATTTTGCCGTCAACATGAATACTTATTGGCGTAACATATGGATAATAAAAAATTATGCAGTGAAATTCTAAAATTGCGTTCGAAATTAATCAATACTAAAAAATGAAAAATACAAAAATTACACTGATATGGATACAAAGCAAAAGCGGGGACTCAGGTAAAGATGCTGCAGATGTATTTGCAAATGCGGCAGCGCAAAAGCAAATAGGAGAAATCCTTGATGTAGCATTTACCTGAGGAACAATTCACCTGTACGTGAGGAATATGCCAAATATGCACACACAAACGATCTAGTGACAAGAATGAGACGAAGCTACAACGAGTCGTCGTAAACCGAAGTTCTTTCCAAATGTGAAAAAAATCCGAGAAGTACAGAATGTTTCCTAGCGCAATATTTATCGGGTCCCGGCCCATTTCTGGATTATTTCTGCAAAAGGACCCTGGCAAATACCGGAACATACTCTCACGGAGAATTAGCTGATGTCTACCATTACATTTTCAAATGTTCTGTAACAGAAGAACTTCACTTAAAAGGATTGTCTAAAACAGACACATCATTTAGACGTCTCATAATAACAGAGCGACACATCTTACCGAAACTCGAAAACGTCAAAAAACTGATGGTTTAGATTTCACCAAGAGCGTTGGTGGTGGTGTCTTACGTAATCTGTTTTTTTTTACCTACACGTTGGCTATCATACAACCAATTTGATGGTGAAGTCGAGACATTTAGCTATTCAATAACTTTTGGTCCGTGTCTCTCCTCTTGATAAGACTGTAATTTTATCGAATCCAAGTTCTGCTCTTCAGGCCTTAGCGAGTAACCTAAGAACACAAAGTGATCGAGAAGCTGCAGGAAATTGTTGAGCAGAATTCAGACAAAGATTACTTTCCAGTGAGTACTATCAAAATGTGGCTTTTGGAGAAATGAGATGGCGGACCTTTTGGCAAAAGAAGGTACGGATGTTTTTTAAAGCTCTTCTAGAGACTTATCTTTTCACTTCCAAACTTGAAATTAATAGAATTTATAAAACTTCCTTTCATAATGCTGTAGTTAGTGCTTCTGAAAATAAATTGTAAGGTGTGCTATTGAATGCTGACTGCGTCTCGGACTCTCCTCGTGCTATTGCTGTGGCTGAGTTTAGATGATTGACTGAACATGACTGCCTTAATGCTCAGATTTTATATTACATTCAAACGGGCGTCTCTTTCATTTGCAGGCATAGACACGTTTCGAGAGCATTTGGGTTAACGCCATATTGGGCTAAAAGTGTTTAAAAACAGCATACCTTTAGAATTTCCGATAGACAGTCTGGCGCGCTGTAGAAAAATGCTGCTTTGCCGTACAATGTTGCCACTGATCGCTTCGAAATCTTTGAGTTTGTTAATCAAAAATTCGTTAAAGTTTCACAAAATATGAAATAAATCATAAAACAAATTCGAACTTCCAGGTTCTCATGTTCGAGTGACGGACTATGTTATTCAAAATTTGAGGACTTAGGTATGGTTGTTTTTTAATAATGTGAGAAACATACATACATTCATGCAGATTCTTCGTTATTTAATTTCTTTAAATATAATACAGGAAGTAATATTTGGTGGCATTAATTGAAAAATATTTCGGGCATTTAAAGTGATTCGACACAGAATGCCATTTTGAGACTAATATAGCTTCTGGGCCCATTTGGGCTAAAAATGTAATATCCTGAAGAAGAAGATAACATGTCTTATCGTCGTAGAAATCGATAAGCTTCTTTTAATCAAAATCGAAGTCAACCCAAGTCGTTCGTGCATTTTTTAACATTTGCTCTGGCGTGCTTTCATTCAGGTTCTAAAATGGCAAGTTATCATTTGCATAAATAACGCACTGTTATAGATATCAACACAGTTCATTTGAATTAACAGGCTGAATCTAATTTAATATTCTATAATTAAAGCAATACATAATTTAAAGGAAAATATATAATTTCAATACAATTAAAGCTTTTTCAATTTGTATAACCAAATCGTTTTTTAATTACACATGCTGTCGATTTACCTTCCTCTTTATTAGCTTAAAATGTCTGATACATTAGCATTATTTGAAACACAATAAATTAATGAGTTAATAAATAAATTTATAAAATATTAAATAAATAAATGAATGAAACAAGTACTTTTAAAGTGAGTATAAAAGAAAGCATACTTTGAAAGTAATTGGCACAGCTTAAAAATGTCTTCCAAAAACCTGAATAAAATTGAAAATAAAGTATCTCATTATTGAAAGAACGAGGGATGAACATTTTTTTACTCTATATAAGTTAACTAGTTAAAGTTAATGAGTTTGATAGTTATGTCATAAAAGGAGAAACAGAACTTAAGTTGAACAAGTGTTTGCTTTATAACTATTAGCCGAAGGTGAGAGTTACCTTTGTGATGCATCTTGTTCAAGAAAGAAATATTATACGTCTTTCTTTTAAAGTAATGACATATTTTGTTGTTTCAAAACCAATTATAAATATTCGTTCAGGTACTAAAATGACTTGAGTACCAAGGTGAAATAATAGTACATGAATAGATGAATATAAAATGAAGTAACTCTCTAATCAGCAATAGTCTAAATACAGTTGTAAGGACCTAATTAGCTTGGTCACCGATTTATGGTTCTCTTCTTCCTTTATTTTGCTTTCCGGTATCATAAAAAGAAGAGAATAAAAGGAAAAAATTAAATTTTAATTGGTTAAAAACTTGCGTTAAAATTTAATTTAAACGCAAGTTTTGTTTTAGAACATCCGAAGACTGTCTGGGGGTATACTTAACATTTTCTGCCAATATTCGAGTTTTAAAGAATGATAGGTACTCCAAATATAATGAACAGTTTTTTTTTCTTCAGACTTGAGTTTAATTGCATGTGCAAAATGACAAATTTTTTATTTACTTTCCAGAGTAGTGGTTTTCTACACTGAAGGTTTGTACCTTAAAGCTATAATTTACAAAGTCAATTTCTTCTTTTTTTCCATTTAAATTGGATAAATGCGACACAAGCTTCAATAGGCAGGATTATAAATAACGAGAAAAAGTTTCTGCATTCACTTATTTTGTAGAAACACAAAATGAAATTTTGGATACGAAAGATTAGATATGGCAGTAAAAGACATTCTTTAAATTGGGAAAGATTTCTTCCAGAAAATAAAGATTAGAAATAATAAAAAAGTTAAATGTCACATTTAACTTGGACCAACTTTGCTTTCTCATATCTTATAAATTAAAAATTAACGACGAAATTAAAAAAGAGTATCAGAGTATCTATTAATTCCTTACTTATCGTTAAAGCATTTCTGAGTTCGTTCTTGAATAAATGAAGACACTATCAGTTGCACACTGCACACTAGACGAACCTAAAGTTAAGATTGCTGTAAAAAAAGCATTAAATTTGGAGGTACATTCAGAATAGACCCAAGATGTTGCTGGCCACCTGTCTCAGAAGACATTGAAATAAAAGGAGTTATAAACTATTAACATAATAAGATGGCTGATTTAAATTAAGAAATTTAAACTGCTTTATGAAAGCAAATGATAATCAAAAAGAAATAAAATAGATATACTTAGTGGATAGATATTTTAATAAGCAGTATGTGCATTTAAAGTAACTAAGTGTGCTTAATACTGCTACTTAATAATATTTATAATGTAAGTTTAATTTTTGTAAAACATCGAGTTCACTTTTGCTTCATACGAAAAATAAAAGCTTATATTCTTATTTTTTATAATGAAAGGTTTTTGAAAATTATTCTCTTTTTAGATTTGTAATTGTCTCTCAATTTATTCTGTAGATAAACCGAAATATCTCGTTCATACTTCGGTATTTCCTTTAATATAATTTCGTAACTTAAACTAAATGGCTAAATGTCGTTCGAAGTCGAAGATTTAATTCTTTTCTTTAGTAGCATATGAGAAATGAAATTTTATTTTCCCTCTAACTTGTTTTATGCTACATTTTCGTCCGCATACCTCTCTCGAGTGAGAACACAAATTAGAAACAAATATTGGATTTTGTTTAGATAAGATAATTATGGTTCTTTAAGTTCAGGGTACTGTTTCGTAGCGTTATTTTCAGAGATAAACATCAGAAAAAGAATCAGCTTGATCTATCTACAATCAAAGCAAAGATCACGAAATTGAGGAACAAAGAAGTTGTTGGAAAACATGAATATGTGTGGTCTTTTCTTTTAAAAATTAATAATATAGCTTAGATATAAGAAAACAACTGACTGGAAAAATTCCCAAAGCCACTTTCTTCGTAACAAATAATTGTCTTAATAACATTAAAGTAAAAACAATTAATCATCAGAAGTAAATTTTATTAAATGGTTTTGATACTAAAAGTAGAATTTAGATATAGAGAGCATTATGCAGCAGTTTATTCAGAACATAAAATAAAATGCAATGCTTAAGAACATTTACTTTATTTACCTGAGTCACAGAAATGTGTTAGTACAGTACAAAAATACAAAAGCTGATTGGTAAGTTTTAAGATTGACTTTGTATTTCTTTCTCGGTATTCAACGGGATAATCGTGTAATGGATTTTTAAAGTTCATACTTCAACGTATCTGAACCTGCAATAGATGGATAAGAGAGACTTTTAGTATCTGGTCGCAGCGAGTGGCATGCCATGGTAAGTGCGAAAGACAACTGTCAAAATATGGTCAAAACTAGGAACGAACAGTAATGAAGCAATTGGAGTGTTACGCATTCATATGGTAGAAGTACTTAGCCTCACTTTAGTATTTGAATGGACATACATACTTAAAAACCGGTCACCTGAGTGATCAACAAAGCATTATTTGGTAGACCTTTCACTGTGGGTACGGATAAAATATTCCCGGCCCATAAGTACGCAGTGAAGGCGGCAATCGCTTAGCCATTTAAATGAGCTATGAGGAGGAAAGGAGGAAATACTAGATTTTTTTCACAATTAGTTCACTAGCTCAACCTCGGTTGATCCGCAACACAGTATGAATTCAATAGTATACACTATCTACCAATAAGTATTTGGACACACATGCAAATGCTGATTATTGAGGTCCTGATATACGTCACGTCTTCCACCATTAAATATCGCCTCGCAATGACATCGGCATTAGCGGCATGCAGGATGCCACGAAGTGTAATTTATCTGATTTTGAAGAAAGTCTAATCGTCGCAAAAATAGGCGAGCCTTGAGGGTATCTAGTGAGCTGAATTACACAAATTCGGCAGTGGCCTATATGACACAGAAATGGAATGTGAGCGGTTGTTATCGGAATGTGCTTCGAGTCAGTAGACCAGCGAAATTAAAAGATAGGGTCCAACGGGTGCTGTCCAGAGAAATTTGGAAGAACTGCATCCAACTGATGACCCACATGCTCCAGGAGTTTCAACAACCGGAAGTGTTGTTTCTCTTAGTACCATCCGTAATAGAGCACACCTGCTTGGTTTTCATGATCGTGCAGCTGCCCTTAAGCCTTTGATCAAAACTTCCAATATGCTGCTCTGTTAATGTTGTGGAGAGAGACAGTGGACCATTGATCAGTGGAAACAAATTCTCTGGCGCTAAAAATCAAGATTCACCCTCTACCGTGAGCATGGCAGGTTATGGGTTGGCGTCTGCCTGAAAAACGAATCCTGCCACAATATATTGTGCCCACAGTAAAGTTTGGCGGAAGTGGAATTATGATCTGGGGACGTTTTTCCAGGTATGGGCTGGACCCTTGTCCCAAGTCATGGTAAACTGAACACCGACTCCTGCTACACTATTTTGGATGACAGTGAGCTTCCTACATTATGGCAGTTTTACGGGTTGGGCCCACGTTGCCTTCAGGACGACATCTCCAGCTGTCATGTTGCGAGGTCCACCAGTTATGATGACAGGGGGGTTAACCGAATGGACTGACTTGACCAACCCAGACCTGAAAGCTATCAAAAACATCTATGAGGAGTTGAATCACCGAATTAAGGTGTGCAACAATCGTCCAATATCGATAAAGGAATTGACATGTCTTCTCGAAATCGAGTGGGAAAATGTTTCAATAGCCATCATACAAGGACTTGCGCAGAACATGCCCCGGAGTGTTGAACTACCGCTCGTGGAGGCTTTATCAACTATTGAATTTGAGTAAATTTTGCTTTTACTTTCTATCACAGGCGTCCAAAGACGTATATTGGTATATAGTGTAGTACTGAGATATCCTTCATGTACTTCTGGTTGAGCTCTAGGTGATTTCTGGATATTATTAAGCCTGAAATAAATGTTCGGAAGAACAGATGAAGAAATAAAAAAGCTCAACGGTTGCAGCGCCGAAAACGTATGCTACAAAACTGTTTATTTTATTTTTTCATTGTTCACAAAATGATGTAAAAGGTGTATTTCAATACAATGGATTTTCGTTTGAATAGAAGAAGGCTCGTAGAGACAATTAATTTTAAAATTAAAGAAAAAATAAGTCCTTTAAATTAATGCAGTTCACTGCAGTCAACGCAGATTCATCCATTCATAAGCCCATTCCTAAAAAATACACTGTATATATATATATATCATATACATAGCCTAAAATTTTCATTATGCTTTTCAGCATAAAGAAAACAAGAGCAGATGTGGTTGCACGAATTGATGAAGCTTTACCAAATGAGTAGCACCTTAAATGCTTTTTTGAAATTGTAACTTTTATTTTATTACAGTGAAATGAGTCAATGTGTTAATTAATTAAATTTTAACAGTTCGCAATAGCAATAAGGCTGTTAATAAAATAATTCATGTTTGAATAATGGCCTTCTGAGTAATGATTTCGTTATTATAGCTTTGCAGACATTTTTGAAAATAAACGCAAGAAATAAGATTCTAGCCAGGATTATGTCATTATGCACAAAGTTAACAACTTGTAAATAAAGTTTAATACTTATTTTGAGGACAAATTTTATAAAAATAGTTGATATATTTTTCAGAGCATAAATCTAACTTTCTGTTAACCTTATTTAATAAAATTCATAGAACTATGAAAATACAGCTAAGATATAAAATGTTTACGTTGTAGTAAGCCCCTGAACCTATTTGAACAAGATAAACATTTAATGCTCATCATAAAGAGATATTTGTATTCAATCAACTGCTTTCTTACTTTCATAATAACAGCATAACTATCTATCCAAGACTACATCGGAATAACATCAATTCATCTGTTCAGGCTTTGAGATATTAAAATTTTCTACGTTACACTGAAATAACAAATAGAAGAAAATGATTTTTCTGAACAAACACAAAGGAACAGAATCGATTGGTATTCTGCAGTTTTTATTACAGATAACTGAATCATTATTTTCTTTGGGATTTATTCGTGCATTAAGTATTTTCACCCAATCTTATGAATCTAAAATAATTCAAAGCTGACTTCAGAAAATTGCTTAGCATCCTATAACTTCACCTGTGAAGAAACTCCAAAGGTTCTGAGTAGGAAAAATTTGAAATGTAGTTTCGATGCACGCGAATGAAATTGAAATGTTTATTGAGTTAAAATTAATGACAATTCAAACACAATTTTAAGTATGTTAGAAATATTCTGTAATTTGTTCAAGGTTTAAGAAATTTTTGTACTTTTATACTTCAGATATTTCATTTTGATTAAGCATTCATTTAAGCATTTCTATTACAGTTATAATAACAAATGATATTATTATTGCAAAAGTAACCAGGTATAAAATGTTAGAAATTAATCAAATCGTCATAATGTTAGCAAGTATTTTGATCAGATATGATTCGATTTTGAGAACATAATGTTACGTAATTTCTCATTACTTTTAAATTCAGAAAATGAGTAATTTAATTTATGACCTTTTTTGAATGTAAGAAATTTAATACAAAATATCTGTCAATAAAAAAGCCATGTAAGAAATATTTTTGCATTATTTCATTTTATTTTCGTTAATAGCAGAAAGAATGATACGAGAATAATCCCGATTTAGGAAAAAATAATACGACAAGTTGTAAGGTTTATCCTAATTTTTACCTCTCTCTTAGTTTTTCTACTCTCGGCCATACTTTATACCTTGTTTGGCATCGCCGATTTAATTACGATTTAGTGGCCAATTAGAATGATAGCTTCGGCTATATCTTCAGGCAGCTTTAGCTATGCTTAATTTAGTTTAATTTCATAATTATTTAAATTCAAGCCCATATGGAGGCTTTGCTGTACCTTTCGAGTTAAGAACTGATTCCATTTATTCTGAGAAATAAAGGATAGTTAACTTTTCTGAAGTCTTACGTATTTGTTCACACACTAAAGCGATTATTGGCTTGTTAGTGTTTGTGGAGTTCAAAGTTTCAACATTGAAGTAAGTAAGTAAATACCCCACATTTGGCACCCGATTGTGTTCTTAATGAACCATGCCGCTAGTGAAGATTTCTCGTTGACCCCTTCCACCTTTCAAACATCCATAACGGCAATGAAGCCAGCAGAAACGTTGGATGGAAAAGAATCCGTAATGACTTTCCTGGAGCCTCTGGAGTTTCACTTCACGTTATATCCTGTGAACGAGCCTCAGAGAATTATCGTCGCTACATCGAACTTAAAAGGTCAAGCCCTCAGCTGGTACAGGAATATTAGCAAGAGTTTGTTGGGGGATCCAGGTTCCGAAACGTACACTTAGGAAAATTTTAAAATTTCGCTATTAAAACCATTTCCAGTTGTTAAAAGACCGCGTAATTAGAGTCGGAATTATTTGTAATTATCAAACTAATTTCGACGAATTAACAGACTTCATCCTAAGGAAGATCCAAATTGTCAAATTATTATATGAAAAAAGACTCGACAAAGAAATTATTGAAATCATATTGCCACGGTTACTTCCGTCAATCCAGGACTTTCTTGAAGTTAGAAATCCGCAAACGCTGGAAAGCTTATTTAAACTAGCCATGAAATTTCAGAGTAGGCGAACGGCCGAAAACACGCGTGCGAATAATTTAAGGCAGTATTCAAGGTTTCGCACTCAAACGAAACTCAAAGTCAGCAGAATTCGTATCAGCAAGAGAGGAAAGTTGCAAAGCCAGTTACGAACAAAACTGGTCAATCCAAATCATGGGGATATAAAATGCAGCTGGATCAAGGGGCGGTGAATCGAAATTTAAACTAGTCACGGTGGCCAGAAGGAGGGTCAGGTCACCGTTTGGTAAGGAAAATCCTTCAGAAATCAAACTGAATACGGTAGCTGTACAAAATTTGGCTTTTCCAGAGATCCATATATTACTAAACGATGCCCCTATTACCGCCCTACTGGATACCGGGGTTCAATGAAGTTTCCTGTCGCAGGACTTCTTTAAAAAACATTTTCCTTGTTATAGATAGCTTAAGACAACTGGACAGCGGGTGATTGCTGCCGTAGGCAAACAGTGTGTCTGCTTGGGAAAAGTGGGGCTGCATGTTCAAATAAAGAACGAGGTGCAAAAAATAAATTTCTTAGTGGTAAAGAATTTGTCAACCACAGTCATATTGGGGGTTAATTTCTAACGCGCAGCTAGCGCAAAAATTAATTTCAAAGATTCTACTTTGCATGTCAAGATGGACAAAACTGAAGAAGAAAAAGGCGCAGTTCCGGATTTGTATCTAAATCACCTCGAAGGAGGAGAAAGAGAGAAGCTGGAAAAACTGGTTAGTGGGTTTTCTCAGTCAGGAAAACCTGGCTTCCGCCAGATTGTGTCTCACAGTATTGATACTAGTAGTGAGCCCCCAAGTACCAGCCCCTATGCTAGTCCACTAGTTTTATGCAGGAAGAAGAGTGGACTGCCACCCGGAGATTCTAACGCGTGGAGATTCGCAGTTGATCACCATAAATTAAACAGCATAACGAAATACTCCACATATCCCCTCCCGATAATAGATGAAATTATAAGAAAGATTCGGTCTACTAAATATATGACCACTTTAGACCTGACGTCATTGCAGTAAACCCCGAGGATGTGGAAAACACAGCTTTTATTACAAAGTCAGGAGTGTATGCCTTTCTGATAATGCCGTTTCGCTTAAGCGGAGCTCCGGCTACCTTTCAAAAATGGATGGATATTGTTTTAAGGCCAGTCTGGGGCAAAAGTACAGTCATCTATCTCGATGATATTATTGTGACTAGCGAAACCCTAGACGAACATATTAAGCATTTAGAGGAAGTTTTTACATTATTAAATGAGGCGAGCCTAAAAATTAATCCAAAGAATTGCAAATTTCCCGCCAAGGAATTGAGGTACGTAGGCTATAAAATCTCGAAAAATGGTATTGAGACTGAGAATTCTGAAATATTAGTGATTAAAAGTTATGCACCTCCATAGACGGTCAAGAAATTATCGTCCTTTTTGGGAACGTTCCTATTATAGGATGTTCATAAAAGATTTTGCAAAGATAGTTGAACCCTTATTAGTTCTTAAACGAAAAACGACGAGATTCGCATGGACAGCGGAGGCAAACACGGCGTTTGAAGAATTGAAACACGCCTTAATTAACGCTCCTGTTTTTAAAATCTCGTAGGATATTCAAAATTTAGAAGCAGCAGCAGACTCGTCAGACCACGCAGTTGGCGCGGTTCGTTCCCAAAATGGGCAGCGAATAGACATTTTAGCTGAAACGCTGAATCACAATCAACGCAATTATACCGCAACTGAACGGGAAACGTTCGCGCTCTCATTAGCTGTGCAAAAGTTCCGCTTTTACTTCGGAAGTACCCTGATAACTATGCATGCAGATCACGCTGTAGTTAGTCGCCTGTACTCCGGAAAATTCTTTCAGCTCGGCTGATACTTTGGACCTTAAAAATGCGAGCGTTTAAATTAATAATAAAACACACGCCGGGAAAAGAAAACGTAGTTGCGGATGCACTATCAAGAATGAAGGTCGATGAAGACGGAAATACGATTAGATGTACGATGGTAACTGTGAAAATGATTGAACCACTTAAAACAATAATTGCCGAATTAAAAGCGGGCCCAGAGTTCAAAGACATTTACGCTTATCTTCAAGATCCCGAAAATTTTGAGCATGGAGACTTAACGGCTATTTGCAATAGGGCGGCACAATATGAAATTATTCATAAATTTCTGTTTTACACAAAAGCAACCAACGATAAACAGGAGCTGCGGCCGGTAGTCCCAATGAGTCTACGCTTAAATATATTAGAGGAGCTCCATGACTCGAAATTCGGGGGCCATCTCGGGGTTAGAAACCCTGCAAAGGGTCCGCGAAGCGGTGTATTTTCCGCAGTTATACAAAGTTGTGACGACGTATGTCAGGTCATGTCACTTGGGTCAATTAATTAACGACGTTAATTACAACCCGTCCGGGTACCTAAATAGCATAAAAACCACTTTCCCAAATGAACTGGTTGGCACTGATTTGCTCGGTCCCTATCCTAGAACAAAAATTAATAAAAACAGATACTTGTTAACTATTGTGGACCATTTCTCAAAATGGATGAAAATATTTCCCCTTAAACGAGCTTCAGCAAAAATAGCAGCAGATTCGTTTCTAAATAAATATATTTCAAAATACGGAGCCGCAGTAAAAGTAAAATCATATAATGGTAGGCAATTTGTAAGTAATTGATTTGAAAATCTATGCGCAGGCCTTGGCATACGCCATCTGAAGATGGTACTATATAGACCGCAATCGAATATTGCGGGACATGTAAATAAGAATATAGTTAAAATTATTCGAGGACATATTAAGAGTTATCATGACGTTGAGACAGATGTGTCAATTAATTAGGCTTTGCCTTGAGAACAGCAATACTTGATAACACACAAAAAACCTGGCAGAATTATTCTTAGGAAGAAACATTTTAACGTCACAGGATAAGCTATTTTTCTTTCAACAAAAACAGGAAGAGTTTCAATTGAAAGATATCCAGAAAGTTATTAATGAGGCCATCAAACTTTCTGATGCGGCAAGGTGAAAACAAAATTTTATTATGATAGAAACAGACACGATATAGAATATACGGTCGGCCAAAAAGTATTAAAAATCAGACATTCCTTATCATCTGTACCAGAAAATAGGGTTGCCAAAATTGAGCCCAGGTTTGATGGTCCATTCATCATCGAAAAAATCAAATTCTCAACGTTTTATTTCACGACGGAAAATGTCCAGCAAATAACTGCTAATGTTGATCAGCTCAAGCCGTACTGTAGTTATGCGGATTTTCAAATTCTAACAGATCTATTGTAGGATCCTGGGAGTGCGCCAAGAACATTAATGTCGCCATCGAATAGCAGGGATCCTCCAGCAACAAGCCGAGAATGCTGAAGAAAGTACTGCGAAGAGAACGCAACAGCAGCCGCAAGGTTCAGGCTCAGAGAGAATGAAGAGAACGAAAAAAAGAAAAGTTCCCCTTTAACCGATGGGAAACAGAAAAAGCCCATAGATATTATTCAAAGAAAACGTCCAACGCCAGAACGTAAGCCAATTACCTCGAAAGGAGCCACAGGAACGTCGGACCGAAATCCATGAGAGAGAAAAGGTCAGCTGACGAGAAAACGTTGCCTTTCCAGCAGGCTAGGAGGCCCAAAAGAAGGTTTAAAGAACCCCAGCAGAGAAGCCGGTCCCCACACCTTAAGGGAGAACCAGATTTTAAGAATCCTAAACCCATCCGAAAGTCGGCGCGACTCATCGACGAAGGAAAAAGCGGAAAAGAGTCCCAATGGAGGCAACAAGCCAGTCAAGCCTAAAACGACGATTGCAAGTTTTGAAATATCCGACTTTCGAGGAGTTTTGCTTCATGAGAATGGAAGAGTTTAGAAAGAAAAAAAAGTGAAAATTGTCTTTCTTTCCTATTGTGTATTGAAAGTTCAATTTATGTCATGCTGTTTAAAGTTGCTAAATGCTGTTTAAAGCAAACATTTGAATTTACAAGTTTGCGAGAATGTAGTTGTAATTATCTTTTAAACAGAAGATATTGCTGAATTCGCATGTTGGCAAGAATTTCTATTTTGAATAGCATTTTGAGAATTCTCAAGTTGCGAGAAACTAATTTGTGAATAATTTTAGTCGAAAGACTATAATCTAAAATGTGTTAACTTAAAGAAAGATTGTAGCAAAATTTTGTAAATTTTGTATAGCAACTATAACGAATGATGTAAAACGAATTTTAAATGATTGCATGTTAAAATGTTTTACTGAAAATGGAAATGCTAATGTCTAAAACTAATGTTAATGCTTTAAAGCTACTGTAAAATTAAACTTGTACAAATGTAAGTTTTGGTCAAGCATGACTGTAAAATACTTTGTATAATAGATGGATTGAAAGAAAGTATAGATTGAATATGTTTAATGTTAGGCTCTCCAGGCTTCACTTAAGAATTTAAATTAAGTTCTATTTTAGTGCATTAGAAGTAATTTTGTGTTTAAGGAGTATTCTAAGGTCTTGAGTGTCAAGCTTTAATAAATAAGTAGTTGTTGCGCAGGTTGGACAAGCCCTGAAGGTAAGGAAGGACAACCAGCTCCAACACCTCGGAGATGTAGCGCTGGCTGTTTAAAGTACCGGCAATGCGTACTAGAGAAATGCGAGAGTGATATTCAATACCTCCCCATACTGCGCAGATACACAACATTAACTCTAAATTCACACAGAACAATTTCTGGAGAGCGTAGGGGGAATGAGATTTAAATTTTGTGTCATTGCAAGCTGTTTGAGGGCCAAAATAACTTCAATATATGAATAGTAGTAAGGAAAATAAAATGGCTTATATGACAGACATTTCTAATACTTTTTCCTTCCAGATTAATGGAAGGACAAGACTGACGTCTGACAGAAAGTAAAGAAGATGATATCTGTAATCAAATTCAAATTGTAAATTTGTTATACACTGCTCGACATTGAAAATGCAACACCAAGAAGGAGTGAACAGAAATTTATGCAAATTTGAGAGTAAACGCACGTCGCTGAGTTTATAAGGTATTTCTCCCGCCTTCTTCGCATGCCTTCGTGGTGTAGTGGTCTGCATGCTGGACGCGTAACCGACAGGTCCGTGGTTCGATTCCCGGCGAAGGCGTTGCTTATTTTTCACGACTCCTGCTTCGAAATAACCTAGTCTCTACACTAGCGCCCGAACTAAAAGGTGGTGGATGATGATTCTCCACCACCGCGATTTGGCGATTGGGTCCCCAAAATCCCAGTCGCCCTTTAAAAGGGGGAGTATATAAGGTATTTCTCCCGCCTTCTTCGCATGCCTTCGTGGTGTAGTGGTCTGCATGCTCGACGCGTAACCGAGAGGTCCGTGGTTCGATTCCCGGCGAAGACGTTGCTTATTTTTTACGACTCCTGCTTCGAAATAACCTAGTCTCTACAAGTTAAGCGAATGATGTGAAATGCGCAGCTCTCCGACGCACGTGAAGTAAGATACACTGCTGGCCATCCAAATTGCAACACCAAGAAAGAAAAGCGATATCACAACAAAATTTATTTAGTAGGTAACATGTTGACCAAGTGATTAAATTTATAGACTTTATCAAATGATTAAATTTATAGACTTCTGTGAAGTGTCCTTTCAGAATTAGTAGCCAGAGTAGCCGCCATTGTTGGAGATCACCGCTGCCACACACCTCCGCATTGATTTAAAGAGACTTTGGATGTATTCTTGGAGTACGGCAGACCAAGGAGCTTCTACGTGTTTCCAAAGTTAATCTAGTGTGGCAGCTTGGGATATAATCTGGGTCAATCGTTCAGCAACCATGGACCACATGTTTTCTATGGGCGAAAGATCCGGAGAGCGAACCGCCCAGGGAAGCAATTCAATCTGGCTATTGACGAAGAACCCTTGGACAATACGTGCCAAGTGTGTTTCGAGCATTATCCTGTTGTAATGTGTCTGTGGACAAGCCCTGAAGGTAAGGAAGGACAACCAGCTCCAACACCTCGGAGATGTAGCGCTGGCTGTTTAAAGTACCGGCAATGCGTACTAGAGAAATGCGAGAGTGATATTCAATACCTCCCCATACTATAATACCCGGTGCAAGACCAATGTGGCGGTGCATAACGCAACTGTTCAGCATCCTCTCTCCACGGTGTCTCCAGACTCGAATCCGACCATCGTGGTGTTGCAGACAGAAGCGTGACTTGTCAGTAAAGACAATTTCTTTCCATTCTGCCGTTCACTTCCTTCTTTCATCGCACCATTGGTGACGAAGACGTCTGTGGTTCTGTGATCAAGGGTAGACGAAGCAATGAACGTCTTGCGGACAGACCACTCTGCTGTAAACGGCTTCGAATGGTACACGAACACACTGGATAATGCGTTACAGACTGAATATGCTGTGCTATGGTTCGAAATGTGACTGAGCGATCCGACAATGCCATGCTGCACAATGTTCCTGTCATCACGTGAAGTGGTGCACTGAGGTGGATGCGATCGAACACGTCGGTCCGCCGCACCCTCCTGCATCCAACGGTCCCATATCCGCATTACAGTTGTATGATTTCGTTCAATACGACTACCGATTTCCCTGAAAGATAATCCACACTCTCGGTAGGCCACTATTCTTCCTCTGTCGAACTCGGATACTTGATCAAACGATGATCTCTGTTTACTACGAGGCATAATTGATCGTTTTTTTTAAAAAACCACAAGAAAAACACAATTCCCGAATTTGAAATCGTCGAAAACTCCAAGCCTTAAATAGCGCTTTGAAGTGCCGCCACAGGCGCGGGTGAAGTGCGCCTGCGCTGAAATTCTAAGCATTTGCATACCACATCTCCGCTAATGCATGTTGTAAATTTCATGTTATTTGCGTGCTTCCTTCAGGGTGTTGCATTTACGGTGGCCAGCAGTGTATAAGGGAAGGAACGTGTAGAATGGGCAATATTCGTGTCGTTATTTCTGCCAGACGAATTATTGAAGAAAGTTAGTTTTTGTCTCGGAGGATACTTGTAATAGGAGAGAATGACAGGCCGCCGTCACCGAAGGTACTTTCAGCAGATAGACGATTTTATGAGGGGTATGGTGATCGGACTAATAAGGGCGGGTTGGTCCTTACGTCAAATCGCAGCTGATACCCACATCGATTCGAGCACAGTGCATCGGCTGTGGCGAACATGGTTGGAACAAGAGAATGTGGGAAGAAGGAGGGGCGCAGGTGCAACCAGACTGAGGTCAGCACGTGTGGGTTGACGCATCCGCCGACAAGCTGTAGTTGTCCCTCAAGTCACTTGTTCCGCGATTGTGCAACATGTGCAAGATACCCTGGATGTTCCCGTGTCGACCAGAACCATTTTCCGTCGATTGGTTGAACGTGGCCTGCACTCACGGCGTCCATTAAGAAGACTGCCATTGAGCTCACAGCATAGACGCCAACGTTTAGAATGGAGCGATGTGGATTACAGAATAGAGAAACGTTGTGTTCTCAGATGAGTCACGCTTCTGTTTAATCAGTTGCAGTCGCCGCATACGTGTGTCGATCGACGAGGAGACAGATCTAAATCCCGCAGTAACTGTGGAAAGCCCCACCGCGCGACAACAGAGTATAATGGCTTGAGGCGGTATTGCCTACGATTCCAGGTCACCTCTAGTTCGTATTCAGGGCACTATGACGGCCCAACGATACTTGGATAAGGCGCTGCGACCGGTGGCAATCCCCTACCTTCAGGAGCTGCCCAATGCAATTTTTGAGCAGGATAACGCCCGACTACACAGTGCTCGCATCTGCCAACATGCTCTACAAGGTATACAGATGCTTCCCTGGTCACCGTACTCTCCTGACATGTCACCAATCGAACATGTGTGGGATGTGATTGGACGCCGTTTGCAGAGTATGCCCCTGCCTCGTTTAGAAGATGAACTGTGGCAAATGGTTGAAAGAGAATAGAGAGCCATCCCTCAGGACACCATTAGCCCTCTTATTGACTCTATGCCTTGACGTGTTTCTTCGTGCATCGCTGTCGGTGCTACATCCTACTGAGCCGACGCCGTTCTAGCTCTGCATTCTGACTATCATTTTGAAATAACGATCAGTTATTGCTGCTTGCTGGCTCTGTCATTTTTCCAAATTTTTTCACTTTCTGACCACTCCTTCTTGGTGTTGCATTTTCAGTGTCGAGCAGTGTATTTTCCACTTTGATGGAAAAGAGTTTTAGAGAATTTATGCTCTTAAACAAGGTCGTTTTGAGACCTCATTCTTCGAGTTAAATTCTGATATGGAAAAATGTAAGGTTTATCCTAATTTTATTAGCAGTTATTTTAAGTTTGTGCATTCGTCCTATCAATTCTAGTTTCAGTTTACAATTTCCTACCAGAATGTAATTTCAGAAACGCAGTGAATGCAAATGAGTAAGAGTACTATTTAAACCGATGTTTCACCGACTTCGTGAGAGAGAGTCTGAGTTTCTGACTAGCGCGTGTTTTAGAAACACCGACTCTCTCTCAGCGTTTGCCTTTTGGCTATGTCTCTCTTAGTTTTTTTACGCTCGGCCATACTTTAGACCCTTGTTTGGCTTCGCAGATTTAATTCAGATTTAGGGGCCAACTACTTAGAGTCTTGATAGCTTCGGCTATATTTTGAGTCAGCTTTAGTTAAGCTTAGTTTAGTTTAACTTCATAATTATTTAAGTTCAAGTCCAAGTGGAGGTTTGGCTGTACGTGCCGAGTTAGGAACTGATTGAGAAATAAAGAGTAGTTAACCGTTTTTTAAGTCTTACGCATTTGTTTACGCACTAAATCGATTATTCGCTTGTTAGTGTTTCTGGGGTTCAAAGTTTGAACATTGAATTAAGTAAGTAAATTCCGCACAAAGTCATTTGAATAAAATTTTGAAAAATAAATTTATCGGGGTATAATGAGAAAATAATAATCAGAAATCAAGTAATTCTGCAAAAGTGTGCCTTTCAATAGGTATATCTTATTAGAATGGGATGAAAACCAAAGTGAAATTTTCATTTCAGCAGGCAGGATTCCTTTGTGGAATACTTTTATTCGAAAACGCGTTTTAAAGAAGCAGCAAAAATTTCAGATTTCATTCATATTTCGCAGTTCAAAAATTAAATAATAAAAAAAATTTCAGATCATTGACCTATCATTGAATCATTCACTTAAATTATTCAAATAATATTTCCTTTACTTCATACATTTATAATATACCTTCATACAAATAATTCGATTCATTCATTTCAACCATTTAAAACAAATTTCCATTCAATGGTTTACAACTAAGAATATCTTTTTTCCATTACCTGCGCTTAATAACAGTCAAAAACTTTAACTTTTTCGATCACAGTGCACAACAAAAAAAGAATTCAAAGAAAATATATATTCAAAAGCAAAGATTTCCTTTTGATTACATATATTTTTAGCCCTCTTTTTGCACCAAATAAATCTGAAAAAGTTAAATGTTAAATTTTAAAAGTAACGTTATAGGCTGAAAGGGAAAAAAGATACCACAAAATTAATCGGACATATTCATAACTTCTAATTAAAATAGTTTGTAATAAATAAAAAACGAAGTTTTATGGAATTAGTTTGGATCAAGAAGCTAGGCAAAAATCTAAAAGTCGTTTGCTTTTATATTTCGAATTTTCTTTTTATAAAATATTCGTTACTTTTCATGTTTTCTTGCAATGACTCGGTCACGAGAGATTATAGTTAGTAACTCGCAGATTAGTTATTAATTTGCACCAAAAGCAAAGGAAATCTATTAGAAAATTGTCTAAGCGTTATAAGAAACAGAATCGTATTCAAAGCAAAAGAAGACCTGGAAGACCATCTAAGTTATCTGATGGAATGAAACGCTTTATTCTAAGGAATATTAAAAGGAATTTCGGACTGAGTATAACCGGAGTTTCCTAAACTCGTTGCGAAACTTCTTGAATTATATGGAATATGTATAAATCCAGAAACTGTAAGAAGATTAATGCCATCTGCAGGATATCATGGACGAGTGGCAGGAAAAAAATTTTACTTCAGTAAAAAAACCGAAAACTTCGATTCGCTTTCTCAAAATTTTATAAAGATACCCGACTACTGAAAAAAATTGTTTTTTGCCGATGAAAGCAAATATAACATCTTCGGCTCAAATGGACGAGTGCTGGTGGTGCTGGAAAACCCAAAGAAAAATTTCGGAAGCAAAACTTACCAAGTACTAAGTGTTAAATTCGGCGGAGGAGGAGTTATAGTATGGGTATCTATGGCACATTCCAGTGTTCGTAATACAGAGTTTACGCATGGTATTATGGATTAGTGTAAGTACCTTGACATCTTGAAGTGAAATTCAGCATCGTCAGCACAAAAACTTAATATGCAAAATCGTTTTAAATTCTACCAGCGCAATGATCCAAAGCATACTTCACACAGTGTTAGGCTCTGGTTGTTACATAAGTGTCCAGAAGTAATTACTGGTCCACCCGAATCACCAGATCTTAATCCTATTGAACATATTTGGTAGGAACTAGAATCGAAAATTCGGAAACAGAGCATATCTTTGCGACAGCGACTAAAAGCAGTAATTCAAGAGGAGTGGCATAAGTCCTAAGTCCCCAAAATGACAACAACCAAAAAAAAAAAAAAAAAAACTTGTGGAGTCAATGCCCAAAAGATTAAATGAAGTGATCCAGTGTAAAAGCAATTCCACAAGATATTGAGAAGCAAAACCAATGTAAGTTTTTGTTATTTTTGTCTGTTACTGAAAGTTTTCGATTATTTTTGTGAGAATAATTTTCCTCATTAAGCAAACATTACCGATTTTTGAATTTAATTTCCGTCCTTTTAAATATGTATTTACTGTAAAAAAATTGAGTTTATATATAATCAAAATAAGAGCCTATCTTTTTGTTTTAATTTATTTTAGTTTTTTAATTCATTAAAGAATACAAAAATTCAAAGTATCCGATCATTTTTGTGAGCCACTATATATATGCTCATATAATTCTCAATCTTCATTTTTAGGAAGGAATGCATGAAAATAATTAAATAAAAAAAATCTGAAAGCTTTGAGACATATATTACTCCTAAAGGGGCGTTTTTAAACGTTCTGTGTGTTACTTTTATTTATTAAATATCATGTTCTTCGGGCTCAAACCATAAAATTCAATCCAACAGCCATATAAGTATTTAAAAGACCATGTAGGATTTCCAATACACAGTCTCGCACGCTGAAGACAAAAAGTTTTTTTATCCCTTACAATATTGCCATTACTGGCTTTGAAATCGGTGAGATTTTTAATCTAAATCTCATAAATGTTTTACAAAATATCAAAAAGGTAATAAAACAAATTTAAAATTTGGGCTTCCAGATGCCCATATTCGATTGGAGACGTATGTTATTCAAAATTTGATAGACCTAGGTACCATTGTTTAATCACAATGCGAGAAACAAGCATACATTTATGCAGATTCTTCATTATTTAATTTCTTTAAATATAACACAGGGTGATAATATTTGATGGCGACAATTTCAAAAGTGATTCACCGTTTATTGTGAATTGACGCAAAATGCCCAAAACGAAATTAAAACCCTTCTGAGCTAAAGGTTTTAGCTTCTGAGAAAGCTTTCAGATTATCTATTACACCCCAAAAAGCGTTTTTTTCAACGTTTCGTGTGCTAACTTTATTTATTGAACATCATGTTCTTCGAACTTGAGGCACATAAAATTCAATTGAACAGCAATATTCCAAAATATTTAAAAACACCAAAATAACATACCTTTAGAATTTCTCTCACTAACAGTCTCTCTAACAGTCTCGCGCACTGCTGATAAAAATTTATTTTTCCGTGCAGTGTTGCCATTGGTCGCTTTCAAATCTTAGAAAATATAAAATAGACAATAAAAAAGTCGAAATTTAAAATTCGGGCTTCCAGATGTCCATATGCGGGTGGAGGGTTACGTTATTAAAAATTATTGGCTGTATGCACCTTCATTTACTCATAATGCGAAAAACATGCAGACTTTTACACAAATTCTCCTCATTATTTAATTTCTTAAATATAAATACAGGGCGATAATATTTGGTTGCAACAATTTGAAAAGTGATTCAGAATTTTATTGTGATTCAAAGCAAAATGTCGTTTTAAGACTAAAAGCTCTTCTAGCCTAACGCTTCCCTACTTTAATAGCAATTTCTCCGATAACCAGAAATGTGGGGAAGCAGTGGGAGTGCATTTATATTTAGCAACGTTATAAAAACCCAATATAACAAAATTCTATTAGAAATACTTAGCAGAAAATTGGAAAATCCATCGACATCGTACCAGGATCGTACTATACAATGATTAGAAGCTACAGTCAAGTATAAATTAAATTTAAATCAAATGGTGAACCAGTCATCAAAGCATAAAGCGACGCTGACTGGTCAGGAAACAACTCTGACAGAAAATTCACGTCGAGATATATATTTGAAATAGGGAATCGTGTAGCGCCGTGGATAGGCAAAAACCAGAATTGAGTTGCCTTATCTTCAACAGAAGCTTAATACCTCGCTCTACTTTTGCAGAAGCTACAGTAAGTGCGATAAATAATGGAAAATTTGGGTTTCATTCAACAAGCAGCTAGGATTATATTCGAGGACAACGTCTAATGTATAAATCTTACGAGACGAAAACAGGAAACTGTAACACTAAACACGTGTATGCGAAATATCACCACATATGTGACTTACAAAATCAAGAGATAGTTAATTCCAGCAAAGTAATGTATGCAGACATGCTCTTGAAACTTGTTACTAGACTGCAAATGGAATTTTTGTAAAGAACTGAAATCTTTCCGGACGGCAAAGCTCATCGATTAGGAGGACATCCTACAATCGCTGATGGAAGCGGAGGTGAAAAGCTACGCATCGGATGTAACTTTCAAGCTCGCCCTTTAACTGGAACATGGACTTGACATTACAGAAACTTTCTTTTACATAACTTATTACACTCCACAGGGAGAATATTGATAGTGCTCTTACCATCCTGCGATATTTTTCCTTTCTTACATCTAATTAAATAAGTATATTTCTAGCGTCTAATTGCATTTTCTACATTCGCAGTTTGGATTATCTCTTAATGAGATAAGAAACTTCGATTCCCTTTCAATATTTGCTTACTGCATGTTAACTGTGTTTAGATAACAAACAAATGGACTGAGCATTCCTTCAAGAATAACAGTAGTGTAGATTTTTGATCAGGAACCTTTTGAAATCGAGCTGATTTCTTTACATGAAACTTTGATGATGAAGGACATTTAAAAATATAACAATCTGCAGTGCATAATACCTAAAGTTTCATGTACTTTTTAATTGAAAGTGCCAAAATTTGAATATTTGCGTTATTTAAAGCATTTATGCTAAGTAGATATCTACCGTCAAATGTTGTGAGAATAAAGATGGATCTTATCTGGGCACGATGTATTAATAAACCATAGAAAAATTAACATTTAAATATTCATTTACATACATTCAAGGAGAGAATACACTGCTGTGTAAAAATTTAGGACGAAGTTGAAAAATTAGCTTATGAGCGCAATGAAGAGACAAAGCGAACTGTAAGGCCGATCAAGAGATAGACTAGGGTTAGATAAGATAGCACATGCACATATATGCTGCTAAACTTAATGGAGTAGTTTCGGAGAGGTATAAAGATTGCTGGCAGTGTGAGCGCAGCATTTCTGGAAAGATATTGCATGTAGTTTAAACGACGATAGGAGAAAGGATAGCAGTTTAAACGACGTCGAGTTGTTGCCTCAGTGCGAAATGTAGAACAATCAATCTGTTAGGCGACATTTGGTTGATTTTAACCAAGGTCGAATCATTGGAAGGACTGAGGAACGTTGAAGTGTGACAAGTGTGGCTGCAGAGTTAGTCATTGCTCACAGCATCGTTTAACGACTTAGGAGAGCATTTCAGATTACAGGAACGGCTGTCCGACGGTTTTTTTTTAGTTATACACGAGCAACCACAACAGCGAAAGGCCGGTATATTTTGCTACAGGAAATAAGGAACAGGCGGCAGACAACGGGAGAAATTTTAAGACACCTGGAACTGGAGATTGGACGACCGATATCGTGTTTTACCGTGGTCAGGGGGCTGCACAATTGTGGTCTGTTTACACGATGACCTGTACGCTGTATACCATTAACGCCTGCTCATAAGCAAAGGCGTTTTCTGTGGTACAGGGAACAAAAGAATTGGAGAGATAATCAATGGGTTCGAGTACTCTTTACGGATGAGAGTAGATTTAGTCTGAGTAGCGATTCTAGACTCATACACATCTGGAAAGAGCGGGAAACGAGTTTAGTATCATCGAAAGGAGTTGCTTCGGAGGTCGCGGAGTTCTCCTTTGAGGAGGCTTCATTCGTGATATCCGCACCAACCTTCACATCTTCCACGAAGGTTCAGTCATCAGAGCCCGCTTTTGTAAAGAAGTTCTTCTTCCTTACGTGCAGCATTACTCAGGTGCTATGGGTCCTCAGTTCCTTTCCATCGACGACAGCGCTCCACCTCATCGCACAATTGCTATCGAAGAGCTATTGGAAAATGAGGATATTCAACACATGGATTAGCCGGCAAGGTCTCCGGATCTAAATTCCTTTGAACGTGCATGGAACGTTCTAGGCAGACGTGTAGCAGAACGTAACTCATCGCCAGTAACAATTTTGGAGTTGCAATTTGAGCTGCAACAGGAATGGGCAGCGATGTCTCAACAACTCAACGACAGCCTCATACTCAGCACGGGCAGAAGATGTGAAACCATCACAGCAGTCAAAGGAGATCATATCCTCTACTAAAGGTTGGATATTTCTTTCTGGGCACCTGTCACATGGATATTTCGGCCTTCTATCATTCTCTCACATTGTTCTCTGTGCTACTTTTTCAATGAAGTTCCTTTATATTATTTCATTTCCTTTGTTCCTATTTCTTTCTTTCTTGGAAAACTTTGCTTACCCAAGTTCGTATGTCTTGGGGATCTTATGGTATTATTTGCATTGATTTGGAAAGCTCTTGCTCAAAGTTATATTTAAAAAAGCCGCCTCGTCCTTAATTTTTGCATAGCAGTTTTGCATAGCATAAGTTAAAATGCAGATGTGATCTGCTTTATTGGAATCATTACTCTATTGAGATAGCCTGAAGTTAATTTCTTGCATTATTTATTTTAGGTCTTTTCTAAAATACTCAAGCCTCAATAATGTCCACTAGTGCTGAATCATTTCTACATCATTTAGTTAAAGTGGAAGACCTATGGTGCTTATTCACCTCTTCAATTCTGCCTCGTATAGAGCACTTTCATCTTCGGGCTTCATCATATGTCAGGCCCAGTTGGGATTCTCTCAGGATACTGGCAAGAGCAGGAACCTGCTAAATGCCAGGAAATATACCAAAGCATCATGGTGTTTATTTTAGTCCAAACCATGAGACTATAATCGTTGTTCCTCGAAATAAAATAAATATGCCTGGATTTCAAGTTGTTTTAATGTCTACCGTTATTAATATGCTATTGATATGAATAATGCTTGAACTTACTAAAAATAGAATAATCTGAATATCTAAACTAATATTCATTATGTCATTTTATTTTACAAATCGCATCGGCAATATCACGATTTTAGACTTCGTTGCGAAAATAATTCTATACATTTGACTAAATTTATTAATCAGTTAAGAGCTATTAATTATAAGGAAATATTTTACCATTAAAACTGGATTTATCCAACAGGTAAATCAGCTTCATATTTTAATATGTTGTATTTATCAGTAAAACTGATTATTATCAGGTATGTAGCCATACAGAGTTCCCAAAGACAGACATTTTCCATTGTTGTGCTAGTCCCTATTCAGAAACTCAGTGCTGCTGTATCCTTAAGTGTGTTGTTGTTTGGTTAGATTTACGTTATGTTGTTTGATAAGATTTACGTGATCATATCAAAATATTCTAGCTAAAAGACTACTTGAACCTGAGCTTCAGATAACTGTCCTATTTAAATACTAAAGTGGTAAATAATAAGCAATAGAAGCTGATGTAACGTTGTAAGGATTTTAATTTCACTAGCGTTTATTTTATTTTATAACTTTACTATCATCCCTTATTTTCCACTTCCGGCTAGAACTAACGCGTGAATTTGTTTATGCAAATTGCACTTGCTAACGCTCAAGTGTTTAAGTTGTGGATTTTTGCCAAGAGTAGAAGGAGAGAGAGAGAGAGCCCTCTTGCTACGAATCTTCACACGAGCTTGCCATCAGTTACTGTCCACCTTTAAGTCCGGAGGTTTGAATCATCTTGAAAGTTAAAGAAAGTTAAGTTATAGTAGTTTTCCGTAGTTTGCTTACTGCAGACGTAGTAACTTAAAAGGCCAGTCTTAGTGCTAGTCATCTGTGTAAAATATTAAAACTAAGCTCTTATATTAGTTAATTAGTACTCTTATATTCTTTTACGTTCAGACTACAAGTGGTTGGTCTTTGTATTCCGAAGTGCCGGAACGTCTGTAAAATCGATAAGCAAATAAAGGGGAATTTTAACCCTTCCTATCTTTGTTGTATCTTCTACACACGCACGAACATAGCTTTTAGTAAGCTCCCTGTTCCTACTCAGGAATTCAGTTATGTTTGCAAAATGAACTAGAAGAAACAGTAGTCCTGATCACGTGAGTAAATTAGCAGGGCTATAGTTTTGAAGGGTTAAACATAATTTTTGTTAAGCAGAATCTCTTTCCTCAGCTGCGAGAGCAAATATTATATTTGAAAGTTAATAATGATCTTACTAGTTCCACCAACAATGGTCTCTCGAAAATTTCGAAAGATTTCAGAAAAAGTGAAAATAACCTATTTCCAGTGAACATCACCATATATTAAAAGTTTAGAGAAGCCTCTAAAATTCGTATTATGAACGAAATGGCTGAAAACATTCATTATTAAACGGTAGTTAAGTCCAAGTTAAGTAGCGTTTAATAAGTTATTCCCCACAATTGTATGACCAGTGTAGTTTTTTTTTTTATTTCTATCGAACATTCTGAAAAAAGCATTATAAACTTGATACCCAAGATTTGGTTTAGCGAATATTATTCTTTTTCTTTTTTGAACATGAAGACGTTAACTAATCACCATGTATGCATTTGTACAACAGAGCTGCATGCATCCTTACAAGAGGCTGTCTTCTACATTTATGGTAAGCGACATATTCCACATACAGTTTTAACAATGAAAGAAACATTACATTCTTAAGAATATTTAGAGATAGTTAATGTACAAGTCCTTAATTTCAGTAAAATTATTTAAGAGAAAGAAAATGAATTTTCATTTAAAATCAGGGGATGACTAATGATGTTTTTGGCCAGATTCCGTGTGTCCCGTTATCTCTTGACCATTATGTGTGTATCACATTATTTTTGGTCATATCTCAACACTTGGTATTGCGGAGCACTTTCACGTTTAGCCTCTGGCGCACAGTACTGGCATATGTTGTTTTAGCAAATGACACTGCACTAATGGATATTACATTTGAAAAAGTCGTTCAGCGATTCGTCTTGGCTATTTGTTGTTCAAGGAGTGGTTTTCCTTGTCAACTTGGCACAGGTCTTCAGGCGGCTGTTTGACTCTTTAGTATTCTTTCCTTATTCGAAAACTCACAGAATGATCAACGGAAGTAAAAGAAAAAGAAAACAGTGAAATCTATGATTGCTATCCTGCTCACATGCTGCACGCCAGAGCTTACTGTCTGATATTCGTCTTCTTTCAGCCATAGAAACACGAATATCATCAAAAGTTATCCTATGAAACCTATCAACACTTCATATCACTATTTAATGAACCTTCTGAAATACGTCAGCATGCTGGCGTTTTTAATAATTATCTAATTGGTATACTGTTACCTGCGTAAGGATTCGTGATGGATTGAAAGCACACAGAACCTGATAGCTTGATGAAATTAATTTTTCCAAATACACTGTACAGTTCTGAAGCATTTCACACAAAATTACTCTAACAACTCTTCCCAGTGTGACAGAGCACAGTCAGTACTGACCGCATTACATACAAGGTAACACAAAAGGCCTCAAATGCCTAAGCTCAGAGTGATCTCTCAGTATTCTTAATTCTCTAAGATAAACTCTGAACTCAAGTAATCTCTCAATATTCTCAATTCTCTGATTTAAACTCTGAACTGAACTGGAACTTGATGTTCTCTCCGTTATTATATAGTTTTTCGCCGTCCATGGAGAAATTTCCAGTAGCTTCGATTTCTCGATATTGCTGAAAGCCATACACAGTTACAGCTATTCATGGATCGGATTAAAATGAGGCGAAATAGTCGCCAACTTTATCGACTTTTGTCGATTTCTCTCCGAATTTGACCACGAAAATTAATCTCCAAAATCAAAGCCAGCTTAGCCGCGAGAAATCTATTTACCTCAACGTTAAATGGACTTCCCTCTGTTACCCTAATTTTCCGGCGAAACTTCGCCCTCCTTTCATGTTGCATTGTACAAGAGGTACTGTTATTTGCATAGAATTTCATTAAACTTATTTACGTAAATACAAAATTCGTAATAATATAATCAGACAGTCAATGATGATTGGTTGGTAACATACAATATCTGCATAATGCCATCTGCAAGCACAGCGGTTGCCAGTCGCTAAAATTCAACTACGCTTTCGAAAATTATTAATTTGTATAACTTGCTTAACTTTAGGAAGCCAGTGTATTTTCTTACGTGATATCAATCGTTCGTTGCGTCACTGTTATGATAAACTGTTATACGGCTTTTGATTATTTTTCCTGCCGATGTCGCAGACAATGTACTCGTATCTGCCTTTAACACTGCTAAAGCTATGTTTCCGAAGAACTTAAAGAAGCAAAATAAAAGTTGATATTGAATAATATTTTTATACATCTTAACACGCGTTCTCATCTTTTATAAAATATATTATAAAAATTTGATTATGTCTCATAAAATTTAAATTATGTATTATAAAAATTAAGTAACAAAATTATTGATATTAATGTAGCTATTAAAAAGTGAAATGAAACCAAAGTATGATATATTAAACTGAAATCTCTTTAATGCATTTTTATGGCAAACTGCTAATTCTGAAAACATCAGATTGCTTATAATAAACTCTTTACAGCAACGTTTCTTAAATGTTTTTAAAATGAGGACCACTTTTATAAATTTGAATGGTATGCAGCCGACCTTACCATTGCCTCCGTCGAAAGCAAGCTTTAACATACGTTATTATCAGTATACTTTTATTTTTTTAAATACAATTAAATAAAATACAAATAATTTTATATTGATACCAAATAATTAAATTAACAGAAGAAAAGTAAATTAAAAAAAAATTCAAAGCTATTAAAGTTTCCATAATCTTCCTCTTATAATGAAAAAAAAATCGTTTTCAGATTGATGTTATGGAAGCATCTGTCCATTCTTGGATAGCTATTCTGTATTTCTATGGGCGTCACAGTCAAAGTGTCTTAAATTCCTTTTTTGTTGCTAAGATTAGAATGGGAATTTCATAGGTAAAGCAACAGATAATAAATTTCATAAAATATGAGTCTTGCCAGAAAAACTGATGAATGATAGAGATTGCCTTGCGTAATTTCCAAACTCTGAAATTTTCAGCTATAGCGTAGTGTAATTTGAATTTTATTTTTTGTCTTTTTTTTAGAAACCTAGGCCGACCACAAGAGAAGGCTTCGAGGACAACTTGCAGTCCGCAGACTACAGATTGAGGAAACATGTTTATGAATTTTAACGCAGAATTCAATAAGGCATAGAACTGTTAATCGCTGAAACATTATAAATCTATTATTCTAATTATTGCCGCTGTAGGTTGTAAAGTCATTAAGATATTTTTAAATCTAAAGACATGAAAAATGTGCAGGGTCCTCATCGGGAGCATTATTCACAAATGCACATCAATATAGCCACTGAGGGAGGAGTTTCAAAAACGGACCAATGAACTTCTGTTGCACTTGTGACGCTGAATCTTTGAAACTGTGCATGTTGTTTACGTTCTATTACGCATTTGTTTCGCAGTAATAAATGTATGGAGTATAAATGCTGCTATAATTTTAGTAGAAAACATTGCAGTGCTTTCATTTTATAAATTTATTTACTCTTCATACATTTCAGTTTCGCGAAACTTATTACGCACTGATATTCGGATTAACGTTCGTATCATATTATCGTTCTTTATATCGAGAGAATGGATCAAGCTACAATTAGCCTCGAATATTATGCATTCTCTCACACCTGTGGATTAAAGGAATTCAAGTGTATAATATTTTTATTGAGCTGGGAATAAATGGAAGTGTTACAATGAATCTAGTATTTTCTTATATGATGTGATTATACCTGTTGTCAACGTTAAAAGTTATATATGAATGAACGAAATATATTCCTTGCAAATAAGATAAATTCATTCTGTTTGAAGAGTATTTCTTGTGCAGGCAATACATTTAAGAGTGAACGCAGTTATAATGCGAAATTTAAAGCACTGAATGTGTAAAATGTAAATTAAAAATGTTCCCTTTGAATATAACTATACATTGGTTATTATTATAGAACATCTTTTTCATATAGATTGCAATAAAAAATGCTGATTTCTGCTAGTTACATTTATAGTTGTGCTGATACTTAATCTAACTTCGCAATGAAAATTTTCACAAGAAATCCAGGATGCTTTAATTATTTTGTACAGGAAATTGCTCGGCAAAACATTTTCACCCATCTTGTTTAAAACGTAGCAAATGTCACGTTCAATGACAGAAATAGTACTGAAAGCTTATTGGTCCATTCTAGCGGCCACTCATGCGGTGGCGATACAGATGTGCACTTACGAAATATGCTCACCGGGACTCCAACCTGGATTTCTGGAATACGCTGTTACTCACGAACCGTTATATTGTTCTGCCGTTACATCACGAAGGCATGCTGCAAGGAGGAATAAAATACCTTATAAAGTACACGCAAGTAAAAAACAACTATATCTTTTCTGTAAGTTATGGTATTTTCTTCTACAAAGGGCCTCGTTCCTAATATAAAAAACTTCTGACACAAAGTAAGAAAGTAAGTTATGTTAAGAAAGAATTCGAAGTCTGAAATAAGCGAAAGGCAGAAAACAGTTTCAGTTACAGGAAGATAATCTTTATCATGTAATATCTCTTTCTGTGCTATTTAACGATGAATTAAGATTTACCTCGAAAAGTAAGTAAATAAAATCCCTGTGGAAAGCAGTGATACAGTTGGGGCATCTGATGCTACTAAAGGAAATACCTTAACTATCACAAATGCATTAATACATGCATATTAAAATGTTTAACATTTTAAATAAAATATGACGCAATATTTTTAATTTAGATATCCCTAAAAGTGATTTCACATCTGTCAACAACAAGCTAATTAGCTTTAAATGATTTTGAAACGAAAATAAGAGGCACTTCAGCCTCACACTATCACGAGAGCTTAGAACTGTAACTTTACGAAATCTTTGCTCTGGTAATCCAGCTTAATTTATCCCAAATGCTTTCAAACGACACTTTGATACAAGAATTAATACTTAAATGGCAGTTCATTAACTATTGTCTCAGAACTAACTCTCATTAAATAGCTTTACATGAAGCATAATCGTAAACTGGGATTTAGCAGCCAAATGATTACTTTGAAAACACAGTTTCGGTGAGTTTTAAATTCAGTTGTTAGATGAAGATTGTCTCATGAGACGCTAGAATGAAACTAATAAAACTTTAGATTGCACACCAATCTAACACACTCTAGGAATACTTTAATTCCCAAATACCCTTCAGTCTGTTGATTGATGCGTTAATGATAAAAGTCAGGCAGACTAAAATGTTAACTACAAATGCACAGTGACACTGAATGTTCAAAAATTAATGCCAAGCAGTTTAAACACATTTTTCACATTCATAAAAACGTGATAAACTCCAGTTTTAGGTCACATCTATCATACTAGATGCAAAATGTGAAAGAAGGGGCGTAAATCTTTCCAGTTTAAAAATTTATTTGCTTTTAAGTTAGGATGTTATTGGTATAGTCAAGAGGTTTCAACATATATTAGAGGGAGGTAATTCTGTATGCATTCATATTTTTGCACAAAAAAGATTCAGTTCCATTTGCTTTCTTTCTTTCTTTTTTAATTGAGTATCCAAGAAAGAATCGAGTCAGAAGAAAGAATATTCTTCTGACTGGATGTATTGAGTCAGTTAAGCAGATGACTTATTGCACTAAAGTATGTGAAATTGATTTGCCTTTAAAATCTTTATAAAGAATCAAAGCTAGCTACGATCTTTATAAAGAAGGATCAAAGCTATCTAAGATCATTTGGCCGAAAATCTTTATAAAGAAGAATCAAAGCTATCTACGATCATTTGAACGTAATGTTCAAGTTGAAACATATATTAATTATATGTTTTGCTAATAAGTCATGTACTGTGAAACCTAACTTCTGCAGATTTTATGTACTACATTCCTCATAAAAGATTCTGGTTATACTGATAATGTTGTTATAACAGATTTGAAACCATTCTTTCGCTAGCGATATTATTTCTTGAAATCATTTAGAGCTTTCTACTATTAAAGCTGCTCTTAAAAATGATTGTAAACACAAATAATTTAGACATATTTGAAGTTATTTATAAAAGCAGTATTGTAATACTATCCATCTTAGGAAATGAATCATAACTTTGAATCAGAAGAAGGAAACGGTAATTTTTCAGTAATAAAGAAAGTTTTTATTCATTCGTTAATTTGCTTTCAAGCAAAAGGCATTTTATGTACTGTTATTTGTACAGAACGTTCAAATAAACATATTTACAAAAAATACACTACTTTTTTATTTTTTACTGTGAGAAGGTAAGCCTTTGTACAAAACGATCGCAGAAACGTTATATTTTGAAAGAGAATTTTGCAGTAAATGAATTTGTTCGTTAGAGGATGCTAGTGTACTTTATACAGAAAGAATATGAGAAATAACATCATTCGGGAGTGCGGTTTGAGCTTTAGTGTAAATAAGAAGTTTTCGACTACTCGATGCAATTCCTTATTTTAAGTTAAAAGTGTTTAAACGAAGAAGCTGAGATCTTTTTTTTCTATCCAAAACAGATTCTTGACATGCCATAATCAAGTAAATTTGAAAGATTTCTAAACCTTTAGCTCCCTTGTTCTTTCTTATCACGGTAAATTTTTAGAATCAACGTTTTCATGCAATTCAAGCATCCAAAACGGCATGATCTTAAAATTGGAGCAGGTGTCTACGTTCTCATGGACTTGTTTCGAAAGTGATAGGGTAATATGTATCATTTCAAACGTTTTGAAAGTTTTGAACACAGGAATATAGGTGGAAGTTTAAGTAATAAAAACTGCATAATCGGTTTTTTTAGCTATCATAAAATTAGAATTATTGGGTTTGGGAAATAATCGTTTTACACATTCAATCTTAGAATATTAATTTATCCTAAGTTTTGTGAGGGATATTAAAGGTAATTAATTTTATAATATTTAACTATTAGCTCTAATTCTTTTGCAGAAATTCAAACGAATAATCACATCAAACGGAAGTTAAATCTACTAGTAAATACTTTTAACTCCATTAATATAATACAGGTGAATAGAATAATTATTATAAAATAGCTGAGTATAAAATTACTGCAGATGAATATATTTATAAAATTAATACAGACGAAAACAAGCAAAGACATTACATGATTATGTCATTATGCACAACAGAAAAGATATTGATTCTGCATGTATATGTAATAAGCGCAAGAAACATTTTTTACCTAAGCTTGATCATCTAAGCTGAATTCACATGAATATATTATCATAACATCATTATCAATTTCTCTGATTGATTTGTTACGTATGAAATCTAAGCACCTTTTAAGACAAAATAAATTCCTTGCTTGGAAATTTGCCTGCGTATACACATGCGCATAGAAATTAAATAGAGATTTATAGATACGTTATATTCAGAAGTAAGATGAATTTAGTGTTAAAATAAAACTTTTATCGATATTAAAGAATCTCCTCCTACAATTCCGTGCCAAGTACTTAATGCAGAATATTTCTGCTCCAATTAAATTCCAAAGTATCTTTCAAAAACAAAATTTCTAACAATAAACCTATTATTCATAATTCTGTTTGAAATGCTGTAAGAAACCTATGACGAATAATTTACCTCTGCCTATCTCAGTGATATAAATAAAAATATAGAAAAGCATCGAAAATATTTAATAATAAAAGGAACTTAAACCTTAGTTCGTTGAGGATTTCAAGAGAAAAGAAATAATGAAACTTGAGAAACATACGACATGGCCACCTTTATGAAAAAAATAAAATCAATAAAAATATTTTACATTAACTTGCAGAGTTTATTAGACTTTTCAAACCAGGAAACAAGAAAAATCAGCTATGTCCTTGCCAGAATTAGAAATCCCGATCTTCTAATTCTAGCTTGACAGCTACCACTTACATCAGCACGCAGCGAGAAGGCTAAAATTCCTTACATTCTTCTCCGCTTAAAGAGAGAGAGGGGAGCTCAGGAATCAAATCCAGATGGTGATGAACTATCGTTCACCACATTTTTAAGCAAGCAACACTTGTAAAGCATTCAAACTTTTGGAGGCACGTACGTACGAAATCTGCTTTTTCCTTGCCAGGATTCCCCCTCCGAATCTTCCGAATGGCAACTAGACGGGCTACCACTTACATAAAGGCACGCAATGAAAAAGGCAAACATTACTTCCAAACTTATCGAAACGACCTTCTAATTGAGTCTACATATTCAAAGCGGCAAGTTATGTTCTGTTAGATAAATAAATATAGGTATAAATAAATAATAAAGGCAAAAAGAAGGAAAAAATGCCATTTATTTAGCACAATGTGAAGGTTACAAATTGAAAAGAATTTAGAATACCATAACATAAAGGACGCAACCGCTCCTTGCATTTTTCAAATTACTTGGTATAAAGGGTTTTACAAAACACTTAACCTTGATTTAAACTAATATAAGTAATAATCAATATAAGTTGAACTTTTTCACTTGCCAAATCTAGATTTCTCTTAGAACTAAACACAGTTTAAACAATTAGAAACAGCTAGATTTAGCTTCAAAGTAGTTGAATTAATTATTCAATCTGTCAATAAGTTACAATTATTACCCACCTATTTTATATTAAATCTTAATCTCTCCTTGGCGTCCTAACTACTTCATACCCTCTAGACTTAAATCCACGTATATAAAATTAGAGGTGGGAAAGGCGGAGTGCTTCAAGATTCTGTTTGAGATAGCATTGTAAGTACTACAACTTATTTTCAGAAGCAGATTAATTCAGAGCACAACAGAAAAAAAATTATGTCATGTCATCCCTATAGTGTATAGTAAGATTTTGTATATTAAGTATACACTATATATAATTTTTGTGCATTACTTAAATTTTGAACAGACTTTACAAAATAAGGAATTCTAATAAGAATACCTATTAAATAGGTTCACATGGAAGATTAAGAGATACACAAATCTTCAGTATTTAAATATAAAGCATACTCATGACTGAGCAAGACTAGTTATCTTGATATTATTTCAGTACTGTAAATGTAGGCGAAGTCATACTTTTTTATGTTTAATATTATCAACATATATTGCAGGGATGCTGAAGAAGGAGATTCATTTGCTAAGTATTTACGTTCTGTTCGAAGATTTCAAGGAAAGAGGTTTTCCATTTTCTAACAGGAAGGGAAAGGCAATAAAAGGTTGCTTGATACCTCAAGCTAAATGACAAATTTAAACTTTTTAGATGCTAGTATAACTCTCCAAGATATTACCCAATGTTTTCGGTTTTTATCGGAATGGTATTTCGAAAAGTAAGCAACAAGGAGAGGCATGTCCGAAATCTTTTCAAAAACTTCTGCTCTTAAAAATCTAAAAAGCATGTGGCATAGCGAAAAGAATAAAAGTGAGTAAGGAAAATAATTGTTTTTTTGTTTACATATTTTAGTTCGAATATTCAAGAAAATAATATATTGTTACAGATTTCGTATTTATTTAGAATCGTAATTAAAATTGCTTTATTTTCTTGTGCAGCGCAGACGATTTTTGAAGAGAAAGCTAAGTCGAAAAGTAAAAATAAAAGAGCGCATGCATTTAATACTTAATAAATAAATATCTCATAATTGCTGTTGCTATCCACAAAAATCGAGAAAAATCGAGAATATAAGTTTTATCAGAATATTCTAGTGAATAATTAAAAAGCTTATAAAAGCCGAATTAAAACACTTGATCTCAGTTGTAGCTGTTTTAAGCGAACTGTTGCTTACTTAATGTTGTGACTGATTGTAGCGGACTCGCTGTGAGATAGAATTAGTTTCTCTGTTTTTGAATTGAGTTTCGTTTAACGTTTGAGATATTGTGATATTGTACAAATATCGCTGAAGAAATATTTGAATATTTTTTTTTTATTTCTTGTGAAAGGAATAAATTTTATTAACATTTTAACGACTTGTGCATTCAATCCATTCCGAACCCATACGCACGCAACAATATGTTGTTTCTATTATCAGATTCATGCAGTAGTGGGTATGTTATATTTTGCTTCAAAAATTACTAGTTTGGGCTTTAAAATGACAGTTCTTAGAGCATGATTGGCTCTACATTCATAAATTATTGTTTATCCTATATCATAAATTATTATATACACTGTTGCGGGCGTACGGGTTCGTAATGGATTGAATACACAAGTCGTTAAAAAGTTAACAAAATTTATTCTTTCCACAAGAAATAAAACAAAGTGCTGAAATATTTCTTCAGAGATATTCGTAAAATATCACAATATCTCAAACGTTAAGCAAAACTTAATTCAAAAGCAGAGAAACTATTTCTATCTCACAGCGAAATCGCTAGAATCAGTAACAGCATTAAGTAAACAAACAGTTCGCTTAAAACAGCTACAACTGAGCTGAGGTGTTTCAATTCGGCTTTTATAAGCTTTTTAATTATTTACTAGAACATTCTTGTATAACCTCGACTTTTCTCGGTTTTTGTGGATGGCAACAGCAATTACGAGATATTTATTTATTAAACATTAAATGCACGCGCTCTTTTATTTTCTTTTTTTTCCGACGTAGCTTTCTCTTCAAAAGTCGTCTGCGTTCACGGGTAAGTAAAGCAATTTTCATTACAATTCTAAATAAATAGCTAAATAAATACGACATCTGTAACATTGACCCCTTCCCAAGGACAGCACGTCCTGGGCAGTACAATTCCTGCAAGCCAAACTTACTACTAAGGCATCAATGCAATAATAAATATTACATTACAATAACAAAATAAACAATAATTGCAGTAACTTCATCAAATCATATACTATCAATCACCGAATACAAATCAAACGCTAAATACAAAAAGAATCACGGTCTTGTACTATTTACATTTATATACACTAGTACTATGTCCAAAGTAAGGAGCTAACTTGTAGTAATGGACTACTCTAGGCTTAGAGTTCCATGACTTACGGATCCGAACCACGACGTCGTTCAGCCTGTTTAGGACTGTGTAAGGACCATCCTAAGGTGACTGTAGTTTCGGAGAAAGTCTATTCTGTCGAGTCGGACTTCATAACCACACCTTGTCTCCTTTGTTGAAACGATGGGCAGTAGCTCCCGTGTCGTAGCGAGTCTTCATCTTGTTCGTCGCCAAGCTGACTCGCTTTCGTGCAGAACGGTGCTTCACTTCAAACCGAGCCTGGACATCTTGGATGTATTCCTCAGGCGATGAAGGCCATCTGCAGGGCGGCCAAACAAGAAATCACAAGGCAGACGAAGATGAGATGGCACCGATGAGCATCTGGGCTGGAGAATTGTTGATAGTCTCGGGTTTCTCTTCGACCCTAGTATGATTTCGGCAGCTTTCTGAGCAGGGTCTTTCAGACAACGCGTCGGCGTTTCGGGGTAAGAGTTCTTTTTACTCATAGATAGTCATTTTCTCTGACGCTGAGAACAGTTTGTCGTCTTTGAAATCCAAGGAAAAATTGTATTGCCTTTAGAAGTCCAATCCAAGTTTGCAAGGATCTGTAATATCCACCACATATGCCGTGTGATGGTAGGCGGCACTTCCAAGCGTGATGTTGGCGTTTAACTTCCCATCTATGTCGATTTTCTCGCGGATGCAGTCTGGAGGGTAACACAAGACTGCGTTCAAATCAGCTTATCTTTAAATCACTGAGCTAAATCTTTCCGAATGATGGTAACATTAGCTCCTGTGTCAATGATAATATTGCAAGGAATTCCATCGATATGCCCATTAATGGATAGTCATTTACTGCTTCCACTCACTGCAGAAATTTTGAGCTCTTTAAAACAGTGTTTTTTACTATCTGGCAACCTCCGCTTCTGGATATGATCATTCATTTGCCTCCTGTGACGTTCTTGGGAAATGATCTTATTTACCGTGCCCCAGGGGTGTTCTGCAGTTTTTGCGTACGGGTCCTTCAGTTCCGCAGTTTCAGCATTTTGGTTTCTTGTTACTCCTTTTCCATCTCATGGCATTTAATTGTCTGTTTATATTGTCTGTCTTATTTTCCGTGCTGTGGGGTGTTCGGCAGTCCCTTCGCATTTTCCCTAAAGAACCGCAGTTCCAACAGTTTACGGTCGGTTTCTTGTTACCAATATTCCGCTGCAAGGCATTCAGTTGTCTTGTTAAATCATCTAAACGAGCCAACAATTGATCCACTGGTTCGGGGACTCGCACAGCTCTAACTGGGTAGCGATATCTACGAGTTGCTTGCCGGGCTGCCTCGAATTTCATGGCGTACACTACAGCGCTTTTTATATCTTTCACATCCTCCATTCGCAGTGCTTTCTGTATTTCAGGATCCCGTATGCCGTCGGTAAAGTACTGAAGGGATAGCATTTCCCTTGTTTCTCTCGGGCACTCCATAAAGGCGAGATGGACACCTTTCAATATCCGTGGCGAGTTCTTGGAGTGTTTCGTTGGGCTCCTGCTGACGGGATTTTAATTGAAGCCTACTGTAGTCTTTCAAACAATTCTCCCCGAAGAGCAGCTGCGATGCGCCGGATAGAGCTTCGTACTCCCTGGTTTTCGAGAAAGTCTGCAGGATATCCGCTGCGTCTGCTCTCAGTGAAGCGGCGAGATGACAGGCCTTAGCTTGGGAATCCCATTCGTTCGCATCCGCAACTATTTGAAATTGTGCTTTATAAACTTGCCAAGAGGTCTTTCCATCATACGTAAATAGCTTCAGTGAGGGACGACCAGGCGTTGGTAAGAATTTAAAACCATCACTATTGCTCTCTTCCGTCTCTACGAATTTCTTAAATGTATCAACTTCTTTTGCAACTTCAGAAACCTTGTCGTCAATTTGCTGTCCCACGGCAGTAACTCTCTCTTCTACTTTTTCTTCTTTCACAGAAGAAATTCTGTAATCGATTTTTTGTTCCACGGCAGAAACTCTCCCTTCTATTTGTTCCTTGACAGAAGAAATATTCTTTTCAATTTGTCGAACTTTATTTTCAACGACGTCTATTCTGCTTTCCATACACTCAAATCTATCTTCTTTTATACAGGTAATCTCTTGTTTAACAGCTTTCATTTCCTCTTTAACAGATGCTTGACCAGCTTTCATCTCCTCTTTAACAGATTTTTGACCCGTTTTAATCTCTTCTTTAAAGGATGCTTGGCTAACTTCCATCTTTTCTTGAACCGCTTTCATCTCCTCTTTTGCGGAATCTTGACCAGCTTTAATTTCTTCTTTAAATGCAGCAAAGGCTGCCATAAATTGCCTTAAATGTTCTTCGATCGCTCGTGTAATTGGCATTCAAAAATCCCACCGCTGCCACCAAAATTTGCTGCGTGCGTATGGGTTCGTGATGAATTGAACGCGCAAGTCATTAAAAAGTTAAAAAAAATTATTCTTTCCATAAGAAACAAAACAAAATGCTGAATTATTTCTTCAGAGATATTCGTACAATATCACAATATCTCAAACGTTAAACAAAACCTAATTCAAAAACAGGGAAATTAATTCTACCTCACAGCGAAATCGCAAGAATCAATAACAATATTAAGTAAACAAAGAATTCGCTTAAACCAGCTACACCTACAACTGAGCTGAGGTGTTTCAATTCGGCTTTTATATGCTTTTTAATTATTTACTAGAACATTCTGGTAAAACCTCGATTTTTCTCGGTTTTTGTGGATGGCAACAGCAATTACGAGATATTTATTTATTAAATATTAAATGCACGCGCTCTTTTATTTTTACTTTTCCGACGTAGCTTTCTCTTCAAAAAGCGTCTGCGTTCACGGGTAAGTAAAGCAATTTTAATTACAACTCTAAATAAATACGAAATCCGTAGCAATGCTAGATTACAAAATATTATTCATATATATACTATATTACAAATTATTATTGAAATATATACTATATTATAAATTATTATTAGTGTACGCTATATTACAAATTATTTTTATGTGCTAATTATAAATTATTGTTATTATTATATGAAATTTTGAAAATCTTCTAGTATGTCGAAATGAGTTTTCAGAATGTTCATCTGCTTAATAATAAAAAACCATCTTTACTAAAGTAACAGTTTTCTTGCAGCTGAAGCCTTGGCGAAAACCTAAAACTTAAATCTTTTTATTTTTCTGCATTTTATCTTTTCCTGGATCTTTCTTTGTTAGAATTAAAAGCTTTTCTACTTCTTCATGAATAAGGATTACATTAATTAACGGCAAGGTGTCTGTTTATATGTGTAATTATTACTATGAGAGTAATCGTACCACACGTTTAAATACTTGAACGGTCCTTGGACTTGAAATGATGCAGTAGGACGTAAAATAAAAATTGACGAGAAAAATAATGCAAAAAAAAAAATCTGAAAGGATTCAGATTTTAGATTACGTCCAAAGGGATCTTGCTTAATAATATGATAACTTGCCGAACGAAACAAACATTAAACTAAACCCAATACGAACACAAAAACTAACCTAATTCCAATAGTCAACTCAATACAATTCCATTAATCCATCCAGTACAGACCCATTAACCAACATAATACAATTCCAAAAATTCCAATAGCCAACCCAATGCAACTTTAATTACCAACAAAGAAACATAAGCACTAAATTGAAAAGTGATTCAACGTTTTAATGATTCAACGCAAAACGCCCAAACGAAAGTAATAGTCCTTCGGGACTAAATCCCTTTGGACTAATAATTCTAAAACAATAATTCCGAATACCACGCAGGTTATCTAATGGAGAAAGAATTCATGTTTCCAAAGATAAATCTGTAAGAGAATATGCTTTATATGCTTCCTCTATTACAACTTTCATTTGAGTTATTATCAAAAGATAATTTAGGATTAAATATAGTACTTTACTACCTCTTGAACAATATACTTATCATTATGTTTTTGCCGAGAATATTTGGGTGTCAGTTTCGTTTTCAAATACAATCAGTTAATGCAAATATAAATGGAAAATAATTTATGCAGCAAATTCCTTATAATCAAAAGCACTTCTTAACAAGTTTATCAAAATGACATACCGTATTTAAATGTGATATGGCATTAATCCATGCTCTATATGGAAATTTTTAAGTTATATTTCATATTTTAAATATCAGTGTGGTACTAGAGTAGTTCAGTGTAGATGGAGTAGTTGTGCTTTCGTTAATTCATTTACACATGAGGAAAATTTAAAAGTAAATTTTTAAACAGCTAAAAATTGAGCAAAATTTTGAATTTCTTCCTTTCCCTTATAATATTCAGTGTACTGTACTGCATCTTATGTTGGAAGTCATATTCAAATGTTCTGATTTTTAAAAAAATCTGAAAGATTTCAGATTTTAAATTACGTCCAAAGGCGCGTTTTTTTAACGTTTCGTGTGCTACCTTTTTTTTATTAAATATCATGTACTACGTAATCAAACCATAAAATTCAATTCAAAATCAATATCGCATAATCATTTTAAAATGAACATATCTTTAGAATTTCCGGTCATATCTTTAGAAATTTCGGTACACGCTCTCACGCGCTGGAGATAAAAATGTTTTTCTGTACAACGTTGGTATTGCTGGCTTTGAAATCGTTAATGAAAAATTCGTTAAAGTTTTAGAGAATATTGTTACGAATTTCACATTTATTTAGAACTGTAATTAAAATTCCTTTTTATTTTCACGTGCAACGCACACAGACGATTTTTGAAGAGAAAGTTACGTCAAAAAAAAATGCATACATTTATGCAGATTTTTCATTTTTTTAAATTTAATGCAGAATGATAACATTTAGTGGCAACAATTTGAAAAGTGATACGCCGTTTTTGTGTTTCCGACGGAAAATCGCAAAACGAAAGTAATAGTCCTTCGGGACTAAATCCCTTTGGACTAATAATTTATAAACATATAAAATGTACAAATAACACTACCATATTCTGAACCAGTTTATCAAAATGAGATACCGTATTTAAAGGTGATATGTCATTAATCCATGCTATATTTGTAAAATTTTTAAGCGGTATTTCATATTTTTAAATATCACAGTGTTACTACAGTCGTTCATTGTAGACGAAGTAGTTGTTGTGCTTCAGTTAATTCATTTATACACGAGAAAGATTTAAAGAGAAAGGCAAATTTTAAAACAGCTACAAACTAAGCAAAATTTTGAATTTTTCCTTTTGTTTATAATATTCAGTGTACTTTATTGTGTCTTATGCTGGAAGCTATATTCAAATATTCTAACTTATAAAGAAGTCATAAAGATTTAAAATGTAGAAATAAAACTACCAATGTTCTTGAAGAAATATGTGTCAGCTGATAACTACTAATGTTATAATTTATATATTTATTCTTTATAATTCTAGCTGTAAGTATTATCAGATTTTAACAAATTTTATTTTTAATGTGTATATGCTGTAAGCTTAGAGCAAGGAGGGAATAAATACTTTATGAAAAGAAGCTTTATCAGCGTCGCTTGAACCATAGCAAAAAGTGAAGTTTTCCCGTTCTAAAGAAAAAAAAAGACGTAACAGGAATTATTGCAAGTCACTAATAGATAATTTCATTGTTGTTACAAAAGAAGCTAAAACATACTGTTAGAGTTAATTTTAAAATTTTCAATGAGTGTTATCAACAAAGTAAATTGTTTCTATTTGTACCATCGAATACAATAGTACATTTTGATAACAGGGTTATTTGTATTATATTTAACATAATGAGGAGACTAAAAATACTTACCGACAACAGAATAGTATACAATATTTGCAAATTAACATGGTAAAGTAATTTGGTGTTTTCCGTGAAGATGTAATAAAGGTAAATCTGAAGAAAACTTTAAATGTCACTTCCGTAAAACAAATTTTTTCACAATTTATCTTTTAAAAATGCTCTGTAAGTTTCATTTTCAATAAAAATGAAAGGCATTTGGAAAAAATTATCTTGTTATATCCTACAAAAATGTGTTCTTTTATATAAGTTTTGATATAAGCATATTATGGCATTTAAAGTGATAACGTTTGATAAAAGGTGTAATTTCTGTCAAAACTGAGTTTGCGTTAAAAAAAGTTCTTTATCTTTCGAATTGAAAAACAAGTATGCATAATTTTTGTCGTGTGTTTTACGCAATCTAAACTGGAAATTAGAATAAAATATTAATAAATAAAACTTTAGGAGCATTTCAAATATATATTAAATAATTAATTGCTTGTTTTAAAGAAGTTTAATTTAAATTTTAATAGTACTTTATAACATATATTTAACAAAGTGATGTTATAAACCATATATGCACAAAATTTGATTTTTAAAAAGCAAAAACTGATCTTTTTAAGTTCATTGTCCTTTTAACAGTTTTGCTTTGGTTTATTTGAATATGACAAGGCTAGGCTTATCTAAATAAGGGGAATGATGCCTTTGTGGAGGACTTCATATAGGAAATTAGCTCGTATCTGCGTTACATATTGGGAAAACCACGAAAACAGCCATTCAGCCACCCATACAGCCATTCCATTCGCATGGAATCGAACTCACGTCGAACTAGCAATCTTCATAGACTTTACCACTCAGACACTAGTAGAAATTAACTATTCTCGAATAGTTGCAGTAATTATAATCCGTTTAAAATACAGAAATTTGGAACAATTATTTTATACCTTCCAAGTTTTTACAAGCAAGAAAATTTAAAACTGAACTGTATCCTCGCCCAGATTCGAGTTGCTAGTTGTGTAGAGACATTAGGTTATTACGAAGCAGGAGAGGGGAAAAAAAAGCAACGCCTTCGCCGGTAATCGAACCACGGACCTCTCGGTTACGCGTCGAGCATGCAGACCACTACACCACGAAGGCACGCTGACAATGTGGGAGATATACCTTATAGTTGGACATGCGCACAAGAACACATAACCAACAGATTTATCCACGAGAGCACATATCAAAAATACCCTAATTTTTTACAATGCCCCTCACTTCAACGACGACTGTATCATAGTTACCGCAATCGATGGTGCTTCTATAACGGATCATTGGATTTCTAGTGGTATTTCCCGTTGTATCACAAGACCATTGACGCGCTTAAAGCAAGATGGTAAAAAATAATGCGCTGCGTAACTTCCTCTATGCGATAATTAAAATGAATATTACTTGTGACTATTTTAAATGCGAAATACGTTAAATTTACGTAATTATAAAGATTTTATTGTTTGGTGAAAACAAAATTTCAAAGGGATGCAAATACATTCTGAATATAGATAAATATATGTGCATTACACACATTCTGAATATAGAGAAACAAATGCGAAATATACATATACTAGATATAAAGAAGCAAATGCGAAATAAAATACAAAAACAACTTTCAGTGTCACAAGAACTTTAATACTTGCCTCATAAGAGAGGGAGAAGCCTATCGGTGCATACTCGAATCCCCTCTCTAGGTTGCGATACTGATGTGCAATTAAAAATTATGCTCGCCGGAATTCAAATCATGTATCTTCGACTTACCAACTGGAGATGCTAATCACTTACACAAAGGATTCACATAAAATGAAATGCGACTTTACAACTACATCTACAAAATTATTTAATAGATTTTAGAATATTTGAAATTATTTATTTATTTATTATTTTCCTTCTTATTAGTCCAAAGGGATTTAGTCCCGAAGGACTATTACTTTCGTTTTGCGATTTTGCGTTGATTCACTCTGAATGCCCGATTCACTTTTCAAATTGTTGCCACTAAATATTATCGCTCTGCATTAAAGTTTAAAAAATGAAAAATCTGCATAAATGTATGCATGTTTTTTTTGACGTAGCTTTCTCTTCAAAAATCGTCCGCGTGCGTTGCACGGGAAAATAAAAAGGAATTTTAATTACAGTTCTAAATAAATAGCCAAATAAATGTGAAATTCGTAACAATATTCTCTAAAACAAGTGTTATTTGCATTGTATTCCTCTCCTGTTCTATATTTTTATACATTTAATCGGATTGAGTGCACCTCTGTATTCGCATGTTACCTAACATCATGATTTTTTTACGCATATAAGGGATTTTGAATGGCTTTATTTACTTTTAAATTTTACTTTTCATAGGACAAGTTATTGATAATAGCCCCGCCTTCCTTTTGTTTTTACTTACTTTAATTAGTACCTTTCATATATATAATTATATATTTAAAAAAAATCTATTATTACTTATTTTAAAGTTATTTTGTACTTGCCAATTTATTAGAATCATACTTATGCATTCGATGAGGGGTAGGGTCCTTTGATCCATGCACCCTGGTTTTCGAACCACTCTCCTTGCCATTCTCATATTCTCTAAAACTTTAACGAATTCTTCATTAACAAACTCAAAGATTTCAAAGCCAGCAATACCAACGTTGTACAGAAAAACATTTTTATCTCCAGCGCGTGAGAGCGTGTACCGAAATTTCTAAAGATATGCTCAATTTAAAATTATTTTGCGATATTGCTGTTGAACTGAATTTTATGGTTTAAGTGCGAAGAACATGGTATTTAACAAATAAAGGTAACACACAGAATGTTAAATAAACGTCCCTTTGGACGTAATTTAAAATCTGAAACATTTCAGATTTTTTTTTTGTTCATTTATTCTGTGATTCTTTCTACCTTCGTAATTTATAAATACGAATATTAAGTTCCGTATTCGAAGCAATTTATTTTGATACAATGGGTCTTCTTTAATTTGCAGTTGTTAAATTAAAATCTTTCTTATTTCTCAATGTGAAATTTCAATGTAAAAACAAAATTAGTTCAACTTCTTTAAGACAATCCAGAGAATTTAATCAATAGAAATGGTGGATATCTTAATTCGAGGAAATGTGAAAAATTTAGAAACATTTCACATACTAAATTAATTGATTATATTATTTTTATTCATTGACATTTTTTAATTAATTTCGAAACATCCTGGAAAAACGTTATTATTTCTTTTAAAACTAAAAAGAAGTATATATTCCATAATTATGATAAGAATTCATGATAAAAAATATTAATCTTTTTAAAAAGTAAACAGAAGTACATGTTCCACATTTATCACAATAATTTAGTATTGTGAAGAATTTAGGATTAAGAATTTTTTATAATGTAAACAAATAATTCTGCAATGTTTCACAGCAGATGAATATTGGAAATTTTATTAAGCATGCCACGAGAAACTAGGTATTTTAAATATGCGCGTAGGTATGAGTTTCAACAAAAAGTCAATGGAATTTTTCTTCCTTTTTAGTTGTGTGCAAAATATCAAAATTTCAAAAAAAGGCTCTAAAATGTTCTGAAGAAGTATATATTCAAAATTATGCAAAGGATAATCACCTTATCAGAAGGAAAATAAAAGAATTATTTTTAAGATTGCGTGAAAACACCGAAAATTCGAGCATTTAGTGCAACGAAAAGCTGCATACAAGCACTAAGAAATTAAGAAGGTAAAAAAATAAATATAAGCGTTTATTTTCAATATTGCATGGAAATACAGACACTAATCTTCTGTAAACAGAAGTAACAAATATTTACCCACTGGCAAATCCAATTCTGTTACCTAGCTTTGCTAACATGGAAGACAACAAGTAGCTCAACATGGAGTTTTTGTAAAAGGAAAAAATCTGATGTATGTACCACATGACTTCTTTGTACGGAGTATTAAATTATACGCATTTCTCCTGCTTTTCATTTAAACGTATTGCTTCGAATTTCATTAGAGATATTTTTCTCATTCGATTAATTCATTTCTCACTTCGCGACAAGGCAAAAATACATAAAAACTCAAAATACCTATATTAAAAATTGAAAGACATAGAAAAACATAAAACACCAAATACAGTTAAAATTTAAAAAAAAAATCTTACAATTAAAATTACAATTTTTACGCACAAAAATAAAAAAAAAAGATATTGAGCAGATTTTTTGGTTCACAAAACTGGAAGTTTACTTTTGGTCTCTCGTGGCAAAAAGACACTGAAGGTTTAGAAACCGACTTAATTTGTTGTGGACGCTGAGCCAATATATGGGATAATTTAATGACTTAAGTGATAATTCCAGAATGGATTAAGCATAATTTAATTCTCAACAATAAAAGCAGACGTTACTTTGTTGTTGCGAAGCTTAGTTTCTCTAGATTGCTAACAAATCCACTATTCTGCTAAGTTTCAAATGTAAACAAATATGGCTGCTGTGGTAAAATATAGGCTTACCTGCACTCAAGCAACTTTAAAATTGTTAATAACTCTACAGTTATAATATACAGGTTAACTAAAGGCATACACACCTTAACCGAAAGATAAGAACAACACAATTCAATCAATTTTAAGGCAAAAAAATGCGCAATTTACAAACATATAAGAATAAAGAAACTGAGCTTTCTGACCCAAGTAACAGATTAAAACACACATACATTTATATACTTTTGATGCGGCCGATTGCAACCAAAATAGGAGGTGCACATCTGCATGTTTTAGCAGTCCTATATACAAAATTTCAACGTTCTGAGCTACTCGTGTTTGAGTTATGGAAAATACATACATACGCACGTACGTAACATACGAACAGACGGAACGAAAAAGTCTCTTCAGAATCCATTTTAAATCTGTTTTTTAATTGTTTTGGGGACGCAAAAACATCGTTAAATTCCATTGGATAGAGGTCAAAATGGATATTTTCGTTGAAATATGATACCCGAAATTTTCGCGATACATTTTTACTTCGTACAAGGATGTAAAAATGCTAGTAAATTTTCCATCAGTTACCTTTTTCTAAGCTACTTTCTGGTTCAGTTCAAGTTACATTGATAAAATATGGTTAATTATGTACATACATTAATATTAAATGATTACCGGAGGGATAGAATCTTTTCAAAATAATGGCACTATCTGTTACCCAGGCAAACGCATTAATAACCGTTAGGGTGACATGATGACGAGTAACTCTCAAACAATTTCTGTTGATAAGATCTCAGTTCTGTTAAGCAATTGATTTTGCATTCCTCTGGGCATGGATATTTCGCGGCATAAGAAAAAAATATGCTGGAAAAATCGATCAGAACGGCTTTACCTTTCTAAACTAGAAGCAGGACACTTTCATAAAATCTTCATATTCTTATAACTCTTTTTTTTTGTTGCCCGGTTCTTGAGGCTTTGGTTTTCTGGGGCTTCGGCTTATACTATGATAGTTATTACATGGTTGTATTTTACATAATTTTATTCTGGACACGGCCGGACCGACCGTTGTCTTCATTGTTTGTTGTTAGATGGGCTAGCTCTTAATTTGAGCCATACGACTGGAGCATTCCAGTCAGGTGGGCCGGAGGGCTGCGCCCCCATTACTACTACACTTATAACACGTAAAATGCAAAAATAATAGTATTAAACTTCTTAAATTATTTTTAGAAACGATCAGAAAGAAAAAATAGGAAATAGAAATATTAAGAAATGTTTATAATTTCTTTGGTGAGGAAAGAAGAGTCAGAGATATTACAGCAAGCCGATATGGGTGTTTTTTTTTTAATTATTTAAAGACATACACACATTTCGAGAGCATTTCGGCTAATACCATATTGGACTAAAAGTATTTAAAAACAGGATATCTTTAGAATTTCCGATAGACAGTCTCGCGCTTAAGATACAGCACGGCCGAAAGCATCCCAAAGATTTTCAATGGGATTAAGGTCGGGCGAATATGCTGGCCACGCCAGGTAGTCATCGACGATGTCAGCTTTATGGGGACGTGCGTTATCGTCCATTAAAACAAAAGTAGGGCCAACTGCTGCAGCGTACAGTCTCACAATGGGTTCCAGGGCTTCATCTCGATACCGGACAGCCGTCAAAAACTCCGTTTAAAGATGAGCAGGTCGGTGCGGCATCCTAATAAAATCCCTGCAAACACCATAACGCTTCCGCCTCCGAATGCATGATGTTCGGTGATGTTTTGGGACTGATTGCGTGTTCGTTGTTCACGCCATATCCTTATACGCTTGCCATCTGGCTCCAGAGTAAATCTTGATTCATCAGTAAACATGACATTGCCGCAGTCAAACACATTCTAATTGATATGTTTCCGGCACCACTCTTGATTGGACGGATAGAGGAACACAAACTCGTGGTACCCGGGCGTACAGTCTGCTCATATGTAATCTTCGGCGTACAGTAGCTGCAGATATCGCCCTACCAATGGACGCTGTAACTATAGATGTCACACGTGTGGAGGTCGGTCTGCGATTCCGCTTGGCTACAATAGCAATATATCGATCTTCCGCGGGGGTTGTAACTCTTGGGCGACCGGCTCCGGGCCTTCGGATAACTGTCTGTGTGGTTTGGAATTGTTTCCATAAACGTGAAACTACAGAATGATGAACGCCGAAGAAAAGAGCAACATCTGCGATCGACTGTCCTGCTTCAATGCGCCCCACAGCACGCCAGCGCTCAGAATCTTAAATTCATCTTCTGAAAGTCATAGAAACACGTATGTCTTGAAAACACGAAAGTTTAAACACTTTCTATCAGCACTTACAGTCAACTTCTGTAACTCTTCATAAAGCTGGCTTCTTATAAGACTGCCTTTTTTGCATATTTCTTGACATGAAAGCGCGATTGGCTGTTACCTAACATATTTGCATACTTTCATCTACCTCATCTACCTCTGCAGCGCATTGCATCCACTTCAATTCTGTTTGGCTTTCGGAAATCAGCATTTTCCTCTCCGTGCTTAACTTTTGGAAGTGAGTGTATATGTACATGTAAATGTATGTTTGTATATATATATACATACATGTAAAACACCCACGCAACATCTTTTTCAGTTGTAATTAATGTGTATATATATTTTATTATTATTATCGTTATTATTATATATGTAAAGTTATTCCCAACGTACATATATAAATATATAATTAAACATAAATAACAGAAGGTAAAGAACTACCATTATGTGAAGCATGTTGGAAACTCATTCTGTAGTTAAAAGTGAAAAACAGAGTAATCCGTTTACAAAATCAGATCTTAAAAATTTGCAATTTCATATATATACATATAAAGAATGAAATGGAAAGAAAAATGCAAAACCTAAGAAACAAATTTTAAAATAGTGTAACTTGATTTTTATTTCTAATAATCTACTTTCCTTTATCTTTTTTCTCCTCCCCTTTTTTAAAACATACTCTGTGTCATTATGTAGAAAAGATATATGTATATCACTGATACATATAAAATAGGGTAAAAAGCAGCCCACCAGTAATCGAATGATTAAGGCTAATGATTACTGGGACTTCCATCCATTTACAATCCCTAGTGAACGGGCTGGCTGCATCGTTGGTTTTCGTGGTTTTTCTCCATGTATAACGTGAATACAAGACAGTTCCGTTAGAAAATAGTCCACGAAGGCATTCTTTCCTTCAGACAGATAGACCTCTTGTGCTTTGCCACATTACAAGAACTTAATCTAAGGCAAAAATCAAAGCAATTTATGGTTGGTGTATATCAAATTTCAAGTTTGCTTTCTCATTCATAGTTTACTTTCATACTGATCTGCAACAATATCTCAAAATGGAAATCTGTATATTTTCCTCATTGTAGACAAAAAATGTTTGAATAAATGTTTATAAAAGTAAATCTATATTATAAAATTCCCTGTTTTTCTTAGGATTCAAATTTTACCCTTTTAAAAATTCGACTCTTTTATTATTTTTTACTTACTTATATTTATCATATTTTTGCTTTTTTAAGGGTTTTGTTTTTTCTTTTAACATTATCAGTGATGTACAAGAAACATTTGTTTCATTAATGAAAAAAGCAGATAGAATTCAAGTTCCTTTTTTCTGTCAGACAGGAGCCCATTACATGATATAAAAAACTTTTGGAAGTGTCTTTTCAATACCTGTATCAGTTCAAAATTACTTAAAACATTTATATTATTAAATTTTTAAACTTTTAAATCCAGTTAAATGCTTTAGGAAAGTTTAACACTTTTATCGCAGTTATTATCTTAACGCTATCAATGTGTCAGGCCATCTTTGTTTTGAAAATCTGTAATTTTATTACTTTCAAAATTTTTAGAAAAGAAGCTGCAGATTAATATACTTTCGAAGAAAAGTAATGTTCATTTACGCAAAAAAATTCTTTTCACCTGTTGAACAAACGCGATAACTCACTCTGCCCCCTTTCCTGACCATCCTATTCATGGAAGCTTTGAAAATCGATATTCCTCTCCGGGTCACAAACCCACCACGGCCTCCACCTCATTCACATCGTTGTTAGCCGTTCTAAGAACACGTGCAGGAACAACCTCTTCGCAAACTCAACACAAACTTTCTACTGTTCAAATAAAAACTTTCTGACATACAAACTATGTGGAGCACCTCTTCTTGCTTGAGAATCCTCTTCTTGTTATTGCTTCAGGCCTCGGTGGACGTAGATGGGATGTCTTCGGAGGTTTTGTTTGGGGAAGGGGAGAAGAACAACTTTTCGATGGGGTTCCACCACTACCGGATGGGCCTTCGGGGCTACGGTGCCGGACATCCTGTACACGGTTGCAAGTGCCAGAAGGATCCGGTCTTACCTGAGGAAATTGTTTGCGCTTGCAGAGGACCGGGGGTCAAGGATTTTAAAGCCAATCTTACGAGAGGGGTGACTCGACTGTAAGTATTGCATTTAAGGTTTTGTTTTTTCTCATTTTGTTTTGTTTAGTCTGTCCACAGTTTGCGATGGCTACTCTTCAAAAATTCCTATTGGATACGTTTGAAAAAAGTAAAAATAAAATATTTAAAAAAATAGCAATGTTCTTCCTATGAGAAATAATTTTTCCGTTATCAATATCGGTAATAATTTTTTTTTTATTAAATGAATGAAAACGTTGTAAACAAAAACGAATGTGCAGTAGATAGCAAATTTAAATTTAACAGAAGAAGAAAGAAGGAAAAAAATTCATCGAATTATTAGTTTTTAATAATTTTAAGCGCAATAATCGCTGGTGGGACGTCGTGAAAAAGCATTCAAAATACTTTGATACTTACGTATTTTGCAGGATTATCCTGCAATGCCACTGCATTTTCTCTGGTTTTACATATATATACATAAAAGTTTTACATCAGGAATTACGGAATGAGTAATTATTATTTCTCTCATGCAATGGCATGGTGAAATCTGATATATATGCTAGAAAATCTTGAATTTTTCACTTCTCATAGATATTTGGTTTGATTTCTATAATATTGAAATGAATTTAAAGCTTATTTTGTAGACTTAGCGCAAAATGTTATTAATATTTTATGTAAACTGAATTTTAAAATTTTCTTAAAGATAAATTCTATATAACATGTACAGTATTTAAACTTTTATGTATTGAAAAGAATTTTTATTGCTGATGTTTAGTATGACAGTTTGCAGTATCTGAGAGTTTATTTTTTCTATTTTAACGTTTCTTGAAATGCAGTTTATATTTTGATTATTTATACAATTATTTGATAAACTACTCAAATTTTTGCATGATTAAATTAAACAAAAACTGAAATCTTCCATTAGCACAACTATGTTTTTGAAAGAGTTTTAATTATAATTTTAAAAATAAAAAATTAAGGAACTGAATAATCAAATTTTTATCCCAAAATCTGTACTAAAACTCCTAATATAAAGCAGTCTTATGTTTCGCTTGGAGTGTTTCTTATTTTCTGCTGGGCATATTAATTTAACTTAAATGTCTTTGAAATCTTTCTCTCTATGTATATCGTAATCATGAGTCAAAAGTTCTATTAAAGTAATCTACTGTGATTTTTTTTTCTGATTTTGCCAGTGAATAATGTTCAACAATCAAATGATGTACATCGAATAATACTCGTACATGTCTGGAATAGATTACTCTGTTTAATTTATTGCTCTCTCACGTCTACTTTTCATGAATGAAAGGGAAAAAATGCTTTTATTTTAATAAAATAACCGATAAAAGAACGGATTAAAATATTATTTAATATTTTTATTAACATATGAATAATTTTCTATTCGCTTCACGGGAGAAATTCGGCTTCTAAATGGTCTAGCGTCTTCCTGAGCAATGAAAGTTGAGACGTAGGTTTCTTTCATGAATAAGGGAATTCATGAGACAGCTAGCAAAGACGGTTTATAATTTTATACTATACCTCTTTGTGCCAATGTTCTTCATTCACGGTATTTTTTGAAGATTAATTAATAATGACTGGAATTATAAGTTAGGGATTTTGGAACTTAAAATTTTTATTTAATCATTTTCTAGTTTTTCAAGCGTTTCAAATAAAACTATCTTGCATCAGCTTTATTAAATCCTCTTTGTTTCTGGATTTGTTTTCGTGTGCACTCGTAAAATTTAAGGAATGAAGTATAAAAATAAAGCTTTCTACTTCGCTCAGAATTTAAAATTACTAGCAGCAATTTCTAATTTAATATAAGAAAGAAAGAAACGCTATCAGTTACGCTTTCCAGTAAAATGTTATTTGATTATAATTTGAAAATAATTTGTTATGACTCAATCTTTTGCATTTTTAAAACTTCATATATTTCGATTGTTAAAATATTTAACTTAGCGCGTGAAAAATTAGTTTTTATTTCAGTTCAATTTTGCATTAGAGACTCACACGGAGTTGTTTTTTTCATAACCTCTTTAAAGAAAGTGTATGTATGGTATGTGCAATAAAAGCATAACAAGTCCTCATAGCGCTGTTCTCGTTACAATATGCTAGTTAAAAGCCGTGACATGCGTACCAACGGTATACATGCAGTTCCTGTTATTCTTCGTCTAAGCAGCTTGTCATGACAATGTCTAGATTGCGTCATCAGCTCTAGACTCAGCCGAAATTGACTTTGGCTACTGATCCCCAAAATGCTCTAGACTCTCATTCATGAACACTGCAATTAATCACTTTTACTTCGTGAATGGCCGAAATTCAAAATTTCTGGTGAAGCTTTCTGCAGTTAAATGTCAGCTGCAGAGTGATGATCCTGATCCTTAAAATCAGGACTCTACTTCTGAAGCATTTTTGCAAGAATGTTTGATTATGCCTCATCTGTTCTGAAGACGTTCTAGATGCTAATAGATTTAAGACTTGGCTTTGGTCATTCGCAGTCTGTCAAGGATCTGCAACTGATGATTTCGTAAATTCAAAGTTACCGGTTTTTTGACGCAGAGGTAGGAAAGCAATTGCTTCAACGTCAATATGAAGATGTTGATTGCAAAAGAGATGAGCAGGGATTTTTTGATTTGTGAACTTGTAGTGCAAGGAGAATTCCGAGATCTTTGAAGGTGCCTATCACTGCATTTTGTGAAATTTAAAAAAACATACTACAATGCTGTTCATTCACAATTGCATACGTTTTGGTGTTGCTTCCTGCTAGCCAGCCAGTACGATAAACTTTCGCTATATAGAATTTAGCTCGAAATGAAGTGGACAATGCATGGCCATGGAACATTCTGCGGATAGACTAGGCCCATTTTTATCTCCGAGGTTTTGACAATACTGTAAACTGCGGAATGGGAATAACGGATAATCCATTCACACTGCATCAGTTGCCTCTTCGTTTCGAAAACGTCAGTGCATGTCGAGGGTTAACGGCAGTGTTTACTGATGGCCCAATTATTTTCGTTCCAGCTAGTCTTGTTACCTGTATCGTCAATGGCAAACGCTATAAATCTCTTATGCTTATCAGACAGTTTCAGCACTTCAATAGTGTGCATGCTGGAATAGCACAACTTTTACGAAAGATCGCGTTTCTCCAAACATTTCAAGACGCATGAAACAACTGCTAAATATCCATTTCGGAAATGAAAGCATTATGAGCCGCCATTTTCTAAGAACTTGGCCATCACGATTACCTGATCTTAATTCTTGTGACTTCTGGCTTTGGGGTTACGAGAATAAAATGTCGTTTATAATGCTGTGATTGCAAACTTACCTGACTTGAAGGTATTCATTATGCACCACACTCACAACAATTCATTAACAACATCGACATTTATCAGCAAAGATACACTCCACCCTGTCCTGGAACATTTTATTTTGCATCTTCAGCTTGTGAGATGAAACAGTGGACATCATATTTAACATTCTAAAGTAAGTGTAGGAACCACTAAACTAGAAACACTGATTTCTTTTTATACGGGTTTCAGCATACATACACCGACAGTTTTGGTAAAATTTGTATTTCTTTTTGCTTTCATCACAAAAATTCTCATTGCTTCATGTGTACTCAGGTCAAATTTGAGGACATTCTATTCAGTAGTTCTTTTTTGTAGCCTTTTGAAAGTGGAGCTTTAATTATAATCAACATGCATATATGTATATACTACCATTGAGAGTGAGGTAACTTTTCTTATCAGTATAAGAATTTCCATAATCGATAACTGTACTTAATGTTTAGATTTTATGGAAGGCATAGTTCGATCTTACTTATTTCAGATGGCTCATACATGCCTTTAATGATCTCGTTATGAATTTTCCATTTATTCAACATATGGCAAGCGGAGGCATGTGATGTAAGGCTAGGAATTCTGCAATGCATGCTCGATGTTAACAGGAGTTGCCGTTAAGACTTAGTGCTTAAAATCACTCTTTTCACAATAACACACATCTCGGTGAAGCCATGCTGTTTTCATAAAAGTGCATTGCGAAGATACTAAGTTTCAACGAATAAGTTTCATGAAAACGTGCTGGATCTGCCGTTGTTTTCGACTTTGAAGGATTCTCTGAAACTACTGGTATATGAAGAAAAAGTAAGTCATTTAAAAGGGTGATCAATTTTATCAAGAGGAAACATTTTTTGCCAGATGAGCGGCTGCCATGTCTTGCCAGACTAATTGTTTCCCCACGAACGTACTATAACGGCAATGTAGCATCAGTTCTACGAAATGGTGACAATTTGCTTTTAATCAGAAGATAGGGCAAGAATATCTGGTAAATGTTTACATATATATTCTTGGCCACCAAAAGACGTGTATTAAGAAGAATTTTAGAAGACTAAAGATGTTGACTTACATACCCAGGGAATCAGAAATTCGTACACTTCTCGTAAAATGAAATTAGATCAAGGATAAAAAATCAAGAAGTGAATGAAATAAAACTTTATTAATGTAATGAGAGTTGAATGAAATGCATCATTATAGAAACAGAGCTACAGGATTATTACAAAGGACTCAGTCTGGCCATGGTCAATATCTCTGTATATAGCTTTAATGCGGTATATGAATCAATTTGGCTCGCCATAGAATCAGACATCCAATGAAGCCGTGTGACACACGGGCCGTTTTAAATGATATGTTGCAAATCTTGGATACTGACACATAGTTACATTTGTCCTCTCCATTAATCTCAAACATGCTGACGTGAGCCATATCTGAAAGGGAGCAGTACAAGACAATGTAGTCCAGAAAGTGCGCTAAAGACAAGACAGTCCTGAAGAACGCAAGTCTTGTACGGGAAGCATTGCCCAGACGGAACGTCGCACTTGCAATCCACACCAGAGTTTTTAGCACATGAGCGCGTAGGATCTCATTCTTAAGCCTCTGTGCTATGAATGTCTCACGAATTATTTCTACAGAGGATCGGATATCATAGACCATTTGTTTTCAGATCGCAGTATCTGAGGTAGAGAAGGAGGAACCTGTAGCCAGATAACGAGACTGGGACAAGTCATTTTTCAAAGACATTTCCACATATAATGATTATCTGTCTACCAAAACGAAATGGCAGTCGCAGCTAAACATTGCACAACGCCAGCTGTAGACTGGAGGACTGTTTTGAAATTTTTTGTGGCGTTCATCGTTGTCGTAAGTTGTTGCCGCCGTATGCCAAACAGAGTCGCCGTGTTATCCATTCATTTATTTCGCATGATATTTCGATATCTTCCAATGCTGGTCTTCTTGAAAAGTCGACAGCAGATTTCCCGTGTGTAGGTGCCGTTACATGACTATTTCACCGAATATTCTTGGATTTCTTGGTCAGAATGATTTATGTGATGGATTATATGGCGCGTCTGTTAATCTGCGGTGGCTCTATGACAAGCATTTTTCACCCTTGTTATAACCCATCTCGAAAACAGTCAATTGCTTATATCGATTTTTCCGGCATTATCCCCTCATTTTCACTATTCTTTCTTCGTTGAGCATTTTCACTTCATGGAGTATCAGCTGTAGAGTAATTAGGTTTTTTAAAGCAGGAGACTTGAAAAATGTGCAGTGCTTTCGCGAGACTTGGGCCCCTCGAATGCACGTTTAATGTACTTCCAATTACAACCACGAAGGCATGCGGAAAGGAGGGAAGAAATATCTTATACAACTACGTGTCGTTTTAAAGAACCGCTTATTCATATCGTTACCACTACTTTAAAATGTATTGTTATGTACGCAATACTACCAAATTTGCGTCATTTACATGTGAGTCAGTACTCTACTTACATAGTTTCGCTTTCGTAGTTTGTTTATTTTCTTTATGCACAAATGATACGCTTGCGCTACGAGATAAATTCAAGGACACTAATATTTTTAATTATCTATTAGTTTACCTCTTATCTTTATCTTTCATGCTTAACATATGCATCTATCGATAAGGATTCCTCTTTTGAATTGAAATTATCATTTGGAGTTATATTTTCAGTGTAAGTGTGTTAAATAAAAATACTTAAGTCCTTTGCAAATTGCAAAAGGATAGATGATTCTATATATAATAATAGCTTTTAAATTGAAGAACTTCTAAATAGAAACACACAGTGAAGAAATATGTGAGAGGAGACTATGAAGAACAAAACCACTAAGTGCATCAAGAACATTAAATAACGAGGAAGCCACTCTATATTTAACAGGAAGAAAGAAAAATAAGAATAGTATATTTTTATTGACATTTTTAAACTCAAATTCGATTTATCAAGTATTACTAAACTCCAAAGGAAAGAATAGATTTGAAGGAAGATTAAATATCAATACTGAGTGGAAAGCTAGGATTAACGACGATAAAAACACGGTTTACAAATAATAATATCATTTGTACCATTGAAAGATGAGAAGATACTAAAATATGGCTAAGTTTAATTTATAAACGAATTGCATCAATATTAAGAGTCGACTTCAAATGCTAAACACAAGCACAGAAATGAACGTGGAAAAACTTTATAATCTTATGAAGTACTTTAAAATTTGTATTAAACTGAAAAACTTGGGAGATTAAAATTTTCGTATTAAGAAAAAGTTAGCATAATAATTTGCATTTCCGTTTTTCCCTTTAAGTTTCGAATTACTGCGATTAGAACAATTGATTTTTATTTAGAATTTCAGTCTGCAATTATAAAGCAAATAAAAACATTAATAAAAAAAGTCGAAAATTAAACATTTATAAAAAGTTCGTTCAGAAATGTAAACAGTCTGCAGTGAAGTGTTTCGTGGCGATTAGTTCAGAGCAGACCATCTGTCTGAGTTCGACACCTCTGAAACTGACCATTATTTTTTAAACATAAGGAAACTGCGGCGCTGAAATCATTCCAAGATGACCTCTTTCACAGAAGATCAAAATTAGCTGGAACCACGGGTGTTCATCTTGGTGGGGAGGCTCTTATTGTTTGCAAGGTGTGATACTCGTAAGAGCTACATAAAGAAAAAAGCTTTTTAAAGAAAAGAGATACATAAAGAAGAAAGCTTTTTAAAGATGTTTTAATATAAAAGAAGACAAATATAATTGTGGCAGTTTGTGTATCTATTTTTCTTCTATGCTCGTTGAATCTTGTAAGGTTCATTTCAATTTTATAACCAGTTATTTTACGTTAACTCTCTTTCCTATCAAGCCTTGTTTCATTTCCCTGCCAGAATGCAAATTTCCAGAGCGCGTGATGTGAAGATTTTAAAGGGTGAAATTAGAGCGTGTTCTTCCTGCTTGAAGGGCACATTGATGACTCTAGCGATTATAATTCTATATTGTTGAATTATTCTTTCCATTAGGTTTGTTTCTGCCAAATTTGGTCACAGCCAACTTGCGCGCTAGTTAAATTGTCGTTAGGATTAAATTCAATTTTGCTAATTTTAATTTATTCATTACCTTTGATTTAAAGTCAAACGATTTGGCTTTTGAAATAAGGAGATGGTTCCTTGTGTTAAACATAATTTAGATTAATAAAAGAGTTCCTTAAATCCTTCTTCTGACTCTGTCATAATTTCAGTCATAACGATAAGTCGCTTACTTCTACATAAGGTTTGGTCACAGTTTATAATAGTGAAGGACTTAAAACCTGATACTGTTTTGTAAGGATTCATTGTCCAAACGGATATACTTCTATCCTGTAGTGCAACTATTTATGTTAAGAAATGTTCAGCACATCATTATAACAAATGCTGGAACTGACCGCCTTCTTTCTGCAGAAACATGCTATCTAATGTTCAGCGCTTTTTAGCTCACACTCTGAGTTAGTTTAATATGACAATGCTTTAAAATAAAATGAACATTTCTTTCAGTTCTTTGAATGTGTGTGCTTTGTTTCTCGGCATATGAGTTTCGCTTTTAACAAATCCCTTAACAAGGTCTGGGAGGAAAATCTAAAGTCTGGCGATGTCGTGAGAAGTTGGTTGTAAATGTGATAATATCCTTTAGGAGCGTTGAAGGATTAACGTTTTTTGGTAAAGACAGAGAGTGTAACCGTTTGCTGCAATAATATCCATACATTATGCAATCAATAGGGTGACACTGAACTTCGGTGAATATACTTCTAGCTTAACTGAATGATCTATAGCTCTTTTAATTTGTTTCTGGTAGTAGCAGGAATCAGCGTCTTGCAGAATTGCTTTGATCCCTTAATCTTCAAACAGCTGCAATTAACATGGTTTCCACATTTTAAAACTATTCGTAGTCTAATAATTGAAAAAAGAATATTACCATGTCATCTCATTACATTAGGCCCGTTTTAGACTCTGAGGTATTCAAGAATACGAAGCCTTTTGTTGGAATGTGTGTATGAGAAAGTGGCAGACAGGTCTAACGCTTGTTCTATACATTTGATATTTCTCGAAATATGGGCTTTGGCACTTATATTTGCCGATCATTTTCAGTTCATGTGTAGCAAACAAGAATTTCAAGTCATGTATGAGACAATCTACGTTCACCTTTCTAATAAAATTTACCATTTTATTTTCACTCAGTCTTCTATTTTAAAGGCATGTACTATTTTTAAGTAATATTTCAAGGAAAAAATTTGTAAACATTCCTCATCTTGAATGACTCTGGACATTTCTGACTGTTAAATTTAGAAATGCATTGAGAATGATTAAAAAAAGTTATTAGAAAATTTTTTTATCAACAATTAAATCTGAATCAAATTTGCTTAACTACTTAGCCTTTTAATAATCATCAACAAGCTCCGCTCGCATCTATTTGCGCACTGCAGAACGAAACCGAACACAGCTGACGTTACAAATTTACGACTGACAGATATCGCGCGTATTTAGGAAGAAATATTTGCTTAATCGCGCAACCGTTGAGGATTTAAATCCAAATTTTATCTCCGAATATTCTTTGTTGACATTTTCAGAACTAGTCATTATCTGATAATAATGCATGCTGTAAATACGTTTAAGCGAAGCCTGTAATACTGATCGTAAATTGTAAGATATTACACAATATTTTTTCATTAAACTGTCAGAAAGATTGTAAGTTAAAATATGATGAAGACCCTGACATCATATATTTTAGTAACCTAGCAAACTGGTTTTCTCGCAAATACCTAAAAAATAAGAACTACAAATATTGCTGTTTTTGCTTCGTTTTTCATAGCAGCAAAATATATCGTGATGATCTATTGGAATTCCTTAGTCTTCATTAACTCTCTTTCGTGTGTTATGACCCATTTATGCCAGAACCTGGAATGAACAAACAAAGAATTTTCCATATCGCTCGTGACTCTAGAATAATTTTCTTTCGTGTGGACGTATTAGACTTAGATCTTTTGTTCAAAGTAAATTCCAAACCACGCTCGCTAGCAACTTCATTTGAACGCTGTTCTCTCATCTGTTAAAAGTACGTTAACTTATTAAATACAACTGGGAAGCTGAAATTTTTGCTTAATGAGTTTTTATTTTTTAAACGCAATCACATTAGTATATATAATTTAAATATGTATAGTAACGTATAACAAACCTTGACCCGGAATTGTAAGACAAATAGATGCAGCTTATAATTAAGTAACTGATCTAAAACAAGAAGTATTTAGTCATATTTATTTTATACTAAAACCTGCAATCGATGAGCTTTTATTGTCACGGCATTAATCACATGCAATGATAATTTACTATATGTTGCAAATGTACTTTGAATAGATACGGCAATGATTATATGGATTTTTCAAGGCCATGGTATTAAGGCTAGTTTAGAAGAATAAGTTCTAGTAAGAGAAAGTTTCTCCAAACAGTGATAACAAGCTAATTCATCATAAGGGAAAGTTTTTGCTGATAAAGTGTGATTCATGTAGAATATCACGAGGGATGAATTTTCATTTCTTTGAGAGTAATGTTGATTCATGTTGAACCAAATCTATTAACTTTTATTTAGAACAGAACTGAATTTTAATGCACGTGGAAAAATAGTGAAAAGCTATAGCGTAAAAATGACAAATCCATATAGTACTTATAGATAATTGTTGACTCAGAAAGTAAATTTTGGGAATTCACATGTAATTTTCTCACCAGCAGAATTTTTGACATCATTAATAGCTTTTTTCTTTAAAACGTCAAAACACTAACTTATTAATTTTGAATCTTAAAACAGTGTATCATAGGCTAAATATTGATTAGCATGGGCTCGAATTTCTTTTTTATTTAACAGTCATTAATTTCCATCACTGGAATGCATTTTCTTTAAAATTAAAACTGCCATCTTGTCCATGTGTACTAAGGAAAACATTCTTTATGCTTGTAGCTTCTTGTCAAGAGCTCTTTGAAAAAAAGAATTAAAAATTAATCATAAAAGGAACTACAGCTTAGGAATTAATTATTTAATTAAGAATAAATTACAGAAATTCATTTTAAAATGTAATCTTAGATGACATATTTGAACTCTAATATTTTTATACTTTTTCTATACTTAACAATTTTCTGTCGTCTTTTTACCAAGGAAGTTTGTTGCAGTGTTGATCAAATAACATCACATTCATTATAAAATTTGTTACCTGATTTAAAAAACTTTAAGGTTTTAATATTTGAAAATATTTGGTTATTTTTCTTTTAAAAAGTTTGGCTTTCCCTCTCATCAGGTTAGTTAATTGCATAAAGGTTCTGAATGTGATTTTGGTCTTATTTTTAAATTTTAAAATAAATTCTTGGTTTTATTTTCATATTATCAACACATGTGACTATTCAATTTAAGTATCCCAATTGCTCTGCTTGCTGAAATTTCTCATCGTAAACATTTTTTCCGTCTAATTATTACACACATGTACACATATGCGTTTTGGGTAATGTATGCAGAGTTCTTCGTGCACCTATACAATTTTGGCTTCATCCCAATTCGCCTCTCTTAAACGTTGTTAAGCCTAAATGCGAAAACTGCAATCTTATATACTTCTATGAAAAGTCATACACAGTTACAGTTTCAGTTATAAGGAATATCATTTATAAGGATCGCTACTTCTTCTTTCAAAGTAAAATAAATTTAACTTTGTTATTTATTTACTTGTTTACTACTTGTTCCTAATTTACTTGTTCATTTATGTCCCGTAAAACGTTAGTTTTATATCTGTTACTTAAGAACTTACAATCTTAATTTTATTAAGCATATATGTCCTGTATACTGAGACTTCTTAATTTCTAAAATAAAAAAATCTGATGTGTACAGCACATGACTTCCTTGCACGGAATATTAAATTATACGCATTTTTTGTGCATTTAATTTAAACTTATTGGATTGCATTAAGTCTACTTCGTCGATAGCGCATAAACCACAAAAGAATAAATGCATACTTTAAAAATCACTATATTTGTTTACCATAGCGACACTCTGGTGCTAGGTCCACGCAACAGCGTTACATCTCATTCATTTTATAACTCAGAATGCACAAAAATTATATTATCAGAAGAATTATCTAATTGTTGCCGCATGTTATATTCAAATACTCTAATAAATATAAAACGATGTATAAGAGAAGTTAAACAAAAAAATAGAAAAAAGAAACAGTTTTCACAAACGATTCAGTATTCCTCGTTCAATTAATTCAGTTCTCACTTCGCGACACGGAAAAAGTACACAAAGACTCAAAATATCTATATTAAAAATTACAAAGTAATCCTTAACACTTATTTCCTCGAATAAATTCCAGAATAGATTGAGAATGTTTTAATTCCCAATAATAAAAGAAGGCGTTATGCTTGTTGTTGCGAAGCTTAGTTTCTCTAGATTGGCAACAAATCCACTATTCTACTAAATTTGAAATCTATATGGTTGCTATGGTAAAAATAATTAGGTTTAGCAACTTTTAAACAACTTTTAAATATTCTACAAATATTGTATGCAGATTTACTAAAGGCATAAAACCCTTAATCGGAAGATAAGAACAACATTATTCAATCATTTTTACCAACACATAAGAATAAAAACCTGATCTGAGCCGAGTAACAGAGTGGATATATATTTAAGTATGTATATATACTTTTGGTGGGGCCGATATCAACCAAAAAGGAAATAGCACATCTACATGTTATAGTAGTCCTACATACAAAATTTCTCGTTCTGAGATTACTCGTTTTTGAGTTATGCGATAAACATACATACATACGTACGTATAGACACCTGGAAAAAATCTCTTCTGAATCCGTTTTAAATCAGTTTTTTAATTCGTTTGGGGAAACAGTGTCCTTTATTCTGTCCTTACGTTAAGATGTCACTCAAAAACATCGTTAAATTGCATTCGATAGCGTCAAAATGTATATTTTCGTCAAAATATGATCTCCGGAATTTTTCGTAATTACAATATTTGCTCTACTTCGTACAAGGAAGTAAAAAGATGACACTGTGTCCCTGCATCTCATCAATATTGCATAAATTTATGTTTATTTAGAGCAATATAGTAATATATGAGTAATGAAAAAAAATAAAAATTATTCTTCCTTCTATTTTGAAGTGTGTTCTTTTTGTTCTGAATGCGGGTTTAATTTATGAAATGAAGTGAAATTATTTCCAAAATTAGGCTCCTTAAAAATAAACTGCTGAAATGTGAAATATATTATGTGTACACCAATTAATGTTCTGCTTTCCATTGATTACTATCGAAATTTAAGAGTAATGCACATAAAAAAAAATATTGTTCTTTCTGTTTTGAAGTGTGGTATTTTTTTAATTTGGATTTAATTTATACAATCAATTGAACTTATTTTCCAATTTAAGCTACTTAAAAATACAGGTAAGTTTTTAAGTGTTTTTCTTTTAATTATAGTGTAGATTATTCCTTTTTTGGGGTCCTCTTTTCTTATTGGCTTTTGGAAGAACGTGACTTTAAGTTAACTTTGGATATCGTCCCCAGTTAATTGGGAAGTTACAGCCTTAAATCTCACATACAAATTGAAGTGGTATTATTGAAATGTTTCAAAGATTAGTGAAGTAACAGTATTTTCGTTCAACGTATATTGACAAAACGGATAGATGTATTACCTTAAAAAATGTTATTTACCCTGTTCTAAAGCAATATTGTTGTAAACAATCATAAGAAATGGAAACCCCGGAAGAAGGAGCCTTAAATAAATAGCACGTATTACGTTTACTGATAAAGCTGAATTGTATTAAATAAAATTCAAGCTCACTTCAAAAGTAATATTTTAAAAATTCCGGCTTGTAAAATTTTAAAAGCTAGATTTTTTATGTTTTAAGTATAAAATATAATAATTAAAAATGTAAAAACAGCGTGAAAGGTAGTTCATAGTTTGACCATTATTTATAAAGAAAAGCAACGTTGAAAAAGATTTACAATCTAAATGGTACTAGAAAATATAGCGTCATAACGGCGTCTAGTGGAACACAATGAAAGATATCGTAAGGGATTTTAAAGAAGTATATGCATGCAGATGTGAAATGTTTTCTCAGTTATTTATATGATGACGTAGGCAGTTACCGCATTCCACGTAATTCATTAAATATGATGTTCACGTTTTCTTCGGAGAAGAGTTGCTTTATTTTGTCAAGCTCATTTAGATGCTGTAACTGTGAAAATACGGAATGAATTTTAGAATCTTTCGAAAACTTTTTCGAACTACAGGATGTAGAAGATAAAATTCGAGATTCGCCTTCGTTGTTCATTTCCTGAGATTTTTTTTAAAGTGCCGAGAATGCACTGAATTTATTCTTCAGATAAGCAGTTTAGCTCAAGCCATTTCTCTTTGTATTACCTAGAGTTTGGTAAAACTAGAGGTAAGCCTTTTGTAGGATCAGACAGGACTGTCCGCTCGCTGAATTGAATCTTTTCGTTTCTAGAACTCAATAAATGTGTTAAATAAGATCGTTAATGGAAAGTGCGTCAAAAACGGTCTGCAGGATTAGAGCAAAGTGTGAAAGGAACCAAATAAGATGTGGGATCAGGAGAGTGGACTCAACAGACCAGCTAACGCCTTGGAGTGATTTCTTTCAACTGTACTTTTGACATTGCCTAAAATCTCCTTTCTACATAGAACAATACAAATCTAGAATTAAAAAATCAGAAAGTTAGAAAATGATAAAATTAAACTCAAGTTCAACATGGTTTGTTTCATAAACTTTCATTTTTATTTAAAAAGGAAATCGCACATTGCTGGAACGCTTCCAACAAGAGCTCACGGTGAGTGAACTCTAAAAGCACAATCGCTCTTTTCTTTGACGAATCATCCTTCGCTCGTTGGGTAAAATAATTCCGTTCTTTGAGTCAGTTTATAAACGAACGGTACATCTTTAATATAAACAACTTATATATTTGAATTCTGTGTACTAATCCTACAAAGAAAAACATCACACAGATTTCCTATTTCAGTGTGATTTCCTGTAGCCTGATCAAAATGTGCACTCACCACATTTCTGTTTAAGTACAATATGAAACTTCTGTACTGCAGATATGGACACTTTAATTAGAGTAGCGTGACACATAGAGTATGCATACGTCTCAACATGTTCCCACAGATATCGTTGCGAAATCTTTCACAATACTTTTGATGCATGAATTGCTGAAACCGCATTATTCCTCTGCGATAACAAGAAGTCTTATTATCCATTTCTTTGGAGATAACAAATAAGTAAATCTTGAATAAACCAATGACATAAAGCATTCCACTAGTTCTCACAAGCTTCGCCTCAATAAATGATGTAATTGAATGATCCAAACTTAATTTTCACTGAAATTTTGCTTCATATTTAAGGAATATTTACTGCATTTACCTAGTATTAATTAAGTATGATGAGTTAGAGAGATACAATTTTGCACTGAAAAGACAAAAGAGGTTTAAAAATAATTAAAATATCCCTTGACTATTATCCTTCACATAACAGTATAAATCACGTATGCAACAAATACAAAGTAGATTAAGCAGCATGGATTACAATAGACATTAATTTGATGTTCCATTTGGGATTTCAAAATAAAAATAAATTTCTGAGAAATAATTAGATGCTTATTTGCCTTCTGTCGTGATGTTAGGCAGTAGGCGAGTGGCAGTAGTCTCCACGTGGCAGTAGAGGATCAATTTTTGGAATCCTATGCCATTATTCTTTCACATTTCTTATACATGAAGACCGCAAATAGTCAATACAGAGGCAGTCAAACTGAAATGTCATAGATGATAACTACCTAGATTTGGCAGAATACGTCTTATGCATCTTCCAGTAATCTGCAAATAGGGAAAAGTTATGAGAAATTATTGAATTCTTTCGAGCATGTTTTTGTATTGGAAAGGCTTAACATGTTCAGCAGCCAATAGAGAGACATATAATTCAAATCCCGAAAGTAAAAGTAATTTTTTATGTTTCTTGAGAATCTTAAATTAATTTTGGAATACACGGAATATCTAGATGCTCTACATGTTCAATAAAAATTTCTCACGAATGCTCAATGAATTTTTAATCATTTGCGGCATCTGTTATTATATTTTGACCATTTTCATTGATATTTCTCTAATCTCTAAACGTTATCCTCATGGTTCATAGCATTACAATAAAAATAATACCATAAAACGAACTTAAGGAAAAAAAACTACCGATCTCCTAGCATATTAAAATGTAATGCAGATGAAAAATACTAACATTTGAAAAATAAAACCAAACGATACACTAATGCCCAAACTAAGCAATATCATAATATAATTTATTTCCTCTTTTTCAGCTCACTTGTTCTTAATCCTTGCTGTTTTTGAATAGCAGTTATGGATAATTAATTCATTTCAGATCAGTTACATTCATTAGTTAAACATTATTTTTTAATTATTAACAGAAAAAGAACGCCATATTGCTTCAGCTATTGAGTAAAGCTTTGTTAAATGTGGGCGTAATTGATATTGTTGGAATTTTTTGTGGCCCGTTTTGCGCAAAGGTAACAGAAAAATTTTGCAGAATTAAGCTTTCATTTGAAATCAAAGCAATTTATCAGACTTATTCTGTTAATTAGGCTAAATCTTACTTACTTAATCTTTTTCGCAATTGTATTACTGTAGATTTAATTTTCTGCTCGTGCGTTTCCTTTCTCAAAGGATTAAAATGAACATATTTGTTTTAATTTTACATATCGCAAAAGCGTAATCACCTTTTCATATGATAGGCAAAACACTCCTTAGAATTACATTCAAATGACCCAAACATAGTAAGACTTTTTCCACCTAAAATATGTATTTCAAAATTACTCCTGTTAATACCGTCTTTTTCCGAAAATAAGACACTGCCTTACTTTCTTTTTTGGTCCAAAATATGCGCTAGGGCTTATTTTCGAGAGGGGGGCAAAAATAGTATATTTATATATTTTTATTTAATATTTATTTTACACAGAATACAGAAATTTAAATTTATTCAATTACTGTCATGTCATCTTCTTCTGGAACATCGTCATCAATAAAATTCTGAATTATATTCTGATTTTCTTCCAAATCCATTTCCTGTTGAATTATTGGTCCGAATCTCTCATGTCTTGCGATATAGCTATCGTTAAATGAATACTTCTTGTCTAA
>KK118332.1:490778-524927 GCA_000611955.2 Stegodyphus mimosarum | reverse complement strand
TCCTTGGCCTAGGAATAACGGCGTCTCATTCATAGCAATAATGTTGGAGAGTTGGTATTTCGAAAAATCGATGCCATCAACAAAAAGCTTAAACGCAAGTGCACGCTTAACAACTTCATTGTCTTCCAGCTTAAACAATGTTGTTGATCTCCTTAGAGACAGTTCATATCGTTTAAGGAAGTTGCCCAACCAGTGTGACGATGCTTTAAAATCTTCTGTGGATATATCAGATTCAGTTGCTGTTTCAAGGGCAAATTTTTGAATATCAGTCCTGCGCAAAACTAAAGCTATTGCTCTCCTGCCTGCAATCCATTCCCAGATGCAATCTTCCAACTCAGAAAATAACGGCTGCCGACCTGATCCAACTCTACGTTTTTTCTCATATCCTTGGTCCACCAGTTGATACAGGTAATAGTAGTCTGTACGCTATTTACGAACCATACGGAGATCCAGCATCTTTTCTTTACAGAATGCTACAAGATTTACACCCCTGGAGTCTTCCACGATTCCTTTTATGTACTCGATGGAATAGCTCTTTCGTTTTGTACTCATTTTAACTGGGGTTAAAAATTATTCACTTTATTTTTAAATAAAATTACGTATGAGGAAATAATCAGATTTACAAGACTGAAATGAATGAACGTTGTATACCTGCACTGTCACTCAATGTAGACTGCTGCCTTATGTTGTATTTTTAAGATAAATTCCAAGAATTAATTTGAAACGAACTGTAGAGGTAAACAATTAATTTCTCGGAATATTTTGTTTCAAACATTTCTCTGAAATACGTATATTAGGAAAGCTAAACATATTATTACTTAATAAATCAACAGCATTTTTTAACGAATTCTTTTTGTCACATTATTTTAAAAAGTTCCGAAAATCACGATAGGGCTTATTTTCGGATTATGTCTTATTTTACAAAATGTTCGAAAATCATAATAGGGCTTATTTTCGGAGGATGTCTTATTTTCAGAAAAAGATAATTATATTAATAATAATATAAATTACTAAAATACTAAAATATAAATTATATTAAGGCAAGGTCTCTCTTATCTCTAATGAAAGTGTATTTACATTTTTATCCTCAAAATATAGGATTTAGATTTATCAACTGGCTTTCATGGATAAAATTTTAATACATTAAGCTCGTGCATCTGACACAGATTCGTACATTCAAAACCTATTCCCTTTCTCAAACAGCTTCAAATATGCAAGATACCCTATAAAATTAGTAAAACAACAAAATTGTATTTAGCATACATTTTACTCAAGACTTTGTCGATTTCAAAGGCATAGAGGTTTACGTCTCTCTTTATCAGGAGCAAAGAAATCTGCATCGAATGGGTCACGGATCATGACTTTTCTACTAGTTTTAATTACTGTGAGTTTTTACTAGTCGATTTAGTGTATTGCTCTAAGGCTAATCATGGTAATTTTTTATTATGATGCAATCGCGCCTTACACCCATAGGCAGCGCTGTTATTTTGTCAAGAGTTCAAAGCTAAGTCCGTAAATTCACAAATTCCTTCATTTATCAGTTTCCTGATTCCATCAATCTATATATGTTCGACCGTAATAATGATCTCTCCACCTTTATCAACTTCGGAAATTTTAATGTTAGAATTATAATGGCTTTCAAATTAGACCTTCGTTTCCTCTTGACTAAGACTCGAAACAAACGCTTTGCCTTTAAAATTCGTGTTATAAGTAATTAACAGCAATTACATTTACCAGCTGTTTTAAGCTCTTAATTAAGATTTAATACCTGCTACATCTTTTCATATACTCAGTTTAAAAAATCGCTCATTCCAACTACTATTAATTGTGCTAGGTATTATTGCTCTCCCCAAAGTCCAAAAATTGGGATTCGATTTCAGCCTTTAGTTACGGTATCATGTCCTTTGTCCAAATGCTTAGTTTCCGTATTTTTTCCTTTATTTACTAACAATCCTCATACTGTGAACTTTCGTTTGAAGTTCTCGATAAAGACAATTTTTCCCTGCTCTGTATAATGGTTTCTTTGGAAGTTAAATCACTGTTTACAAATGTTCCAGTCGAAGGAATACGAAAGTTTCTTAAAAATAGTCTTCTGAAATTCTATTACGCACATACTAAAATTGAAGAGTTAATTTCTCCGACTTACGTTCCTTTGAGTAAAACCCACTTTATTTTCTAAAAGGAATACTATCGCCAAACTGCAGGATTAGCTGTGGATAATTGTTTCAGTCCGGTACTTGCTAACATTTACATGCGCTATTTTGAGTTCAAATTATTTTGAGGAACTATTTTTTCGTCTCTTGACTCGCTACACTTTCGCACTTTTTGGTGGTAATAAAGAAGATTTATCTCAAATTTTATCTGTTATAAATTTGTTTCACCCAGCCACTCATTTCACTTTTGAAACTTAATCTGACAATAACCATCCTTTCCTTGATAACCACAATGAATCTGATACTTATAACCCACAATAATCTGTACTTATAACGCACAATAATCTGTACTTATACACCCACAATAATCTGTACTTATACACCCACAATGAATCTGATTTCAACATTACTGTTTGCCGTAAATCCTTTTGTGTTTGTTCGCCTCTCCATGTTAAGTATGTCACCTAGCTAATTCTTCTAGTTAGTAAAGTCTTTTTAGTATTATGTATTTCGCGTTCTCAAAGTTTGTTCCTCAGAACCATTGTTTTCTTTGTTCTCAGAATCTTTGCCTCTCTACTGAACTCAACTATTTGAGATCATTTGTAATTGAGGATTTTCTTCAGTGGTAATTAACAAAGCTTTTAAAAATGCACTTTCCTTCCAAGAAAACATCCCACTATTATAAATATTAATAATAACATTATAGTGATTCCATCGTGTTTCTGTCAGTTACAAAATTGCATGGCTTTTCCAGAAGTTCAACTTTCAAGTCCTTTTCGCGCCTATCAATAAAATCCATGGTTCGATTCTTTAACATTCCAATTTTGTTTTTAGTTTTTGAGGAATCTCTAGAATATTTTGTTAGTGTGGTTTGAAATATATCAGCCAAACTGTAATAGAATTAAAGATTTGCATCAAGGAGCACGAATCCTAAAATCCTATTACCTTACTTTTTGGCGCTACCTTCACATTCGCTTTACTTCTTCATTTAATAAACATTATAACCGTGGCCTTCTCTTTATTTCGCATTTCGTTGCTCCTGATAAACAGAGATCTGTTTGCTCTCGAAATCGATAGAATCTTAATAAAATCTACTACAAATACAAATGTGCTGCTTAATAATCTTTTTGATTAAGATTGGAAGCAAACTATTTGTCTTTAAAATTCATCTTATAAGTAATTAACAACAACTACATTTACCAGCGGTTTAAAGGTCTTAATTATGATTTAACACCTGCTATATCTTCTCTATACTCAGTTTAAAGAATCGCTCATTCCAGCTGCTACTGACTGTGATAGGTATTATGCCCTACCCAAAGTCCAAAAATTGGAATCCATTTTAGTTACGGCACCATATCCTTTGCCCAAATATTTAGTTTCCGTATTTTCTCCTTCATTTCTTAACTATATTCACTCTGTAACACATAATTACTGTGTCGTGTTACAGTGTAAGTTTACATTGTAAACTTACAGTGTAACACATAATTTTATGTTTTACTTTGGAGTATATCTTTTCTGTCTTTAAGATTCTCTTCACATTATACTCCGACCAATAAGATAATAGTTATCAATGGATTTCCAACTGAATTCTCTTTGCAGAAGTAGCGCCTATTATTCAGAGTTTAATGAAAGTTTTAACCTTATTTTGGAAAAAGTTTAATTCCAATAAATAATTTTCTGTTGCTGAAACAATTTGCTAAAAGTTCAGAATCAAGTAAATAAAGGTCCGATTCAATGGCTTCCATATTTCTGTAATTAAATTTGAGGACAAATAATTCCAGTTCTCGACTTCATTCCTCTCTAATCCAGCTGAACTGATGCTTCAAAAAAAGTAACTTTTATTTAAATTATTTTGAAGACGAATTCTGTACCATAGTTTTCTTATTTACATATCAATAATTTACTGAGAGTATATCCAAATAATGTTCATTAGGAGCTGCAACAAATTTGGCGACTGCTTGGATCCCCGAATCATTTCGGTGCATTAAAAGAAATTTGAATTGTAAATAAATCAATGGACCATTTAAAGTAATTAACCTTTTTAGGGCTTCCAAATATTTGTTCAATTAGTGCTTCAAAGAAACGGTATTTGCTTCACGTACAAGATTTTACTTTACGAAGGACTTTCATCTGATATATGCTACATGTTTTTACATCTAAAAATATATTAATAAACTACGAGCATTATAAATTGCTTGCATTAGTTACCATTATTTATTTATCTTTTCAATACAAACTAAAATGCAATTTAAAGTTGTCATATGTTCAGTTACATTTCTAGAACGAAATGCATAATACAAATAAAATGACAAATGTTTTATTTTTTTAATTGCAATTCAATTACCTGTGTATGTTAAACTCTGCGATATGAAGGTTTTTTCAGTTTAAGAGCTTCAGCATTTCCACTCACTCTAAATATATAAATGTTTGCTCATGAAACATTTCCAAATGCATTCCTTTGAGCTTCGCGATCATGGGACGCAAAACTTTCTTCTGAAAGAAATGGTTTGCTTTGGAAAAATTACGCAAAAGTGAGAAGGAAAATTTGTTTTAATTATACTTTGGCTGTTAATTTTCGATATCTGGATTCTGATCAAAACGCGGGATTGGATATTCCCGTGTATTATTCAACTATTTCATACGTACAGAATATTTCGACGAGAATATGCTATTACTCTAGTGCGACTGGCATTAGTCTCATTATTCTAGTCCTAAGAACTATATCAATGGCATTCAGACTGCAATAATTTGCTCACATAATATCTATGAATGAAAGTATGTGAAAATTAAATTATATATCAGTTTTTATCAAAAAAAAAGAGAAAGAAAATGAGGAAAAGAAAAAAAAAATCATTAAGGAAAATGTTTCCCATAGACAAATTATTTACCTTCTCACTTGTTGGAGCTTTTAATACTTAAGAGTTTATGTTTGTGTTTTAAGTTCAATATCAAATGAAAGTCAATATTTGGATAATCAATTCTAAATCACATGAATATGAAAAGTTTGTGACATGCATGATAAACACAATATATACTGTTACACTAGTGTTCAAATAAATAGTAAATAGTGACCAAGAGCTCCAACAGAATAATTAAAGTTGCATTGTGAAAAACACAGTCGGGTCCAGTGTTCTAAATTAAAAGTGAAAACATTACAAGAAAGTTAAAATTAAATATGGAATTTATTAAGATATTACTGAATAAATACAAATAGTTACGGTGGTAAATATAAATAGTTGGAATAAATACAAATAGTTGGTGGCGGGGTGGTGTAATAAATAAAATTTTCATACCGTTCCAAACAGCGAAGTTAACATAGTAGATACATTGTAGGCTCAGACATCCGACAAGCAAACTTCGGCCACGTCACAGCGCAACCACAATTTAACGTTCCAAACAGTGAAGTTAACATAGTAGATACATTGTAGGCTCAGACAAAGGCAAGGTTACTTGTTACCGAAATCATGGCAGTAGACGTCAACAATATTGGTAGAGAGTGCCATTGCTTGCCTTCTATAAGGAGAGAAAAAGGAAGTAATTAGTTAAGAAAAAGTTTAGACATTTGCGTCGCCCTCCATAGTAGCCTTCTCTCATCCATTTCCTTCACGCATCGTTCTATGAACGCAGACAGCTACTCTTCAGATAGTATTTTTCTTTCGTGTCTCGCTCTCCGCTCCGTCTCCTTCCGTCTCGTTCCTTCGTCGCTAGTTCCCACGCTTTTTACTCCATTCGCCAAAACTGCTCGATTGGCGATTTTAGATGGTAGGAAAACCGCCAACAGCCCGGCAACCCCAGGGGAAAAACACGCAGGAAGGTGAAGCCCAAGTAGTATGAACTCCAGAAATTGGCGAATAATCGCTGATACACCAAGGTCACTCAACTCTAGCCTCGTCGAGGGGTCCCACTCCAGCATAGAAAAAGCCTGCGAGTAAGCAAAACACCCCGTCCCCTTGACCTTGCTGCAGGGTTAGTAGTGTAGAAACTAGCCTCTTCATCAGGGTGCAAAACGTTTCAAATGATGACAGATGTTTCACAGACTACCGTCTAGCGGGCGAAGAAATCGAAAACAAGCTCATAAATTATTTGGAAAGGCAACGGAAAAGTTTTTGAGGAATAGGTATTAATTATTGATCTTACACACAAATTAACTTCAATACTGAGAAGTACTTAAATAAAAATATAATAATTACATAGATAATTTTCTTGGGTTTATTACAACACCAAACACGACCACCATAGTAAGGAAATAAAAATTACTTCAGTTAAAATACAATAATCAAGTATGAAAATTTTTTTATGTTCTCCACAACACCAAAACGACCACCATAGTCAGAAAATATGGATCCCAAATTTAGCAGAAAAGGGGGCACATTAAAACTTAAATTAAACTTTAAACACCAACTTGTGTAAACAAAACTTTAAAAGGATTGACCTTAAGGGTCAACTTATCAAGAAATTAACATTAACAACCAAGGTTAAGAAAAAAAAATTAACTAAACAGAAATTTAAATAGTTAACCAACCAAAAGTAAAGAAGAAAAATTAATTACTCAAGCAACTTAAAATCAGCGTCAACCAAAACTGTCAAGAGAACAAATTAAATGACTACAATTACTTTTCAACAAGCCAAAGAAACTTAAGTTCAACTACAAAAAAATAAAAACAAATTAATCTTTAAGTCTGAAGCAAAAAAAATTAAATCATTACCTTTAAAACAATTTAAATCACAACTGAAATATATATGATTATTTAAGAGATTCTGAAAACTTTAGCCACCAAGATACCGTGGCGATAAGAAATGGGGCGGCCCATTACGAACTGATAGATGGTCTATTATTTTATACTAAAAGTACGAATAATAACGATGAATTCCGACCTGTTATCCCAGCTAGTCTTATATTAAATATATAACGGGAATTGCTTGATTCGCCCCTGGCCGCTCATGGTGGCATTCGGAAAATCATCCAACGCGTAAGTGAAGCAGTTTATTTTTCTGAGCTGCAAAAGTTAACAAGGGCATATGTCCAGTCTTGCCCAACATGCCAGGTAGTTAATTATGTTAATTTCCTCTCGGTCGGGTTTCTAAATAGCATTAAATCAGAGTTTCCAAATGAAATAATTGGCATCGATTTATTGGGCCCTTTCCCGAAAAGTCAGTTAAATAAAAGTCCGTATCTCCTTGTTATGGTTGACCATTTTAGTAAATGGACCGAAATTGTTCCCGTAAAACGAGCCTCTGCGAATACGTGGCACCTCTAAAAGTTATATCGGATAATTATCCTCCATTTATAAGCAATATTTTTGAAGACATGTGTCAAAAACTATCGGTCACAATCAAATATAGCGGAAGGGGTCAACAGAAATATAGTTAAAATTATTCGTAATTATGTTAAAAATTTTCATAAAAGCTGGGATAACTATGTCAGAATTAGCTTTCGCCCTTAGGACCGCCAAACACGACTTCCTGCCAAACAATAACTCAGCAGGAGTTATTGTTAGGCAGGAAGTTTATAACCCCACTGGACAAATTGTTTTATGTGCAAAAAAGGGCCCCTGAATTTCAAATGGCGGATATACAAAAGTTAATTAAGGAGGCAAAGGAAAAGACTGAAGTATCACAGAGGAAACGGAAACTTTACTATGACATGAAAAGACGGGAAGTAGCTTATAATGTGAGGGAGGAAGTGCTTAAACTGAAGCATTCACTTTCTTCAGCGTCGGAAGACAAACTTTGCCCGCGGTTTGAAGGGCCATACAGTACAGAAAATGTAACCCACGCTGTAGTAATCTTAAAAGAAAAGAATGGTGAAACATTTACGGCAAATATCGAACAATCAAGCCATTTTACAATCGAGATAAAAGGAAAATCTTTCAAGATATTTTGCAGGATCCGGCACGGCAGGCACCATCTCCAGACATGGCACAACAACAATGACCTAGAGAGTCAGCCACAAGTAAAGATATGAACAAGAAAAGAAAAGCCCCTGATGGAAGATCGGAGATAGTAAGAAAAGGAAGGTATACCCTTGACCAGAAAATAGAGTACACGATCGGCTCCAACAGGAGGAAGAGGGAAAACTCTAACAGTACGAAGAGGGCGAAAGGAAATGGCCGCAATCATAGCACCTGTGAGAAAAGAAATAGCGAACCATCAGAAAGGATTCTAAGCAGCGAGTGTCCACGAATTGACTCGGGAAAAGCCAGCTGCAAACTCAAGGCAACAAGGAAAGTTCGAACAGCAAACAGCCAGAACTCGGCAACAACAGACTAGAAATGTCCCAACGCCTCCAAGGACAGAACCCATCACGCGACCGGGAGACCAACGGATAGGAAGAAGTTTTTCAAGGGTCATTAAGCAGGCCCAAAAAGAAAACGTACTGAGGAGGAGACTGAGGTTCAACCTGGACAAGGCTTCGGATCAATCAAACTATGGTTTTTTGCTACCTTCTAGGATTTGGAGGCTAAACGGATGTCCGAATATCACAAAGATAAGTAAAAGTTTGTGTTATTTTGAAACTTTAAGTTAATTTTTTGTTCTTACTGCCAAGTGGCAGAATTTAAGAAGTTTTACCTCATATGAGGTCTACCTTTATCTACAAAAAGGCGAGAAATGAGTTTTACCTATTTGTTACTATGTTTTTCAACTACTCGGGAGTAATCTAAGATTATTGTATAATAGTAAAATGTAAATACTTGAGTATTGTAAATGATTTTGCAACGGTATAATCATGCATGTATATTCATGTATGTATATTCATGCAACGGTATAATAAGAAAAATACCTTAAAAACATTCTAAAAATAGTGTATAAAGCTTTATTTAAAAGATTCTGTTAAGAAAAGACATTTTAAGACATTCTAAAATTACTTCCTTTTTGCGAGAGTTTTGCATAACTATTATTTTGATTAATATTTTATGTAACAGATGTTATGATACATAAGAATTTATTTTGTTTAATTTATATGATAAAATTAATTTATTTCTTTTAACATAAATTTCAAAATCCATGAAAGACATGTAAAAAAAACAGTATTTCGAATTTTCGTTTCGACTAGCTGCTTTTATTTTAGGTGGTGTTAAATAAATCTAAATAATCTTTTATAAGAAAAGTGTTATTTCCCATAATACCCACCAACAATATATTCTATGACCTATAACATTTGTAAGCACATGTATACACAATATAGGCTAAAATTCAAGTTAGCTCAGTTTTGAAGCACATGACATCATTAATTATTAAAGAAAAAGGCAACTGGCCCTTCATATCAAAATTAATTATTATGTTAGTAATTGCTTAATTTTTGATACTTTATTATTATGAGTCTTATCAATTTTATTAGAAAAAACGTATTTCGAACTGAAATTAAAAACAAATTCATTCCTATCCATGAAAAGTGATTCAATTTTATCTTGAAATTTTCTGAAAGAAGTGTTTCTAATTCAAAGCATAATCATAAAGGAATACGTGATTTTTCAAAATTATGACCAAAATATTTGCACTAGGACAATTAGTGAGGATTCTGAATTTAAAAAAAAATATATATAATTATTTTTCTAAAGAGGTTATCAATGTTTTTTAGCCCAAATGGGCGTTTGAGCAGAAGAGCTTTTAGTTTCGAAACAGCCTTTTGCGTCAAATCATTTGAAATGTCCGAATAACTTTTCAAGTTGTTATTACCAAATATTATCGCCCTGTATTATATTTAAAAAAATTAAATAATCAAGATTCTACATGAATTTATACATGTTTCTCGCATTGTGAAAAAGCAATAGTATCTATAGTCAGCAAGTTTTGAATAACGTAATCCTCCACCGAAGCATGGACACCTGGAAGTCCGAATTTGGAGTTTGTTTTATTGTCTATGTCATATTTTGTAAAACTCTGACGAAGTTTTGATTAAAAAACTCAACAATTTCAAAGCGAGGAGTGGCAGCACTGTACAGAATAAAACATTTTTATATCCAGCACGCGAGACTGTCTATCGGAAATTCTAAAGATATGCTATTTTGAAATATTTTAGAACAATGTGGCTCTAGCCCAAATGCTCCTTGAAACGTGTATGTGTGTATAAATGAAGAAAGTTCCTTTGGGCGTAATATGAAATCTGAAATATTTTAGAATTCTTTTTTTAATTTTAAATATAAGAAGTGGTCTTAACAAGGTGGTTGTCTCTTTTGATATGTCATTTGTCGTGAGTTCCTGCTTATGAAAGATGAAGCCTCAATTCACTATGGCTTGAAAGTTGCTTTACTGTTGCAAACTGAAGACACATAGCAGATGGATTGTAGTCCGGAAAATAATGCCTCTTCAGACCAAGAGGCTTTGTAAAATTAGCCAGTCACTTGGGGTATCTAGCTATGTTCGGCACTCAAATTTTTAATATGCAAATAAATCAATTATTTGAATTATTTCGAAAAATGCTACTTAATAGAAATAGGAGGTAAACAAATTATTAAAATGCAATTTTTTTTATTTTTCCTTACATTTTGTTTAAAAATATGTCAAATTTTAGGATTATTGAATATGCTTTCACAAAACTTTATATTAATATCTAAGGCATTTTTGTTGATTTGCCAATTATTTTATGTTGTGAATCTTACTGTCATTTATCTCTCTCCCTTGTTTTGAGAGAATGCAAATTTAGCTCTCCCATATTTAAGTGAGAATTTGAGAATGCTTTAGTTAGAGGGTGTTCTGCCTGTTGAAGGACATGTTGCTAGTTGTATTCTATAATAATCGCAGCTGTTCGGGCGCCAGTGTCGACTCTCACTTGTTTTGGTAACATACACTAAGTCAAGACTCCACTGTAGACATAAGTGATTTATTGCTGTGTCTAGATAAGCGGAAAGAAACGTATCAGAATATAAAGTCAGAAGATTGTGTCATAATGTGAGGGATAGTATAGTGAGTGCTCCTCAAATCTGAATGTTTGCTACTCTTGTGTGTATGCCGCTGTAAAAATGTACCAACTATTTACGTGAAAAAATAATATTTAATTGCTTTCTTTCACTCACTAAATAGATGTCTGTAGATTCACGCAAAATTTCAAAATATTCTAACCAGCTGTTCTTATTTCCGGCTATTTTGAAACCTGCATTCTAATAACTATCCACCTCACTAGAGAAAACAGCATGTGGTGATTTTTAGTTTTTTTAGCTTTTAAACATGCTATAGAGTTATTAGTTTTTTCTGCTGAAGACGGGAAAAATGTGCAGTGCCCTCGCCAGGACTGGAACCTGAACCTCTCGAATACGCTCCGAGTGTGATACTGTTACATCATGAATTCGTGCTGCAAGCAGGAAGAAAATATCTTATATACTCCCCCATTTAAAGGGCAACCGGTAATTAAGGGATCCGGTCGCCAGATCTTGGTGGTGACAAATTATCGTGCCCCACCTTTTAGTTCAAGCGCTACTTGTAGAATCTTTTAGAATGTTTTTAGCAAGGAAATTGAAGAAATCCGCAGTGCGATCTCCGGAGCTCGAACCCTGGACTTCTTGAATATGCTTCGAGTGTGTTACAGTTACACCATGAAGGCATACTGGAAGGAGGGCCAAAATACCTTATAATGCAATAACCAACAGTATTCCATATAAGATTATTTTTGTATTATCAGTCGAATTTTAAAAGATACTTATACTGTGCTAAATATATAACATGGAAATAAATTTTAATTTTAAAGGATCGTTTATAACTTTAAGAGAAAAATGAACAGGGAGAATTGTTAATTTTCCTTACTACAGCAATGTAATTACATTGATTGAGAAAGGAAAGGTTCTGGACTATATATCAGCGCATTTTCAAATACAGCTGAAAGTTACCTTACATTGCCGGAAAACATCATAAAAAGTGTATAAAATGCCTTTTAATTTTAATTAAGTATTTTACTTGTATAATAAGTTTCAATAATGCAAATTAAAAATATTTCCTGATTTAAATATTTTCTTGGATATACATTTTTCTTATTTCTAGCATACTGTGTTAATTAAACACATTATTTCTGCTTGATAGTTTCTTTAATTTGTTTGTTCTTTATGCAAATCTTTAAAATAAAAATCAGTTTGCTTTTATGTCAACTAAAAAAATATAATTTCTAAGCTTCATTTGAACGGGATAGTATACCACTGTGAATCACACCCCTATTTTATATTGCTAAGTGATCTATTTTAATTAAATTTTAGACAGAATTTTATCTTGAATTGAATCAATAAATTATTATTCTGTAATCAAAGGAACGATTGAAATATAAAAGCTGAATACTATCATATACTTAAAATAGTAGTAAAATAATTTAGAGCACATATTTCTGGTTTTGTTTTCTTTGCAAAAGCCTTCTTACAGTATTAAAAATAGTGATTTCATGCACATTTTGTTAAACAACTACTCAGGCATAGTTGAATTGAAAAGAGCTCTATAATCTATTTTATCGTAAAAAACTGCAAGAAGTTCCAAGTTAAATATAGTACAGTGATTAAAACATGTTTTGAAGCGTAAATATATCAGTAAACTGTGGAATAATTTGGCTATAAAATTGGTGAATCTCGCAGAAATTATTATCCATTTCGAAGCATTAAAGAATGCACTGATGATAATCTTAAAGTAAGGATTTTATGTATTTATGATGATAAAAAAATGGTAAGTGTGCACTTCTGTAGAATGATAAATTCGTATGTTCTCTTCCATTACTAAACAGTCTTCTGAATAAATAAACTATTAATTATGTAACAAAATTTTACTATTAATATTTTATTACATAACCCCTCTGTAAACAATACGTTTCGCATTCCATTCGCAATTTATTTTTCTGAAAATACTTTTTTTAATATCAACTTTTTTTAGTACTAAGTCGTCAGATTACTTGAGATTTTGTTCATAAACGAGAGTTCCTCTGACAGGCTTACTTCCGTTATTTGTTTGATAGTAAGCTATTTTTGTTAATTTAACTTATTTAACTTTATGCATTGTACAAAAACTAACTCAAATATCTGAAACAAATTAATCTGCAATCAAGGATAGAATATACCGATCGAATTGTTCGCATTCTAAGCAAAGATTAAACGTCTTTCGTACACTTAGTTTCATAGAATTTAATTTATTCAAAAATGGGGAAAAAATTTAGAATAAGTATAGCTTAATTGATTAATAATTGTTCATAATATGATAATAATTCTTTGCAGAAATAAGTGCACGAATTAAGTTCTTTTAAGTAAACTTTGATATGAGCTATGTTTTAAGAAGCATATGACCTGCATAGATAACAGATCTTTTTTAAATAAATTGAATGCATTCAGGAATTTTAACATTTCATTTTTCCTGGAAAAGAAGATTTCATTGTTTGCGAAGTTAAGTGTAGAAGAATAATGGAATTACAGTAAAAATAAATTTATGATAATTTGACATTTTACTAATGAATCGATGTTAATTTAAAATTTTACCAATTAATAACAAAATATGAAAAAAAAAATGTTTAAGTTGAACACAATGAAAAGTAAATATAAATATTAACACTTTTTTTCACGGCGGGCACTTGTCCTTTCGGCATTGATCACGCCTAAGACCGGAAGTGGCGGCCATTTATCGCAGAGGCACCTAACAGGCGGCCGCCGTTACCTCCTATGAAGGGACAAACAATTTACATCCATGCTTCTCCGGGATTCGAGCCCGGGCCGTTTGGTATCGCAGTCGCTCTCCTAACCACTATACCTTTTGGGTGGTTTTAATGCCATTTTAGTCTCGGCTATATGTGATTAAAAATGAAATTCTTTGTTTGAAAAAATGACTGATAATTAAACCAGAATGATCAAAGAAAATTAAAACGAATTGAATGCTCTGTTTCTTTTAATATTTCTTTAAATTTTACTAATGTCTTAATACAATTCCGTTACTAAAGATCCTCGATTTAGAGTACAACTATTTTCACAGCTTTTCTCAGAGCAATATAAAACTAGCTCTTTTATGATGCAGATATTTCATCCTAACTACGAAATAAAGTGGGCTTGAAACTCATCAATGAGCAGTTCCTAAATTCTTTTCCAGTACACTGAACAAAAAAGATTTCCCACATTTTTAGGAACTAAAGCAGTTTTCCATCTGAAAAGGCAGAAACCAATTTTCATTTCTATGTCATTAAAAGCTCCATTTTCTCTTTTATTGTATAGTCTTCATATTATAATTGCAAAATGGGAAGCGTTCTTGTGACTAGTGTGATTTCCCAGAAGACATAAATTTCTCTTCGTTCAAGATGCAGTAATTACTTTATTTAAGGTAGCTACGTAAGATTAAAGTTGCCAGTCTATTTGGAGTTGTCATACAGGCTAATTTCTCCACAAGTTCCTTTTACGAACAAATGCCATAAATTTTCACTTTAGAATGTTTTTTCTGTCTTGATTACAGCAACTGAAGTTAGTCATAAATTTTATTGCACTGAAAATTCAAAGAATATGTCTTGAAATGTTTCATTCTATGTTTAGAGTTAAAGGCAAATAATCCAAAATTTCCAAAACTCGGAAATCGTTCTAAAAAGACAAAAAAAAAACTGGAGTGGTTTAGTATAATTTTTACTGAAGCCCCAAGCAACAACAGATATTCAAGATAGAAGTAATGATTATTTTGGCCATGCACAGAATAGACCTCCCAATTTCAAAATTTATATAAGTCTCATACATAATAATTTTAATTTGTTGAAAAATTTGGTTTTAGTTCAGGGGGAAAATTCCCCTAAGAAAACTAATAGAAAGTTTTTTGACTTTTACACCAGTAGAATTCCTTAAGTTAAAACTAAATATCTACATCTCAAATCATGTTTTCTTAACTGATGTAAGTACAACTCCGTAATGATGTCAAATTACATTAATGGACGGAGTATAGTTTGCAGAACATTTTATATTAACTAACCAATTATTATTATTTTAACCTTTTCATCAATTCTTCCTTTTCCTTAGTCCTCACCAAGACGCAAATTAGTTGGATGGGTATTTTGAGTCTATTAGTTTTACCGCTTTCGACATCGTAGCTCGCAGTTTACATTATATCGCACAGTTAAGCCACAGAATACCCCAGATTTAGCCATTTCTCTAGCCGGCGTTAAAACGCACCATTAAACTGTTGAGTCAGCTTAAGTAGATCCATCTACGTTACCTTAAATTTGAAACTTATGTTAGTTTAAATATCCGCAATTGACGGTGTTTGACTGCAAGTAGCAGTTGTACCTTCTATTTAAATTTAAGAGTTAATAAAAAATATTATTTTAACCTTCGAAGAGTTTTTTAAGTATTTTTAGACAGACGGATAACTCGCTTGTCAATCTATTAGGGCCACACTTTGATACAATTTCTACGCAAATAAAACCCTATAAAAATTCAGATTTTTATTGCTAATAAATAATTACATTTTAATATCTCTGATTATCGGGTTGCAAACTAATACAGCCATTCTTTAAAATTTTATCCACATTGCTATTATTTATACTCTTTCCGAATATTTTTTGAATACATAACTTTCCTTGTGTGTCGGGAAAAGGTAACGTAACAGCATCCAAGCGGTTGAGGTACCGAATACTGGCAGTTGATTCCAAGTTCTAATCCAGGGAAACAGGTTGGCAGCAAGGTTGGTTTCCATGTTTTCACCTACGTGTAAAGCGAATAAGAGCCAGTTTCTCTTAGTATACTATACATCTGCTCAAACAGATAGCATTCAGGTGCTTTTATCTGGTCAAATAACTTAACCTTCTAAAAGCAAAAGAATATTTCACTGAAATAACACATTCAGGGAATGTACTGAGTAAGAACATTTAATAATAACTAAAGTATTTTGAAATTTATGCGCTATTTTAAATTCGTTCGAAATTCTTTAGAGTTCATTTGAAAACCAATTTTATAGCATCAGCATCTAGAAATTCTTAACAAAATGAATTTAATCAAATTCTGAATTAAGTTTATGAACGCAAAATGTGAGCTAAACGAAATTATTCAAACAATCTTTGATTTATAAATCCAAAACTCTGGTACGTCACTAAAAGGAGATTTACATCTGTATCTAAACGAAGGTAAATGGATGATAACATTTTATTAGAATATTTCCTTATAACAGAAAGAAATTAAAATTCAGCATTCAGTTATTAATCCAATTTTATTAATAGCAAGATGCGTGAAACTCCATTTCTGACTGAGAGAACAACTTTATTACCTAAATCAATCAACATCTACACCCTCAAGGGCTAAAATATGTATTAGGATGGTTGGCTGCACAATGTGTTTCAAATAGTGAATATTTGGGAATTAGCTGTTCAACAATAAATGAGGCTATTTTAAGATTATTAGAAATTTCTAATAATACAGGCAAATTATTAGAATTATTAGAAATTTCTAAGAAATTTGGAAACAGTTTTGTAGATGTAACAATAAAGAAGCCAAAGGTAAAATTGCACAAAGAAATTTTAAATTCTTTTTGAAATCGGCCTTTAAAGAACAATGTTTAAGTCCTTAAATCTAAGGACTTAAACATTGTTTATATAAATATTTCTTACCTTAGAGCCGTATAACACACGTTAACGAAAACACTGCATATGTTCATGTCAAATCATCAGGTGTCAATTATATTGTTGATATTAATATTGTAAACAACCTTTAAAGATAAGTTACAAGCTTCTAAACTTAGCCTAAACGGTAGGAAAAAGTAGGAAAATATGCATAGTTTTTAAAATTTCGGTTACTATTAAGTTTCGTTAGACAAGCCGACAAAATTGTTGGGTAAGTATACATACCCAATAGTAACTAAGTAACTGCTAACTGTTACTTATATAGTACAAATCTGAAAAAGTAAGCAAAACCTTACGGGATGACAGAACACAGATATGCGAGCAATATTCGTCAAGGAATATATGGTCGGAGGTGAGTTGAAAGGTAATTTTTTACTAGAATTAACGTAAGAATGAGAGGAGTTACTTCAGAAAACATTTTATTAACAGAAATGTAATTGATATATATGCTCAAAAAATTGCTCAAAAGACCTTCCTCCAGCTGTAATGCAGCTTCACACCTGCATGATAGGGACTGACGTATGTTTGCGAAGACACCAGGAATTTCTCGAGTATCGCCGGCAACAACGGCGATCTTGCCGACTAAATCCATATCGGTTTCAATGGTTCACTCGTACATCAGATTTTTCACATGGCCCCACAGGAAATAGTCCAAACACGAGAGATCCGTTGATCTTTGTCGTCATGCGATGGGACCACCTCGACGCCTGGATCCCTCGCCCTGGAAATTTCGTGGTTCGTATAACCAGCCGTCCTCTCGGCAATCCACGGTAGGAAATGCCGTTGGGAGCGACGACCGACCATTTTTATGCTATTTACAATGCCACGTAGCGGCTCGCCGTTGCTTTCCGTCCAGACTTTCTATGACGTATATTGCTTGCATAGTTGCGTTCTTTCACGCCGTAAAGTTTTGCCCACTTTTAAAGATTCACTCTATATACTTAGTTACTGTTAATATAAGTAATTATTAGGTCACATGTCCTATATGCCATCATTTGTCTAAGTTTTTAATTGCAACACTTGTGCATCGAAAACTTTTATCAATTCAGAGAGTGTCTTTTTTTATGTTGATTGTCACATGAACGGGAAGAAATGGAGGAAGAAAATCTTTCCTAAATAACTCAAGCATCGTTTCTGTTGAGATCTAAAACACTGTATGTCTTACTGTGAGAACTCCATGAAGTTTTTCTCACTGATCCAATCGTAATAGCAGAGCTACAAGTGAATATAAATTCGCGCCGAACTGGTTTCTCATCCCTGTTCTTATGACGACGCTAACGTGGTGTGTGGAAGCCTCGCACCATGCTGCACTCACACAATGAGTTGAAGAATGTCTTGCAGTTAACGCTTAGAAAAATCGCGGGATTCTTCGAAAGATGAAAAAGATACAAGCTGCAATTTCCTAAAATTTTCCTGAATATTATTTCTGCTGCAATTTGTGGGCAGTCCCTCGTGGTGAGAAAGCTCATGCCGCATATGGGAATGAAATGCCAACAGCCGAGATCTCATCGATATAAAAATAGGCAATGGCGTGGAAATCAGCTCAACGGAATCTTTTTTTACACAAATGAACGGCTCAGTGAGAACAGTATATCATCGAGAATTCGTGTGTAAAAGGATCAAGCGATTCGTTTAGGAAAATGAAACGATGTCAGTAGATTAGCTTTCTAATCCATATTTTGCAAGAGGTTGCTCAATCCAGTAATGGTGCCATAATATTCATATTGTGTATTTAACCTAGATAGTAACTAAAAATATGCATAAGTAATAAAATAAAGTAAGCTGATTGAAATTAATATGTTTATTTTCTGAAAGGCACGGTATAGTAATTGGGGTAAGTGAAATATTTTATTTATTACTGTTCTAGGGTTAATCGCGCGCAATGTACGAAATATTGGTGTAAGCCAGCAACTATTGGGCACATGCAACATTTCCTTTGAAACATAAGCGGGTCTAGTTTAGTACTCGATTATCTCAAAACCACACTTAAATCGTGTCAAGATTATCAAACATATTACTAGAAAACACCCTTTTCTGCAAGATATAGTACTGGAATATCGGAGCATTCGCCGCATTGACGCTGTCTTATTAAGCATTACTTTCTCCTGCATCTGTTGAAAGTCAAATGTAGACAAAAAATTGCTCAAAAGACCTCAACGTCAAATGTAGACAAGTATCTCTGTTGTTGATGAGCAGTTTACAAATTTAGAGATAGTGTAGATCAGGGGTGGCAAACTTCTGCATGTATCTATCCATCTATCTATGTATACATATATACATATGACAGACGTTTTTTCATAAAAATGTATCTCGATCTATCTATTAAAATCTTGACATTTTAGCACATTCAAATTTATGATTTGGGCAATATTAAATGACGGTGGGGAAGGCGGGCTGTAGCGAAAGGCGAATTTCAACGACAGCTATGTTACTGAAGAAGTTACGATTGTTTGTTTTTATGGGTTACAGCCGAAAATATCGCGGCAAAAACATCGCGGAAGAAAACGTCGCGGAGAAAACAACGCAAGGCGAAAAGGTCGTGGTTCAAAATACCGTGGTCGAAAATAAAGCGGTTCCAAAGCTTCGAAGTTTAAAAGCATCTTTGTTGAAATTATCGTGGTAAAAAATAAAGTATCTAAAAATCATCGCGTGACGATAACATAGCACATAATGCGATTTTCAAGTGTTAAAAGTTATAACTGCATTTTCGCATAATGAATTGGGAGCATAAGAATGAATTGGGAGCACAAGGAGGAAACAGGATGAAAATGTTAACACTTCAAGAACAGAAAGCAAAACAAGACATAATTTTCACTAAAACAATAACAGATTAACAGATGTGAAAGAAAATAATTTGATAGTTAACTGAGCAATTTGTATAGTCGTAACCTCATGTAGTTATTTGTCTTCCTTTTTCTAAGCCTTTTTAGACTGTATTTTTGATGTAAAATTATCAGTAAAACTTTATAAAAAATTAATTTATCAATAACCTTTGTTAATCTAATTAAATTTTAAAATTCTATCATGTGCTATAAGTTGCATTAATTTTCTATTCATTTTCAATTTTAAAATGCTAAGGTTTCCTTCTTACATTTTCAGGAAACATTTATTAGTTCACTCAAAAGTATGAAATATTAAAGTAAAAATATCCCTCTTTCCTTCTTGCGCTCCCAAATCATTGTAACGAAAATGCACTTACAACTTTTAGAACTGAAAAACGCATATGTATAATGTTATCGTCATACCATGATTTATCGATACTTTATTTTTTACCGCAATATTTTCGACGACGATGTTTTTAAGCTGCGAAGTTTTTGAACCGCTTTATTTTCGATGACGATATTTTGTACCATGATGCTTTAGAACTGCGGTGTTTTCTATTTGCCTTTTTTTCTACCACGGTGTTTTGTACTACGACGTTTTCGCCTTGCGTTGTTTTCTCCTCGTTATTTTCGTCCGCGATGTTATGTCAGAAACCTTTTTACGAGATACTACTAAGCTGCGTCTACGTGCAAAATGCAAAAATCGTATCCCGTCTGTTGTGATCGAGCAAAACTCGTTGACCATCAACCTCCCGATGGCAATCAACTTACTCGCCATTCCTGGTGTAGACTAATTTGGTGCAAGGCGTCAGTTGGAAGCTTAGAACGTAAATATATTGAAATTTAGCTACAGGCAAAGCAATCTCAACTTTGTAATTTAATCTTTAATTTTATGTTATAATTTCAGTTGTAACTAATGGCAGTGACACAATAAACTTTATATTGAAGTTTAATTTGGATATGGATCTGTGGTTAGAGACTTGATACAAGCGATAATTCGCGGTTAGACTGAGAGTTCATTTTAAATTAATATCACACCACAGAGTTATAAATGAAGGAAACCTAGTTAGCAAAACTTATAATTTAACAAAACCTACTTTTACTTACGAGATATTTGAAGAATATTATTGCACGCTGTAAATTTGTATACACCTGCTCAAATTTTTATATACCTGCTGCAAATTTTTATAATACCTGCTCCTAATGGATTCACTCAATGTTTCGCCATAAAATGCGCATAACGTCTGAAAAAAGAGACAGTTGTTTCTTCGAAGAAAAGCACTTATTCTTACTTCTAAACACTGAACTTATATAAAAATGCTTTACTTACATAAAGAATGATAAAAGTTTCCGACGTAATCCATTGGAAATCGGCGAAAATTAAACATCCTAGAAGTAACTACAAAACGATACACATAAAAAAAATTACTTTGGTTTTATGTATTTAGTTTTTCACACTTAAATGCTTATTTCTAATAAAAGACGATAAATATGGTTTAGACGTTTATTCGTTGTAAATAAAAAACTTGTCTTCGGTAATAAAAAGAATATGTAGTTGAACTTCCGAGAAAAGGTTTTATATTTTAAGGAATTTGGTATTTTTCCTCAGAGAATGTTTCATTTTCATTAGTTCCAGAAAAAAGAACGATATGCGAGGATAATATAGACTATATATTGCTTTAGAACTTGGATTTTTTACCCAAGGGAAAGAACAGAAGCATTTGATATCATTGCGCCATAAACGTATGAAATCTACATTTTTGGTAGCGTATTTTATAATGAGCTTTACAACCTGCTATTTATTCTGTAAATACTTAATAAAAATTCTTATTTCAGTACCAAGAATAATGCATTAGCATCTGCCATCGAATCATTTATTGTCCATGGAAATTATAGTCCATATACGATTTTAAATCCCGTTGTTTTTAAAGATCTGATTATTCATAATTTCTACATCTACTCAAAAAAAGGCACAGTTCTACACCTAAAGTTTTACTGGGCCGATTAATGAAATTCAACTTGCGTTTTTCAAGGCGACTTAGGATATAGCTTAGATTTATACTAGCATTTTTCTGAAATAGGTTTTTTTACCAAAAAATGGGTCGTTTTCTGAAGTGACATAGAAGTTTTTTTTTCCATATTTTGATCCAAAGCATCAAATTATGATAGTCTGATAGACAGTATCGTGCGCTGGAGATTGAAAATATTTAATTCCGTACAGTATTACAACTGCTCGCTTTCAAATCGCTGAGTCTATTAATCAGAAATTCATTAAAGGTTTGCAAAATATGAAATATAGGATTTGAAATTCAAATTCGTTCTTCCTGGTGCACTTATTTCAGTCAAGGACAATATTAAAACAAGCACTTAATAGTTCTAGGTACCGTCGTTTTCTCACAATGCGAGGAGTGGAAATGCATACATATTTAATTTCTTTGAAGATAATACAAGGCGACAGTATTTGGTGGCAACGATTTGAAAATTATTCGCTGTTTATAGTAGACGACGAAAATTCCTGTTTCGAGACTAATAGCCCATTCGGGCTAATGCATTTCGAGGTTAAAAATAAATAAATAAAACAAGGACTAGTAGGCTAAGGAACAGATTCTTACACAAACTTTTCTTAGACCGCAGTATAAAATGCATTCTTTGTACGCAGCATACTTTGAGCAATATAAGAATTTTGCGCACTTTGTAGTACAGCTAACCACTAGGAGGTCTTGTTGCTGGATTTATCTAATTCACAACGTCTTGGATATTTGCCTCTCGAGTTATTCCATGTATTTTTCTAGTCAAAGAAGGAGAAGCTTTGGGTTCTAAGTTCATTTGAATGGTGAAAGGACTGGGATACTTCATGAAGAACGCCAATGTTAACTGGTTAAGAAGAGATATTACGGCAATGTACCAAAAGTGTCTGCGTTACATGATAATACGTTAAGAGTCAGTGGACTCAAATTACAGCAATAATAATGCAATAAGCCAAAAACACGTGAGTTCGCGATATAGTTAATAATAAAGTTAGAGATGCTGTAGTCTTATAAACAAATGTAAAAAATAGGTAATATACACAGTGCAAAAATTAAATAAATGTTAATGCCCGATTATTCACTATGCACCTATTATATACAATGAAAATATTAAATAAATGGCAATGCGACAGTATGTATTGTTGTTTGCGTACAGTTTAGTAATGGATTGAATGTGAAAGTCCAATAATAGGTTAAATTTATTCTTATCCAAAGAAATATGTCAGAACTCTGGAATTTTCTTCAGCGATATCCGTACAATATCTCTTCCCAATATCGCACAATATAATCAGTAGTTATACTTCAAACTACTAAAAGCGTTAAGTATAACGCAATGCAAAGCGCATCTAAAGAGAACGCTAACGCCGTATCAGTTCAAGCGGAACTAAACAACTCGCAACAACAGCAACTAAGCAGCTGGAACTCAGACTCTCTCTCTTCGACTTTTCGTAGTTTTCAGCAGGTCGCGAGATATTTCCAGTACTTTCTGCTTTGGAAATTACCGGAAAGCAATATGAGGAGGGAAATACGGTTACAGCTAATATAGTGGTCAATTACATTTATTCAATTTCAATACAAATTACTGAGATACCCGTTTATTCAATGTTAAATGCAGGTCCTCCTGTATTTTTAATTTTCCGGCATAGCTTTTTCCTAAAATTTCTCTCGTGCTCCATTGCACGGGGAAATACAAAAATTTCAATTATAATTCTACTACAGTTACCTATCCGAATACAGAATTCTTAACAGTATTAATATTTACGCATAACATGCATAAACGCAATGCTGGCAGTAAACTGTAGATAAGAAGAATTGCTCTGAGCTATTCATATTTTTCATATTCGATATTCAGATATTATATATAATGCAAATATTAAATAAATCACAGTGCGAGAGTACGTAGTACTAGATACTACTTGCAAATTAAAATACATGAGTATAAACGCACCTAGCGAATGTATAAAGGCAATGCCGGTGGTAAACTGTAGGTTAGGAGGAAATAATCTAAGCTATTAACACTTTTCATCATTAAGCTTGCGCTCTGCTGTTTAGGAGATATTAATTTCTTTTGATGTTATTTATGTGGGAAAGCTGCGACACATTTGTGAACATGGAAATCAGCTATTTCTGGGCAGAAAGTAGAGATTATTCTCCTCCTACGTCTACACATACTGGTCATTTTATCGTAAATTGGAATGGAGCAGATATATAGTACAGGGGCTTATCCGCTATCAACATAAAAAAAGATTCTTACCTTTTTATTAAAACTAAACAAAATTATCCACCTCTGAAAGGCTATCTTATTTGATTCCTTTATTCAACTAGAACATATAGTTGCGTGAGTACGGGTTCGTAATGGATTGCATGCTCTAGTTGTTAAAGAGGTAATAAAACTTATTATTTTCACAAAGAAATAAATCAAAATGCTGAAATATTTCCTCGAACATATTCGTACACTATTACAATATCTCACTGTAGTTATATTTTGAACTACTAAAACTCTAAATAGAACTCCATTCAAAACAGAGGAAGCTAATTCGATCTCACTGCTAATTCACTACAATCAATAACAGCACTAAGTAAAGAACACTGAGCTGAGATGTTTTAATCCGGCGTTTATATGCTTCTTAATCAAGCACAAGTACATTCTGGTATTTTCTCAATTTTTCTGGATAGCAAAAGCAATTACGAGATATCTATTTATTAAAAGTTAAATGCACGCGCTCTTGTATTTTTAATTTTCATGCGTAGCTTTCTCTCAAATTTCGCCTCGCGCTGCATTGCACGGGAAAATAAAACAAATTTAATTAAAATTCTACTAAAAATAGAAAAATAAATACAAATCCGTAACACTGCCGCCTTTCCAACAACTGCATGTCCCGGGCAGTACAATCCCAGGAAAGGAAGCCAAACTTACAACTAAGGCATGAGTGCAATAATAAACATTACATTAGAATTACAACATAAACAATAATTACAATAAGTGACTTTCAACAAATCAGATGCTATCAAATACTAAACACAAAAAGGACCATGGACTATAATAAAAGGACTATAATATTTACAGTTATATACACTACGTACTATGGCCATAGTAAGGAGTTAACCTGTCGTAATGAACGATTTAGAGTTTTTTAGTTAATGAACGACTGAGGTTTAGAGTTTAGTGCCTTATGGATCCGAACCTCGACTTCGTTTATCCTGTTTAGGGCTGTGCACGTGCCATCCCAAGGTGACTACTACTAACCGCCGCTGAGCAGGCTTCCTACTAAGGTTACTCTCCGGACGGGATTTCCACCTACTCATCGGAGTTGATCTACTTCAGGCCAAACCCCAGAAAAGGGCTGGAGTGACGGTACAGGGAGCATTATTGTGTTACTAATAAATAATGCAAAGTGGTCTGGTTCATCTTCACCACCGCATTCACAGTTATTAGAATTACTGAGTTTAAAGCGATGCAAGTAAGATGGAAAGGGCCAATGTCCAGTGAGGAACTGTGTGAGAAACGAAGTGTTATTCCTTATTTCTGCTCTGACTTTTGTGGAGTGCCGATACAGCCTTCTTCTTGTGTTTTCCATATCCCAGGGCGCTTGCCATTTAGATATTAGTTGTGTCCAAGTTTTTCTTTTCAAGAAGGAAACAGGAAATGGCATAGTCTGTTCCCTACTTGACACATTATTAGCTGCCTCTTTTGCTAACATATCAGCGTTTTCATTGCCCTGGATGCCTGTGTGGGCAGGCACCCAGAATAAGATAGGTCTAGCAGCCAGCTGTCTTTTCAGGAGCATTCTCTGTATATTTTGAACAAAAGGATTTCTGCTTTTTCAGAGAGACCCGAAGCTGAATCACTATATATGTTTGCAGCTGCTTCCCTTACCCAGTTCTGTTTTCGAACCGTCCGTGTACATGGCCATATCATACTTGTCGTGCAGTGTAGTTTTAAGTATCAGTCTTTCTAGGTCAAAGTACGCTGGGCGGTACTAAATAAATGCATTGTGCATTTCTAGTCTTTATGTCTGTAAATTTTATCCCATAGCCTAGACGAACAGTTCATCTGAATGACGTGTGTTACAGCCGCCTCTCTTTCAACTATCAGGTCTATCGGTGGTATTCCGGCTATGAACTGTGGTGCTGCAGTCGATGTGGTTCTATAAACTTTACATATCATTAAGAGCTGCTGTCAGGAGACTGCGATTCATTTGTTCCGTTAGGTTCGTGCCCCATACAGATGAGCCAAATTGAACCACCTTCTGCGTTACTGTCTTATTCCGCAGTTTAAGAAGTTTTGTAGGCACTCCCCATTTGAGTGAGGTGGTAAGCTTCATTGCATTTGTGAGAGTGTTCAGTCTCTGTTTCAAGTCTTTGACATGTGGTATCTAAGACAACCTATTACTTATAGTCAGCCGGAAGTATTTAAGTTGCTGGACTATTTTTCTTCGTAAGCCTTGAAGTCTGAGGATGGGATTTTTTCCGTCCAATCACCATTGTGTGTGTTTTATCAACTAAAATACTTATTTTGTGTTCCTTGTCCATTCACCAAAGATATTAAGACAGGCTTGTACTCTGCTAGTTACATCATTTGTGCCTGCAACGACAAGTAGGATGTCATCTGCATAAGCAATGAGCCTGGTTTGTTCGAGGTTTTCAAAGCAGTCAAACACTGAGTTGGCCACAAGGTTCCACAGAATAGGACCAATCCCAAGGTGACTGTAATTCCAGAGAGTCATTTCCGTCGAGTCGGCATCCACAACCACACCTTGTCTCCTTCCTTGAAACGATGCCCAGTTACTGTTTCTTTCAACACTGGTCACTGGAGTACATGCTGCAACCGTTGTAATGATGAACCTTTCTTAATATCTCTCACCTTTCCAGTGACGTTAGCAACTCTTACGGGGACAACGGTTCGCGATAGGTCGGCGAGTGCCGAGGCTACTGCTATTCCTTTTTGGCTGTTACAGTTCTTGGTATATTCTCTGATGCCGTAGAGGAAATTTCTGTTTTCGGCAATGGATCCAGGAAGCAAAAACTCTGTTCTTGCGGGTATTGCGATATCCTCTTGAGTTATGCTTTGATGCCCAGATATAACTTCTTCACAATTAATAGCGAATAGGGTTATGTCATCAGAGGCGGAATGCAGTTCTTTATTTTTAAAGTCCAAGGAAAAACTGCATTTTCTTAAAAAGCCCAGTCCGAGTATGCAAGGGAGTGTAATCTCTGCCATATATGCCGTATGATGGTAGATGGCACTTCCAAACATGATGTTAACGTGTACCTTTCCGTCAATGTCGCTTTTGTTGCCTGGCACAGTCTGGAGGGCAACGCAGAGCGGCGTCCAGATGAGCCATATCTTTTCGAATGATGGTAATATTGGGTTCTGTATCTATGGTTATATTACAAGGAATTCCACTGATGCGTCTCATGATGAAAAGTCCATTACTGCCGCTTATATGAAGCGCTTTAATCTGAGGCTTTTTGTTATCTGGTAAAAACCGCCCCACGAGTTGGCCACAAATTAGTTTCTCTCCTTCTTGATAGGCGTGGTCTTAACATCCGTGCCCTGAGGTGTTTTGCCGTTTCTTCATATGTGCCCTAGAGCACCGCCGCTCCAGCAGTTTACAGTCGGATTCTTGACGCAAGTATTCCGTCTCAAGGCATTGAATTGTCTAGTTAAATCGTCTAGACGAGCAGTTACTTGATCCACTAGCTCCTGGATTTGAGCACCTCTGATTGGGTGGCGGTCTTTACGACTTGCTTGATGCACAGCCTCGAATTTCATGGCGTACATTAGAGCCCTTTTTAAATCTTTCATATCTACCATTCTCAGAGTTTTTTGTGTTTCGGAATCCCGGATACCATCGATAAAGTGTTGCAAGGACAGGATTTCCCTCGTTTCTCTCGGACACTCCATAAAAGTGACGTGAGACAACCTTTCAACATCCGTGGAGAACTCCTGGAGTGTTTCGGAGGACTTCTGCTGACAGGGATTTAATTGAAGCCTGTAGTGTTTCAAACATTTCTCCCCAAAGCGAAGTCCAGTCTCTGGTTTTCGGGAAGAGTCTGCAGGATATCCGCTGCATCTGCTCTCAGAGAAGCGGCAGGATGACAGGTCTTAGCTTGGAAATCCCATCCAGTCGCATCCGCAACTACGTAAAATTGTGTCTTGTTTGCCAGGTGATCTTAGCTTCAGAGAGATGAGCAGGCATGGGTAGAAATTTAAAACCATCTGAAATGTTCCCTGCTGTCACTACGAATTTCTTTAAATTATCAACTTCTTTGGCAACTGCAGAAACTCTGTTATCAATTTGTTGTTCGATATGTCCTTGGACGACAGAAATATTTTATTTAACTCACTGTCGATTCGCTGTCCGACGACCGAAACTCTTCTTTCGATTCTTTCCTCCACAGCAGAAACTTTCTCTTCTACTTGTTCTCTCACAGAAGAAACTCTTTTTGAATTTTTCCAACTTTATTTTCAACAGCGTCTATTCTGCCATCCGTAGACTCAAATTTGTTTTCTATTATACAGTTAAACTCTTCCTTAACAGCTTTCATCTCTTCTTTAACAGTTACATAAACCTTTTCTTGAACGGCTGTCGTCTCTTCTTTAACTTGTCCAGCTTCCGTCTTTTCTTTAACAGATTCTTGTACCGCTTTAATCTGTTCTTTAGATGATGCTTGGCCAGCTTCCATCATTTTTTGGTATACGGTAAAAGAAGTGACGAGCTGTCTCAATTTTTCTTCCATCGCTCTTGTGATTAGCCATCGCTCTTGAATCCCCCTTCTGACACCAAAAAGTGTTGCTTTCGTACGGGTTCGTAATGGATTGAATGCACATGTCTTTAAAAAGTTAATAAAATGTATTCTTTTCTCAAGAAATAAAACAAAATGCTGAAATATTTCCTCAGAGATATTCATACAATATCATAATATCTCACAGTGCTTATATTTTGAACCACTAAAACAATAAACAGAAGTCAGTTCAAAACAGAGAAAGCTAATTCGATCTCACCGCGAATTCCCTAAAATCGATTGCAGCACTAAATAAGCAGTAGCATTTCGCTTAACACAACTGAGCTGAGCTGTTTTAATCCGGCTTTTATAAGCTTTTTAATCAAGTACGAGTACATTCTGGTATTTTTTCGATTTTTCTGGATAGCAAAAGCAGTTACGAAATATCTATTTATTAAATGTTAAATGCGCGTGATCTTCTATTTTTACTTTTCCAGCGTAGCTTTCTCTTAAATCTCGCCACGTTCTGCACTGCACGAGAAAATAAAACAATTGTAATTACAATTCTACTAAAAATAGCAAATAAATACAAAATCCGTAACAATATTATTCAAGAAACGTTTATTCTTATTTCTTTTTTAAACCAATTCCTTGCAATTATATTTTGCTTATAAACAATAACAACATTTTTTGCCTATTAAAATTATGTAGCTCAAAATTTGTTTTTTAACATTCATAATTTTCTTCTGTTTGTTTTCAGAACCAATATATATATATATATATATATCTACATATAATAAAACAAAGAGTCTGTGTGTGTATGTATGTGCGTGTGTGTGTGTTTTTCGTTCGTGTTGCGAGTAAGCTAATAGACCCAGGGCCACGAAATTTGGTACATAGGTGTATCTACACAACAGCCAGTGCACCTCGAAGCGATTTTTTCGAAATTCGAATTAGAATTTTTTTTATTTTATGTTTTGTGACCACAAACGCGTCATTTTGAGACATAATGGGCTACAGGAAAGCGAGATTTCACTCTATACATTTCATTTTTACATCGTCGTGAAACGTAGACACTTAGCTATTTTATGAACTTAAAATATATTTCGTATTTCAATAAATCGATTAAATACGAATTTATTTAGGAAGGTGAGCTTAACACCTTTTCAGCGGAATTTTTTTTAAAAAAACTTATTTTAAAAAATGTGCTGTTTATTTTCCTTTGATTTTTGGACACGTTGAACTTTAATCCTTTCGACTCCTTTTAAAAAAGGAATTTTGGAAAAATAATAATATTTTGTATTTTTTTTTAAATTTTTTAAATGAAGCTTCCGAATACACTTCTCACATCTCAGATATTTTAAAATGCCGTTTTGGCAACAATTTTCCTTTCTTATTTTTGTTGATAGATTTTTGATGAAATTGCATCATTTTGAATAGTTTCATTCTTTTAAAAATTTCGGTTTGGCAACAATTTTCCTTTCTTATTTTTGTTGATAGATTTTTGATGAAATTGCATCATTTTGAATAGTTTCATTCTTTTAAAAATTTCGATTTGGCAACAATTTTTCATCGTATTTCTTATGTTACTGTTTTTAAGAGACTGAAAAGTTTAAGAAATTAAAAATTTTTTGCAAGATAAATTGTTTAATTACTTTATTAGGATAATTAACATTTGTATCAGGGAATATTGCTTATTTGATTGTAATATTTTATACAAGTTAAATGGCTGCGATGTGACTGCTGACACATTTCCTCAGAAGATTACCTAAAGTATCATAACATTTAAAAATTTCAGAAAAAGGATCATTTAAACTATCGAGTAAGAAAATGTTTGAAAAATTATAATTTTATTGTAGAATTTTTATATAATTTTTATGTTGTCATGGTGGTGCTTAAGAACGGGGATATAAGTTATGCTTTAACAAATGTTTAATGCACATCTCATGCAATTAATTTGCTAAAAGTTCAAGATGTATATGTTTTTCTGGAGATATATCAGGGCCGTATACAAAAGAGAGTTGGAATCTTAACAAAGAGAAAAAAAGTTGGAAGAACTTACGAGGCCATAGGTCCCAAGTGTGTCTTTTAGGCATTTTTCCGGTACGTTTAAAAGTCAGACGAAGGCTGGCCGCATAGCGGCTAATATATATATATATATATATATATATATGCATTGACGTAGAAAAAGATATTTTTTACTTAAGGAATGAACTTAAAGTGTTAAGTTCTAAGTTTTTGCAAGCAATTAAATTTTAATTGACGTACAAATGCTAATTTTATCAAGTTATATGATTACTTCAGAAATTACTTATGTAATTAGTAACTGAGATGAATATAGATTTAAACTTACATAGCGCATATAAAATGAAAACAAAGTCTGAACTGACGTATGCGCGTGAAACTAATTTTAGCCTCTTTCTTATCTAGTGTCTTTTAATTCAATTTTTGTTCACCAATTAGTGTTCTTCAGTAATATTTGACTGAAACTTTAATTTTCTAATGCACGTAACATGAAAGCAATTAAGGATTAGGAATTGGTATAAAAGTAGTTCCTTCAGTTAAAAAAAACTTTTATTCTGAAACATGGAGCTTTTGCGCGGCATATGAAGCAATGATTAACAATCCTAATCTTGCTCAAGATGTATTTCGCATGTTTTATGACATCTTTTAAGACAACTACTATAGATTACTGATAATAAAATCAGCTATAAAATGTTTATTAATTACGAAACTCGTAGCTAACCAGAGCGAAAGGAAATTATTCATTAAGGCTGTACATGCAAATTTTATAAACATTTCCTAGACTTGCTATTATAATACACTAGCCTGAAGCAAATAGCACAGACCATTAATGGGGAAAATCAAACAGACCGTTAAAATTAGATCCCTAACAATGACGATGATACCTGTCTGTAGATTATGTATTCGTTCTTTCAATGGAAGTTTTAATTTATCACTTTGAGCTCATCAAGAAGTGTCGAAAATCGCATTCATATAAGAGAAAAATGTCTATATTAGAATTGTGACTAACAAAAGCAAGAAATGGGATCTGTTGCATAATACCTTTGTAATTTAAAAGCGCGATTGTACGTAGTTAATATCCGGGCTTTGCATGGCACGAATGTAAAACATCAGTCATAATTTCTCAGAATAATTCAAACGTTTGTAGGTAATTTTCGCCTCATTCATTACTTATGATAACATATAGAGTTTTATTTAGTCTTACTAATAACTATTTTTTATGAGCCTTTCCTGAATTCTCTCATTTCTCCTCGCGTTTCCTCGCCAGATAGTAAATGAGTTAGGATGAATGAGAGTATTTAAGCTGTTGGAGAGAAAAGGTTAGACAGAGCGTGATTTCTCTATAGTGGGCGCATGCTATAAGTGTCTACTAGCTGTTAGACTTAATACCGACTACGCCTTATTACTTCTTCATCTTTTATTATAATATTACTCTGCCGATGTAGGTATTCTGAGTCAACCTGTTAGCTTCAACTGAATTGTGTAGCCTCGCATTAGTCTTTACCTTTAAAATTAGCGTTACATTATCTTTTAAGTTCTCATTATTTTTTGAGCGGTCGATGTTTTTGTGCAAACGTAAGTCCGTGCCATCTGATAAGTATTTTCTGTACAATAAAAGGGTTCTTTTCAATCCTTTCCCTGGTTTCCTTCAAACCTGTCCGAGAGCTCACCAGGATCAATACTTAGGTAGATCTAGTTGCATTTTATGATAGCTATGCGTACTAGATATGACAAACACACTGGCAAATTCAATCATAAGCTTTTTAACATTTTCTTTAAATTATCCTTTAAATCAGAAGTGTCCAACGTTCTTTGGAAGTTTGCCACTATCTGAAAAAAAAGTTACACGTGTCACTTCCAAGTTCTCTCATATACTAAAAATATGCAAAAAGGTGAAAATTTTTATTTTGGGGCTGATTATGGGATTTCTTTTACGTAAGTTCAAGTAGAGGACATTTAAAAATTAATATAATAAATAAAAAAGTACAAACTAGGGTTTTATTGTTAATAAACATTTTTAAAAGACCAATCAGTTAGGTTACGTATAAAATAAAAATGAATAATATGAAACATTTGATTCTAAATAACTATTAAACAATCAGTACTTAATTAATGTGCTTTTTGAATATGTAGTTCTTTTAGTAAGTCATCTGGGTTAGGATTAGTTCTTGAAGATGCTAACAAAATTAGTTGTTTTAGGACCATATCAATTAATCTTGAACGATATTTTGATTTTTTTTATTTTCATAATGGAAAGCATTTGTTCACAAACATATGTTGATCCAAACCTATAAAAATGCCTGACAGCCAAATCGTGTAAATTTGGAAAATTGCTCGTTGGTAAAAATTTTCAAAATTAAATATAATCTGGATCACTTGCAGTGGAAATAAGTTCCTTATATTTTCTTTTCAGTGTAGTATGCTGCTGTTGATCAATAATTTCGATTTGGATCTCAGCTAGGTAATTAACGTCTTGCTGACAAATTGAAAAACGATTTGTGAAAAGATCAGCAATTTTATTATCATCTTGAAAATCACCAAACCCAGCACTGAATGAATCGTGAAAAACGGATATTAAATTCTTAAATCTAGCTCGGAATATTATTGACTTACAGCCAGTTCCTGCATTAATATGAAATGGGTTATTTTTTTTTTTGCTCTGGAATCGAGACAAAAAGCAAAGGTTTTTTCGCAAAAGAAGATATATGACTAACTAGGGTAGGAGAAATACAGTCTGTTCCCTTTAATGTTAAATTTAAATTATTTAAATGTCCCGTAATGGCGGTGAGAAAAGCTATATCCCATTGCCAGTCTTCATTTTTGAGCGCCCACTGGGTAGCAAGCACCCACTGGGCAGTTTATTGTTTTCTTCTAAATATTTTAAACACACTCTCTCAAATTCTGTCACTCAATTTAGTTGAACAGAGAAAAGCGCCGGAGTGGCGCTGTATAGTGAAATAAACCTCAACTAAGATTCAAAGAGTCATTATATTTATTTCAATGTCATTACGTATGTATCTATCGGAGGAGTTGATACAAAAGATAATATTTTTTCAAATCTTTTATTTTTTCAATAAGCCTTCGCGGGCCACCATGCCATGCTGTGGCACGCGGGTTGGCCATCTCTCCTTTGAAAAAAGGAAATTTCCTTAGCAGAAATAATAAGCAATTAAGATTATTTCCAACCACCTTCTTTAATGATTTTCATTTATCAGATTATTCTAATAAGTGCTTTTACTCTTCCTGTTATTTCCATTTTCACTTCATATCTATTAAATGAGTTAGTTCCAAACAATTAGTACTTAACGTGCCACGACTACGTAAAAAAATGTAATTAATAAATGAAAGAGCATATCGTATTCCTTTCAATACTTTAAAATAGCTTAGAAACATCAGCTAACTATTGATGAAACTAGATAAAATTGCTTAATATATTTGCTGTAGGTTTATTATTAGACTAAGAAAAGAATGCATTTCTGAAACCATAAGAGAATAAATGTAATCCCAACCTTATCGCTTACCTTTGCAGTGCAACTGAAAGCATATCCAATTAGAAATTATGAAGTGGTCTGGTGTTCGAATCCCTGGGAAGACATTCTTATATTCATGATTGCTTCAGCGAAATAAACCTAATGACTCTAGCGGTCACTAGCGGTGCCTGTTGAGGAAGATAATTCGTCATCTACTAGATTTGGCAATGAGTCCCCACGTACTCAGCTACCTAATAAGTGGGGAAGAATTTAAAGGACTTTTCTCCTTCTTTGGCACGTGCCGTTTGTATAATCGCAAGCACCTCCGGCTGGTAACTGGAAGGTCCAGAGTTTAAATTCCGATGAGAGCTTTGCTCATTTTTCACC
>KK118332.1:479702-490736 GCA_000611955.2 Stegodyphus mimosarum | reverse complement strand
CCAAATTGCAAAACGAAATTGCATATTTAAATTTTATTACAAAAGGTAAATTTACAGATGGGCATCCTTACTCGGTTAAATAATCAACATTTTGAGAAATTTCTTATATTTTTGTACCTTTAATTATCATTTTTCTTGGCAGATGAACCCATCAACGGTTGAGCGGTAGAGTCGCTGAACACTGATAGTTCGGTCCGAGGTTCGAATCCTGCTAGTGGGTTGGGTGCATGGGAGTTTTCGGAGTTTTCCCCATGTGTAACGTGTATACGAACCAGTTTGCCTTGGAAAGTGTAACACGAAGACATCCTCCCTTAGGTACATAGCCCTTAAGGCTTTGTCATGACCATACAAACCAAACCAAACCAAACCTTGATAGATGATGATATGTCTGCTTTTTCTATTCTACACTTATTTTAATTTCTACTTAAAGGCCGTATTACCGTAAAGGCTGCACAAAAGCAGGATAATTTTGCTTTTAAAGAAGAGGAGGCCTGTAACTGTTTTTCTCAAAATCCTCAGTTTTACTCCATAAGCTAATCTCAGTCGAGAGTCAAATTTTCCCTAAATTAACATTTTTGATATACATGTTCTTTTTCATAGCCTCAAGAAAGTTTTACCACACTTACTAGTATTAAAGTTACTTACGAAGTAGTATCTTTCATATTAAATAAACGTCATAACAAAACAGGGTTACAACAACACTGGATTTATTAACCTGAATTCTTCCAAGTTAATATCAAATTAACATTTTGCTTTCCTAGCGTAAGTGTTAGTTCTCTTAATTCATTATTCTGCAAATCAATTATTGCACTATTGAGAAAACCGTATATCGATCAATTCCCAGTTATTTTGGTTTCTCAAAACTGTTTATAATGGCAGCAGATGTCAGTGATATGATATATATGCATATATATGTATATATATATATATATATGTGTGTGTGTGTATGTGTATGTGTATGGAGGAATTTTTGCAGTTGTTACAAGCACTTCTGGGAATTAGTTGCTTAGAGATACTTATCATAATTATATCTTTATCAAAATATTGCTGTCATTCTTGAAACTTTATTCCAGTCAAGCATAATATTTTGAGAAAATGCTATCAGCAATTTCTAAAAATGAAAAGGAGGTAGAATAACACTGTTGCTCTCATTGAAAACATAATCGATAATAATATTGGGAAACGCAAATTTGATTTATCGTTCCAAACCCTTATTAATAAGCGCAAATTAAATTATGTTCGATTCATTGAAAACTAGAAATTAATTAGCGTGTTCACTCATGGTGATGAAAGAGCAGTAGAAAGTACCTCAAGGATTTTCATAGAAAATGTCAGATTCGTATCATGTAGGCTTTCGGTATGGCATCAATACATTTAATAAATGTACAATACTTTTCCAAAAATTTAGGTCTCACTTCGTAAAAAACACGGAGTTGAAAAACACAGTCTTCATTTTTATTTAATATTTTACATGTACTCCTTTCTAAGATAGAGTTTCGCTTAGCATTTTCACAGAACTTCTAAATATTTTTCTAGCAATCAGCTTTTAGAATGATAGTTATTTCTTTTTTTCCTTTTCTTTGAATTCTGAAACTCTATCAGAATTGTGCTTTTCTTTGTAAGATTTTATTTGAACAGTATATATTATTGATGTTTTAAACGCTGACACGCTTGCAACTTAATATATTCCTCTGAAATGTCCAAGATCCATAGGTCAGTCAACCTTTACATCGCCAAGAACGTTACTCAAGGTGCACCACAAGAGGCGACCGGTTTTACACCTGAGAGAAAGGGAAATTCCGGCTCAATTTTGATACAGAAACTTTTCGAAGGACAGATTCGAGGCTTTCCCATATCTCTTTTCCTGCCAAAAATCCTCACAAGAGGACTTTTGGCTCATCAGTACCGTAAGTGTCCCTATATTGCACAAAACATTGCAAACTAACAGATAAGCAAGCCTTCCCCGGTATTTAAACCCGAGCTCAATAATATGTCAAAGAGCAATGCTAATCATTGTATTCATGAGGATGGGCCAGGATATATCCCTTAATTTGCAAAATCTAGCGAGTAAGAGGTGTGATTAATATATGGTTAGGGATTTTTTTTTGCAATCAATTATTTGATGATGATTGTATTGTGCAAAGAGGCAATAAAACTCAGTGGCTTGCTAGAGCCATTGGGCTTACGTGGCCATTGAGTAGGCCAATAAGTAACTATTGAGCTTTAGTAGTTTGATGAATCCTTTTCAATTTTGATTGATTCTTCTTTGAACAAAATGGGAGTAAATGTTTTCTTTCCAATCAAAAATTTTGTGTGTGTTATCCCTACCGGTACTATCAAAAATATCACCAACATGGTCTTGACACTAAGTTTCTATAAACAAAGTTTCTCTAATTAAAACAAACTTTCTCCTGGCCTTGCAAACGTGAGTATCAGTCTGCGTTTAGGTCATTTCGGTTGTAATCAAAACATTAGCTTTATTCAGTGTAAAACGTTTTTAAATCTAATATTATTTTTTAAAGTCTTTACTGTTCTCAGTTCGTCAGAGTAACAATTCTGAGTTTGCCAGAATCCTTACAGTTCTGCATTTACCAGAGTATGTCCGTAACAACAAGTATTAATTCATAAATTCAAATAGAAATTACAATTTAAACTTAGTTCTATAAACATAAAAGTATTTTATCAAAAAAATTGAAATTCATTAGTAATCATTATCATTACTTACACTAATAATTGCAAAAATTGTAACACCATGAAGGAATTGTACAAATTGAAAATTTACAGGAAATATAAAGTGAGGTAAAAATACGAATAATTAGAATTACAAAGCCACTGCGCGTGCGTGGATTGAGAACCGGCATTTTGCTCCATGTACATAAACGACTGTAAAGTTGCATTGAAGTTTGTTTATCATCCTCTTTCTGCGGTTTAACGTTTAATTAGTGATCAGCCGTTTAATTAGTGGGTAATATCAACAGCTTCATCGACAGCAGTCGGTGCAATACCAACAACTAATATAACTCGAACGATGCTGCATCGCCGATATGCAAGAGGGTGACTTTCGTATCGAGCAATAGCAGCCCGCACACAGTGAGTGCCATAAGAGTGAAGCGTGTTTGGAAGAAATTGTTGTGTAGCAAATTTTCATGTAACACTTAATTATTTAAGTTTGACTTAAGATTAATTTTCATTATTCTAAATTTATGCTACACAACGCAAATTCATTATTTGTTTAAACTACTAGTATTTTACAGCTTAGTATATAACAACTGGTGCCGTGACTTTTGAACCAATTTTGAGCACTTAATATTTTGGTTGTTTTGAGCCATATTTAAGGGACATTATTAACTTCTTGGGGGTGTTGAACTTGATGCTGGTGATTTTATGTTTGTTTAAGTATTTAACAAGTAACATTTATTTTAAGTATTGCTATTTTTTCTTCCATCTGTCTAGACTTGATACTAAAACCCAATCAGTTAAACGGTTACAGTAACACGTCTATGCAGTGGTCGTATTTTGGTGATATACACATTTACCTTTTATTTTCTTGTGAGGGTGTATAACAGATGTGCACTTTTGTTTTGACACATTTTTATGGACTCTAATGCTCACAACACAAACAGCTACACAGAACTGCTGTTGTTATTATGTGTTAGTATCTAAGTGCTACACAATTTGATTACTGTTTACACAAAAATTCATTGTATAACAGATGTGTATTTTCTCAAAAATGTATGGACTCCAATGTTAACAACATTAACACTTACACTGTTTATTAGTTTAAAGTACTATTGTTATTTCTGTGTTTATATTAGTGTTAGTGTTCACCTGTGAGTCACAGATTAGGTTACCATTTTATCTTAGTGATTGCATTATTGTGAGTAACATATAGTTCAGTATGCCTAGAAAGAGAGTTCCTGCTAGTAGTAGTTTTTTTAGTATGGAGGAGGATCGAGAAGTCCAGGGTATGTCAGTTTTTGGGTCAGATCCTTTGGAATCTGTTCCTGTTTTTACAGGCGCAGACAGTGGAACTAGTTTAAGTGACTTCTTGGATAGGATAGACCTAATAGCCACTCATGTAGGCTGGTCAGATAAAGACAAATTGACTGTAATTAGAGTCAAGGTTGCAGGTGAGGCTGCTGATTTCATAAGAAACAACCCTAGGTTGAAAAGAGAAACCAGTCTAGAATATATTGTAAATGCCTTAAAGGAACGATTTACTTCTGTGCACAACTTGCACTCTAACATACGTGCTCTTATCCAGGCTTTTCAGAAGCCACACGAATCAGTAAGGCAGTTTGCTGCCCGTATAGAGGCACTTTCGTACAAAACTGTACCTGTAGAAAGAAATAGTGACCCTGCAGCTGAAGCTCAAAGGCAGGATTTATTACTGTCTGTATTTATTGAAGGTTTACAGCTTCATTTGAGACGATTACTGTTACCGCAGAATCATAAAACATTTACAGCTGCTAAACAACATGCCATTATCGAGGAAGATATGTGGGCTAAGAGCCATGCTAGTTGTGATTTTCCAACAGCTGAGGTTAGGGCAGTGCATGCGGCTAAGCCAGCACTTGAAAACGCTAGTACACCACCATCCGTACATACTTCAGAGCTCACTACAGCTATTAAGCTCCAGCAGGAAAATATAGCTCAGCTAACCAAAATGATGGGTTCACTTCAAACTCAAGTTCAGAGTTTACTATCACAGAGTACTCATACCAGACCCATTCAGCCCCGTTGTTACAGATGCAACAGAATTGGGCATATTAGTAGGGATTGCTACGTAAACATTGTGCCTAACCAGCACTCTAGACAGGGTCAACAGAGACTTAGAAGTAATCAGACAGCTAGGCGTAATCCCAACAACACCACACCAGCTGTTTCGAGTAACTCAAATACCACAAGTGTGACTAATAATGCTTTGAATCCCCAAGCTCCAAGCTTTAATTTAAACTAATTCAGGGTGGGGAGAAACCAGACTCCGTTTCGTCTCCTAAGGCCCTTTTGGAGGTACCATCCGTGTTTATTGTTTCCACAAGTGAGGCGTCTTTGCCTATAGTAGAAGGTTCTATATTGGGGAATAAAGTTAAGTTTTTATTGGATTCAGGAGCAACTGTGAACATCATAGAATCTAAATATATTAATTGTTTTGGCAATAAAATCTCACTGGACACCTGCAATATTTATTTGAAAGGAATAGCAGCAGAAAAGTTAAAAGTAACTAAAAAAGTCAGTTTAGTTGTAGAATTCCAGCAACAATATTTTGAAACTGAATTTTTGATATCTGACACACCTCTTTCGTCTCAGTATGGTGCTTTATTGGGAACTAAATTTCTGGTAGACAACAACATGCATTTGGATTTTTGTACTTCACAACTGTTAGGACCAAATGTAATTTTAAAGTGGAATCTAAGTCAGCCTAGTGCTATGAACTGTAATACACCTTCTAGTTCAGCTTCTCAGTCATTTTGTTACTCTGTAACCAAACATAAGTTACCACCTTTTTCTGAGAACATTATTAAGCTTACTACTCACTCTCTTAATTTTAATGCTAATACTGTTTTGATTGAACCTTTAATGGAACATGCACAAAGTAAATTTGCCATAGCCAGATCAGTTAATCAAACTTCTCAGTCTCAAGAATTTTATGTCAAAATTGCTAATTTTTCACCAGACATTCTGCACATAAACAAAGGAATGAAATTGGCCAGTGCCCAACCTGTGAATGTCATCTCACAAAATTTGGAACATATCAACAATACTACCATTGAAACAGGCGAGGATTTCGAGTCATGGGGTGGTGAATTTGATCTCAAACATTTACCTGAGCAGCAACAACAACAATTATCACACCTTCTCAATCAATATAGTAACATCTTTGCTGCCTCAGTTACTGAATTAACAGGGTGTGACACCATCTTGCATAACATCAACTTACGTGACAATATTCCTGTTAGGCAAAAGCCTTATAAAGTCCCTTACCATCTCAGGGATGAACTCGACAGACAGGTGGCAGAGCTGCTTGAAGCTAACATCATTCAAGAAAGTGACAGCCCTTACAGTGCACCTGTTTTATTTGTTAAAAAGGCTGATAACACCTACCGTTTGGTCACTGACTTCCGTAAGTTGAACGAAAAAACAATCGAAGATAGTTTTCCTCTGCCATCCATGATTGAATTGATAGAACAGTTAGGAGATGCAAATTATTTTTCCACTCTTGATTTAACATCAGGGTTTTTCCAGATGAAAATACATCCGGATGATACCTTCAAAAGTGGTTTTTCTACTCCTTCTGGGCACTATGAGTGGTTACGAACGCCTTTTGGCCTCAGGAATGCACCAAGTTCTTTTCAAAGGCTGATGTCTATCGTTTTGGCAAATCTTTCACCACTAAAAATAGGAATTTACATTGATGATATTGTCATTGCTTCCAAAACTTTTGAGGAACATTTAGAGAAATTAAAGTTAGTTTTTGACAGATTGAAGCAGCACAATTTGAAACTTAAACCTTCGAAATGTCATTTTTTGAAAGAACAAATAACTTACTTAGGCTACAAAGTTACTAAGGGTATTATTCAGCCTGACGATAAGAATCTAAAAGTTATCCAGGGTTTTGTTGCACCTAAAAATAGAAAGGAAGTTAGGCGCTTTTTAGGCCTTATTGGCTTTTACAGAAGGTTCATTCCGAATTTTGCCCAAAAGGCACTCCCTTTAACTCAGTTAACTAAAGATAAGGTTCCCTTTTATTGGTCGAAGGAAGCTCAGCAGGCATTTGATATTCTAAAAGCTGAACTTCTGAATGAACCTATTTTGGCATTACCAAATTTTAATAACCCTTTTTCTCTGTGTACTGATGCATCTAATTATGCACTGGGTGCAGTCTTATGTCAGGAAGATTCAAATGGTTTTCAGCATCCAATATGTTATGCGAGTAGGAAATTGAAAGGTCCTGAAACACGTTACAGTACTGTAGAGAGGGAAATTTTGGCAGTTGTTTGGGCCACAGCTCATTTTAGACAATATCTTCTTGGTAAACCTTTTACAGTGTATTCTGATCAAGCTTCATTATCACATGTTTTAAAACTTAAGGATCCTACTTCTAGAATTGCACGTTGGATTATGGGTTTATCCCAGTTTGATTATAAAATTATTCATAAGCCAGGTAGATTGAATTTAACAGCTGATTACTTATCAAGAGCAGTAAATGTTACACAATTAGTTCAGACTTCCTTTACATCTGAATTGTTGGAATTATTTAAGAAAGAGCAAGCTTCTGATCCTTTTTGCCAGCAAATTTTAATTGATCTTAAGAATAACAAGTCTCCAACGCCTAATTCTCAGATATTTTTTGTAAAGGAAGATATTTTATATTGCAAGTACAAGAAACCCAGTTCACGGTGGCAGAAACAAGATAGGCTAGTTGTTCCTAAAACACTAGTGTCCAGAATCTTGCAGGAACATCATGATTCACCTACGGCTGCACACTCAGGCTATCACAGAACACTTCATCGTGTTCAGAAGTCATTTTTCTGGAAGGGCATGCATAAGCAGATACATAATTACATTCAGTCCTGTCACTCCTGTATCCAGAGGAGGGGTCATAGACCTTCCCATAAGGCTCCCCTTATGAGAATGCCTATGGCTACCCGTCCCATTGAGCGAATTGCGATGGATATAGTGGGTCCCCTTCCAGTTACCCTGGCAGGCAATAAATATATTTTGGTCGTAACTGACTATTTTTCACGTTGGCCTGAGGCTTATCCTTTGCAGGATACCACATCCAGATCCATTATTGAGAAATTGGAACAGTTTATTTCAACTCATGGGGTACCTCAGCACATTGTTACAGATAAGGGTACTAATTTTATTTCTCAAGCTATAATGGAAGTTTATAAGAAATTGGGGGTTACTAAACATACTACTACGAGTTATCACCCACAATCTGATGGTGTAGTTGAGAGGTTGAATGCCACTTTAATTAACTCACTTAGTCACTTAGTGTCACAAACGCAGGAGGATTGGGATAGACATCTGCCTTTTGCCTTATTGGCTCACAGAACTGGTCGTCATAGTGCACTTCAGGAGTGCCCAGCTTTCATTTTATATGGCAGGGATCTTTGTTTGCCTATTGATTTATTATTGCAAACCACTTTTAGAACCTATGATGACACAAACAACTATTCTAAAGATTTAATCTTGAGATTACAAAAGGCTTTTAAAGTAGTAAATCAGAATTTAACGGAGGCTGCAGATAAGCAAGAAATTTCACGTGAAAAGATTTCGCATGATAAGGAGATAAAAGTGGGAGATATGGTGTATTTATACACTCCTGTAGTTCAGCCTGGTATGGCTAGAAAACTCTCCAAGTTGAATCAGGGGCCTTTCAGGGTTATTGAGCAAGTGACTAAAGTCAACTATAAAATTGCGTCCATCTCAAATCCTGCTCAGATTCAGACGATACACGTGGACAGGCTCACGAGAGTTCCTGAGAGAATAAATTTTCCCACGTTACAGAGGGATGACATAATTTCATCGGACAACGTACAGAATTTGTCGCACGATTCACCTTATCATTTAAGGCCAAGGGATGCACATGGTTTCGTGTATAAAAAGTGATTTGCCATGTTCGAAAGTCTGTAATTTGATTTGTATAAAATTCAGTAGTAGTAGTAGTCATTTTATTGGTAATTGTATTCTATGTAGCTAATTTTGTATTACTTAGTATGGTTGTGTAGTATTCTTGGTTTATCTTTGGTCGAGTGTTGCTTTTGGGTTTTTACATGTTTAGGCATGTGAGGTAGTGATCATGTTGTCTTGGAATTTAACCTTCTAGTCTCAATAGCCTGGTTTTTTTTTTTTTGGAGGTTTTTGCAGGGCTGGTCCTTGTGGGTTGTCTCCACTTCTTTAAGTTCAAAATTTTTTGTTTTGGTTGTCCCATTTCTTGGTACCAGGGACTTGTTTAGGTTAGAATTTTGACTTGATGGTTTTCTTCCCACCTTCATGGTGATTGTCTTGTCCTTAGATTATGCAACTCATTTGATTTTTGCCAGGGATTGATTTGTAGTTTAGTTTGCGCTGTACAGTTGCAGTGTTATTCTTTTGCACTCTTTTAATATTGGGGTGCCAGTCGTTAGGGAATTGAAATTATGTGTACTGTTAGGGAGAATTTATGGTTGATACTGTAGGCATTTCCTTACAAACTTTCTTTCGGGTTTGTAGTGTCACTTTTATTTGGTGATTGATTTTGCAGGTAATTAGTAGCCTGTTTGCATTATGTTTTGTGTCAAGCGCTTTTAGCTCTTGATTTGTTTTGGTTTCGAACACCCGTATACTTAGTGGTATTTGTTTATTTACTTTTCACTTTAGTTGTTTATGGGGGGTATCGTGTTGATTACAATTTGTTTACGTTTTTATTTCAGGGCGTGTCACTTGTTGCTTGCCAACACTTTTTGATTGATTTGTATTTAGTTGTACTCCAGGAAGACTTCTTGACCCTCTTACATACAGTTGTTTATATATGTATTTTTTTTGCTAACTTTTTTTATGGTAGGATTTGATTATGATGATACCTGGTATCCTTTCCTGTGATTGACAAGTGATTATACCAACACCTTACTTACTACTTCGTATAATTGAACACTTTGTAAACCTTTTTCCATTGACTGTGTGTCGGAAAATTTTTGGCTTGCCAAAAATTTTTCCCCGATCACGGGAGGGATGTTGTGTAGCAAATTTTCATGTAACACTTAATTATTTAAGTTTGACTTAAGATTAATTTTCATTATTCTAAATTTATGCTACACAACGCAAATTCCTTATTTGTTTAAACTACTAGTATTTTACAGCTTAGTATATAACAAAATAGAAAACCAAACAACCAGACATTAAAGACCAATAGACCTTGCAGAGGGTGACGACTGTTCCAACTGTGTGTTATCCAGCGTCGCCTGGCATCATGGTGTAGAAAGCTGTTCGGTATATTTGTCGATTCCATCTAATGGAAATTGTGGTCAACCTAAACAGTGATCGCTACATGAGGTAAGTTGTGGAGCCAGAAGTCCTCCTCTTTTTTAAATGGGCGCAGATTCTTTGTCAGCATAGGAAACGATTCCTCCGAGAACAAAATGATATATGCTAGAGTGCCCTAGGGTTCAATCTTGAGGCCCTTTAATCTAACGTTTTGAGCAGCCGACATACCCAAAATGAGTAATGATCACAACTTCTTCCTAGGATGCCATGCCGAGGACACAGAAGTTGCCGTGAAGTTGGCTAGCCAGGACCTGTCAGTTGACAACCTCCAAAATTTCATGCCGCACCTCGAATATGTGGAGGATTGCAATCAATGCCGATAAGTCATAACTGTTATTATCAAAAGGTTGTACTCCAAGACGCCTCCGACAAACAAACTTAAACTCCTCAACACTGAAGTACCCTTAATCACCAAAGCAATGTACCTCAATATAAAGTTTAGGGAAAACTTCATGTGAAATGAACGTATTAAACACGTACGAGAAAAAACAGTTATTCAAAGCTCGACTCCACTTCTTAATGCAAACTCTAAATTGGATATCTGCCGTTAAAAGTACATTTATACCGCCATTATTAGGCCCATTTTCGCCTATGTTTTCCCTGCCAGGGCTTCAGCCCGGAAAAAGGATCTAAGTAGACTGTAAATTACCCAGAATAAGCTGTTAAGAGTAATGACAAATGCATACTTCATTATTTCTAACAGCATACTTCATAACGATTTACAAATTGAAACTATCAAAGAGTATCTGTACTGGATGAAAGATAACTTTTTCAGGAAAGAAAGAAATTGTAACTATCTCGCTAAAGTTAGTGTTTTCGACTGCGTAATACTTGAAGAAGATTCTGACCTTAGACCGCTTGCTGCTTATCTCACCCGTGACTCAAATATTCCTACTTAATCATTAATCGTAACCTCATGCAATTGCAATGTCTTCTTATATTTAATTGAATGTTATTTTATGTTTATTGTATGTATTCATATCCTTATTGTAGGCGCCATAT
>KK118332.1:414182-479685 GCA_000611955.2 Stegodyphus mimosarum | reverse complement strand
TAATACCCATCCGCATGTTTGTCAGCCTGTGCAAGCCTTCTTTACAGCACAGCAGGTTTCGGTTCTTCCATGAGCTGCTTATTTTCCGGATATGTCGCCTATTGAGTATGTGTGTGGTTTCATCGGTTTGCGAATCGCTCTTACAGCTGGTGGGGCACACACTAAGACTGAAATTTGGCGTCAAGTCAAAGGCATATGTAATGTCATTCCCAAAGATTACATTCAGAATCTGTATGATTCAATCCACGACGTGTGAAGGCTCTCATCGATTAGCGTGGCGAACACACAAAGTACTTATTTCCTACTTTCATTTTGCTTTTTGTCTCGTAAATTTGATCGTTTATTTGTACCACTGTCAATAATATGTGGAATAAATCAGTAATATATGGAATATGTGGAATTTCCATCATGGTTTTGCATTTTTCACAAATATTAGCCTATTATTTAGCAGCTCTACATTGGCTACTCAAAATCATCATTTCAAAAACTTCACTGACGGATTATTTGTTTTATTTAATAATATGAGGCTAATTTTTATCTGTACTCGTAGTTTAGTAAAACAATCAACGGAATTTTATCTTCCTTACGCTATAATAATCTTGTCATTTCTTGTACTTCCTTTGTATCTTATCTTTTTCTCTTGCAAAAACACAGTTATGAATCACATATAGTTTTAATAAATTGTTTAAAATATAATGCGCATATATAGTAAATGCATATATCATTCGAAACCTGTTGCTATCAGTATAAAACCTAAATTTGCTTACTAAAATAATGTCTCTGAAGAAGTAATTGTCAAAAGTTTTAGATTACATTCGTATCCTCTTTCCAGTTTTAATAGTTTTCATTTTTTTAATTGAATCATTAAAAAATAATTTAATTGATTAATTTATTTGAATCATTACAAAAAAATGCCCTTTGCTCTTATGATGACGAATGCCTTTGCAGAGAACATTTTAATAGAAGCTAATCATGTAAGAAATATTTAGGTTGAGCAAGAATGAATTATTCAGGCTTCCAGTGTAATGACTGAGCAGTTACGTGTACAGCGCAGCGAGATATACATATTATATTATTATATTATTACGATCATATTATATTATTACAAGTATATTAACTCGTCAATAACCACAAATCTATCTTTTCTAACACAACTTCTTTATGTCACTGTAGTCACAAAGTATAGTATAGTGATTTTCCTAAAATTTTTCAAACTTTCATTGGTAGTGGCTTCTCCAAAATACTTCAGCACTGAAGATATATTTGTATTTAAGTTACTTTAAGCAATGCTACGGCGCTGCATATTTGTGAATTATAGCACTCCATATTCTCTATATTAAACATTTAAAATTATCGTTTAAATGAATGCCATCTTGTACTTTTGCAGCGCTAATTTGTACGATTTCATACATACGACTTTATATCATCTTCGTTTACTTTGTAACTTACTTTATCTAATTTATTATTTGAGGATTTAAATTCCAGACAGAAGATATTTTGTTTTTCCAGTAAGAAGTCCCTTATTTGTCTATATTTCCTTCGATGTATCAATCGAGACAAAAAGAATATTCGCGAGCATATACTGCGTCCTTTGTATATCACTATTATATTTATACATTTTACTTTATATACATTATATATATATATATATATATACGTAATAAGATAACTTGGAGAAAGCTGCAACGAACTGGCGATGGTTCTCTGCTTTGTAACTAGGAATGGTTTTACTGCGTAGTTAGAAAAATGACAATCGAACCAGAAACTTCTACACAGAGTGCCTGAATTGAACAGAATTTTCGTACGTTAATAACTAATTTAGCACATGTGTTCTTTTTCATTGCACATCATCATTATGAGTGCATTAAATACCCCACAATTTTATAGGAATGTAAAAGAATGTAGAATGTCAGTGTAAAAGAACTAAACCTGAAGTGCGCAGTTATCCAACATGGAAGATCAACAACGGAACGTTTTGGTTTGGGTTAAAAGATTTCAATTTTCAAAATTTTCAGTTTAGGTTCCGAATTAGCTACATTATCAGTGTTACGCCAGCCATACGAGATGGACTGATCTAGAAATGAGTCCAGAAATGTTATTATAATTTTCAGAATAGAGAGAAGGAATTAAGGACTATTGCTGATTTAAACTATAACTTTGGTTTACATACTTTTTTATTTGTATATTTATATCAAATATATTTTTGCGAAATGACTAGCTGTGGCAAGATAGCTTCCCCGCAAAGCGGTGTTAGGGTTGCCCGAAGGAGGGAGAAAAAGGTAGGGTTGCCACATTTGACGATTTTTGGCTACAAAATTGGGGATATGCTATACACGTAGTGAGAACAGTCTTGAGCGCATTCTTAGCTGTTTTCCTGGGAAATGTTCTCGAAGATAAGTTAAAAGCTACATATACCTGCTTGTACGCGAAGCAGTAATTATTTATCGTTAATTCAGTTGCGTCTTGAGTTCAGAGTTTAGCATGAGTGCGATCGATCGAGTCGGGAGTTGTACTTTAGTGTTTTGCCCTGAAACTGTCTTCATCTTTATAGCAGGAAGGCTGTGTTGCTGAATTGAGCGTGTTTGTCGTAGTTTCTTGGCGACTGTAAACATATCTTTGGAACTGTCCTGGGTAATACTGGCGAATAAATTATGCTTTGTTTCATCATCAAGTGTTTTCATCAGTTACTCCCAAATCCATGAACCCTTAGAACGCAACAATATGCATTCTATTTTCAAACTTGGTTATTATCGCTTTTGATTAGAATGATTAATTAGTTGGTTTTTTTGGGTATTGCGTGCTTCCCAGTAAACGAAATACCTACTGAATGAACAATTTGCTTACATTGTATGTTATTGTCAAAGGTTACTCATAAGTTCAATTATTTTATGAGTCATGAACTCTGCAAGAATAGCATCAAACTATTCTTCCCTAAATTGATTAATTTACAAGTACCATAAGTAATGTGTACATATTGACACTTTACTTTTCTTTATTTAGACTTCAGAAAGAATCCAAAGAATAAAATAAGACGTTTCGTCAAGCGAAAGCACGGAAATTTTGCTTGGAGAAATGTGCCTGTCTCCTGTAATGGTAAAACATGAAATTCTTGTGCACCATCTCTATCTTTCTCAGAGTTTTCTCTTTTTCATATTTCTATTTTATTGCCATATGTTCTATACTATAATAAATCTAAAACGATATATAAAAGTAATTAAACGAAAAACAAAGATTAAAAAGAAGCAGTTTTTCGCAAACGGTTCAGTATTTCTCATTCAATTAATTCAGTTCTCACTTCACGACAAGGCAAAAATACAATAAAAACTCAAAATATTAAAAATTACGAAGTAAATCTTAAACACTTATTTCCTCGAAAAAATTCCAGAACGGATTAAGAATTAATTCGCAATAGTAAAAGAAGGCGTTATCTTTGTTGTTGCAAAGCTTAGTTTCTCTAGATTGGCAACAAATCCACTATTCTGCTAAGTTTCGAATGTAAGCAAATATGGCTGCTATAAAGTAAAATTATTAGGCTTAGCTGCACTTAAACAACTTTTAAACTGTTCATAATTCTTCAAATACTGCATACAGATTTACTAAAGGCATAAAAACCTTAACAGAGAGGTAAAAATAACATAATTCAATCATTTTTAAAGCCAAAAATTCGCAATTTACCAACATATAAGAATAAAAATACTGAACTCCTGGAGCCGAGTAACAGAGCGGGTGTATATATATATATATATATATATTTGGTGCGGCCGATTGCAACCAAAAAGGAAAGTGCACATTTACATGTGTTAGCAATCCTATATACAAAATTTCAACGTTCTGAGACTACTCGTTTTTGAGTTATGCGAGATACATATATACATACGTACGTACGTACAGACACCATGAAAAAATCTCTTCTGGATCCATTTTAAACCAGTTTTTGAATTTGTTCGGGAAAATAGAGTTTTTTATTCTGTCCTTAACTACAAATGACACTCAAAAACATCGTTAAATTGCATTAGATAGGGATCATAATGGATATTTTCGTTGAAATATGGTACCCAGAATTTTTCGCAATTACAGTACTTCGTACAAGGGAGTAAAAAAGAGCGCCAAACGATTTATATTTGCGAGAGGAAGTGTTAAAAAAGCGTTTGTGCTAGCATTGTAGTTGTGTTGCATTCTTTTCAGCACATTACCATCTTTTATGGAATGTACTCCTGGTAATACTATGCTATTTAAAACTTACAAATGAATCTCTTGGAAATTCTAAATTTCAACACTTCGAGTTAAATGTTTGTGAAGACAGAGTTTTTCAAGTCTTTCATAAACTATTCTCCTCTTTCTTTATGTGGTCAAACTTCATCGCAAAATCAGTTCTGTGCCTTTTGTTCAAGTCATTTTACTTGTCATAAGTTAAAGATACTTTAACTTCTTGATTATCATTACTTTAACCGTCTGCTGATGTTATAAAACCATCCAACGCTTCAATCGTCATTTCTCTATTAATTCTGAGTTATTCTTTATCCATATATGAAAATCGTACCTCACTAATTGTATTTGCAATTTCGATTATTTCTTTGTCTTCATTTTCAACCCATGGAAATCACTTAAATCTGTTAATTACTTCTGGACATTGCAGATGGTAGCAAGCATTCAGTGTTGATGAACAGACGTAGAACTGCGTATGAATGAAATTCTAGTGTTAGTGAAATTAAACGGAAACAATTAACATATCCAAAATATGTAGTCACATGCAAAATCGCGTTCAACAGATCCGCGCTCGGCAACAGTTTACTGTAGCATAAATTGATCCAGTCTCTTTTATCTGAGCTTCGGTAATAGCTGCTCAATAACTACAAATCATGAGACAAACAAAAAACATGAGCTTTCATAGCGCAGCATTTTTTTTACTGCAAAAAAACAACAAAGTGGTTTCTTCAAGGAAAGAAGAAAGGAGTTTGCTTTGCGTTTTCTCAGACCTGTGCATTTTACTAGATGAAAATTCAAAATTAATTTTAGTGCAAAAGATTATATGATAACATTCAGAGTTTCGAAACGTAAATTATCAGCCCTCGCAAATCACCTGCTAAGTAGTTTATCAGTTTGCCGACAAAGATCAGTGCTGATTCATAGAGCTACATTAAGTACAGTACAACACTTTAAGACTACAAATTAAAATTTACTTTTCAAATGTTTAGAATTATAATAAAAATTCTCTAGCATATGCTTCCATAGTCGAAATCCAAAGTAGGAAATCAAAGTTCAAAATTTATTGCATTTTCTATGTATTTGATAATTATACTGCAATTAGTAAAAAATAAGGTCTTTTGGTTCAAGAATTTAGGAACTGGGTAACAGTTTTAAATATAGCTGCTAATCGTTCTTACGATTTAAATAGACGAACATTAATATGTATCTGAATGGCAACGTTTTAAACGCACGAAGAATGTAATTATATTTATTTTTAAATAGTTTAGAATTCGTTTTCTCTTCTTGCTTGTATGTCGCTATTTCAAGTGTTAAATAAAGTTTTCGCTGTGTTCCATCAATGGAGTTTGCTTCATTAGCGAAAGAAGTATCACAACGGATTTGGCAAAATTATCTAGGTGAATTATTCTCCCAGACACTTTTAATATAATTTATTAAACTTACCTAAACCAGAAACTCATTCAATAAATGTAAAAGAAGTTTGATGAATATTCATTCTCAGTTTTTTATAATGTAGAAGGCCTGAAATGTTGTGAAAAATAAAAGTTTTAATCATTTCTTGAAAGCTCTGAAGAGTAACGTTAGTCAGTATTAGAAAATCATTTGAAATCTCATAATTCTCAATACTTAATAGAAATTGCTGATTTCATCTAGTGATGAGAAGAGTTTGAAGCTGATCACGAAAAAATTACTAATGGACAAATTCCTAGGAGATAAAACAAGAAATAATTTGACAAACACTTCCTTTTGAATCTTTTGTTTAAAGTGGAATGTAGTAGATGTGCTGGAAAGGGAAATGAAAATTTTGAGTGAAACATACTAAGTTAAGAAAAAAACTAAAGTACATCTCAGTTTTGAGTAGTTCCATAACTGCCAATAAATCTAATGAAAACTTTAGCTAATTGTAGAGGAATTGGCTCATTATGGTTAATGATGAGTTCGTCTTTCAGAAAAATTGAGGCAGCCAATACTGAAGCAAATGACAACAGTGTAAGTATAATAAGCGTCATTATTTTTTGGATACGATACTTTTATTTGCTACTTCTTTTTTGAAACGTAATAGCTTAATCAATGCCCCATTATCTCTTAAAGACTGAATATCAAAAGATTTATAACCAATTTTCACCCTTAGGAGCTTAACTATGCACATGTTACGGATTATATTACTCAATTTTATAATTTTCTGCTTTATAAAAAGTAATTAATCTGTAATTTACATTATCCTTGAACATCTTAAAAATTAAATATTTTCTGGATTTTAATTAACTAATTGTTTCATAATTAGAAGGACTAAACTAGCAAAAACTCTAGTCATTTGAAAGCTTTATTAATTATTTCCCTTTTCAGAAAAATATTTATCAGTATTTAAATACTGTTACACCAACCTTTTTCTTTAATTCTTAAAAATTACTTTTTCTAGAATTAGCCATCATTTAATGTTAAGAAATGAGTTTGAGAAAAAGTATAAGAAGCTTTGCTCGTTTAAGTAATTTTCTTTCCTTGAAGGCATAAACATAATTAACATTCATGGAGTAGCATTTTATAATCAAAGCAAAACCAGAATTTTAAAGATTATGTCTTTTTCTTAAAGTTTCATGTCTTTAAGTTAATACCGCGCATTATTATGGAAAATCCCATAAAATAGATCTCGTTTTCCTCTCTCAGAGCTGATTCTTGTTTTACAAAACGTTTTTAGCCTCTTTTTCTTTGTTTAAAATTCTTCAAGACGTCTTTGTCTACGTTTTAAAAGTGATAATGCAAGTTTTACAATATTTGCTTTGTGTCCTTTTGGCACGTCAGAAAAAATGAGTAGACAGAGAAATTAAAATTATTTTTAATCTCAAGAAACTGCTGAAACATAAATGCGAAAATCATTTAATTCTGAACGTCTAAAACACTTAGTGTTCATTTAAAGTTTACTCACTTTTACCACAATTTTGATTCATGTAAATAAAATATCATTATTAGAAAAATTATTGTTACGGATTTTGTATTTATTTGGTTATTTTAATAGAACTGTAATTAAAATTGTTTTATTTTCCTGTGCAACACATCGCGTGACGAATTTGAAAAGAAAGCTACGTCGGAAAAGTAAAAATACAGGAGCGCGTACATCTAATATTTAAAAAAAAAAGAAAATTTCGTAATTGTATTGTTTTGCTATCCAGAAAAATCGAAAAAATAGCTCTTACGAGAACGTTTTCGTGATCCATTAAAAAGCATATAAAAGCCGAATTAAAACATCTCAGTGCAGTTGTTGATTTAAGCGAACTGTTATTTACTTAATGCTGTTATTGATTGTAGCGAATTCGCTGTGAGACTGAATTAGTTTCTCTGTATTTGGAAATTGAGTTTTATTTAATACTGTAGTAGTTTAAAATATAACTACCGTGAGATATTGCGATATTGTACGAATATCTTTGAAGAAATATTTCAACATTTTTTTTTTATTTCTTGAGAAACGAATAAATTTTATGAACTTTTTATTGACTTGTGCGTTCAATCCATTACGAACCCGTACGCACGCAACAATTTTTGGTGTCAGTAGTGGGATTCTTGAAATTTAAAAGCCAGGTCAACGAAGCATGATCCATGCGGAGTAGGAATTTTCTGCTTTAAAGCTAGTGACGGAAATGTTCTACGGCTTTATCTATGGCTAGCAATTCTTTCCTGGTGAGACAGTAATTCCTCTCCGGTTTTGACTGGCACTTGCTCCAATAGGCTATAACACTTTCTTGGCCGCTAATTTCTTGGGACATAACAGCACCAACACTCTCATTGTTCGCATCTGTGTCGAGGATAAATGGTTTGCCGAGCTGAGGATACGTCAGTATTGGAGCCGATGTTAAAACTTCCCTCAAGTTGTTTAACGCATCCTCACAATCTTTTGTCCACAATAACTTTTGTTTGCTTTCTGTCAGTTTGTGAAGTGGTCTCGAGATGGACGAAAAGCCCTTCACAAATCTTCTATAATAGGTGCAACGCCCTAGGAAGCTTCTCAGCTGGTGGACATTTTCGGGGCATTTCCTGTACTTAACGGCTGACACTTTTTCTGGATCTGTAGACACACCTTCGGCAGAGATGAATTGTGCGAGGTAAGTCACTTCCTGTCTGAATAATTTACATTTAGCGGGACTCACCTGTAGACTTGCTTCTTTCAGTTTCTGAAGCACCTTGCTAAGATTATCTAGATGTTCTTCAAAACTTTTCCCACCGATGACGATATCATCCAGCTATATTAGGCAGCCTTCGTAGGAAAAACCTTTCAAAACAATCTCCATGGGGCTTTCGAATGTTGCCGGCGCATTACATAATCAAAGCGGCATCACCTTCAGCTGCCAAAGTCCTTGTCTGGCAGTAAATGCTGTCTTTTCTCGGTCATCAGGATGTATTTCTACTTGCCAATATCAGCTCTTTAGATCTAGCTTCGAAATTCACTTAAGAGTGTCCAGAATGTCATCAAGCCTAGGAAGTGGGTAGCTGTCTTTCTTCGTAACCTCGTTCAAGCTGCGATAGTCAACGCAGAATCTGCTTGCACCGTCTTTCTGCTTTACCAGGAAGATAGGAGATGCCCAGGGACTTGCTGAAGGCTCGATGACATTGCTTTCTTGCATGTCCTTTAGAGGCCTTCGTACCTCTTCCTGTTTAGCAATCAGCAGACGTCTTGGATGTTGCTTGATTGGTGGATAATCACCGGTATCGATTCTATGTTGAGTCAAACTGGTTCTCCCCACGTCAGAAGACGAGCGGGAGAAAGCGTATTGAAGATCTTTAATGATACGTTCGTTAGTATTCCTCTCTTCATCGTTTAATTGCGCATTCTGCAATAACTGCCATGTGATGCTCTCTGAAGACACGGATGCTGGGATGTTTCTCTTTCTTTCAAAGCTCGTTACTGGAGTACATGTTGAAACCACTTTACCTTTCTTAATAACGCTCGCCTTGTCAGTTACACCGGCAACTCTCACTGGGATAAGGGGTCTCGACAGGTCGACGAGTGCAGAGGCTACGAGTACTCCTTTTGGGCTATTACAGTTCTTGGAATATTCTATGATGCCGTGACGGAAATTTCTGTTTTCCGCTATGGATTCAGGAAGTAAAAATTATGTTCTTGCTGGTAGAGTGATATTGCCTTGTTCTATGATTTTGTGGACAGATTTAACTCCTTCATGATTCATTCCAAATAAGGTTATGTCCTCAGAGGCAGGATGCAGCTCGTTTTTTTAAAGTCTAAGGACAAATTGTATTTCTTTAGAAAGTCCAATCCGAGTATGCAAAGATCTGTGATATCAGCCACATTTGCTGTGTGATGGTAAGCGGCACTTCCACATGTGAACGTTTAATTTTCTTTCTATGTTGATCTTCTAGCCGGACACAGTCTGGAGGGTAGCGCATTGCCGCATCCAGATAAGTTTGTTACCCAGTTGTTGAGCCAAATCTTTTCGGATGATGGTAGCATTGGCTCTTGTATCTATCGTCATATTGCGGGGAACTCCATTAATATGTCTTATGATGAGGTTATTAAGTTTCGAATAACTCGTTTTTAAATATTCATTTAAATATAAAATTGAGTGAAAAGTAGAAACGCAACCTCTTTGAGCTTCTGGCTGTAGAGACATCAGGTATTTTTTGAAAGCAGGAGAGATGAAAAATGAGCAGTGCCCTCACCAGGACTCGTACCATGGACTTTCGAATACGCGCCGAGCGTGCTGACCACTACACTACTAAGGAATGCGAAGAAGGGGGGAGAGATACCTTATATGGCAACTATTCTTCCATGAAATATGAACTCAAGAACAACAACTAATAACAAGGAAACAAGGATTAATCATCACTATCTGCCAAGTATGTTATGTTGGTACATTTCATTCTTGATAAACAAATGCAAAATTAATTTACGGAGAATAAAATCTAAGCAGAAACAGCATAAAACACGTACGAGACATTCACCATCTTTACATTCAACATGTGTGGGAGGCATTAACTCCTTTTTTTCTGAAGGCATTCCAAGATTTGGTTTTACATTTATATTCACTATTGTCTAAAGGCAGCCCAAAACAATAATTCTACGGTTCATCCTTTCCAGCTCACGGTTACAGCTCATTCTCAATTAAACCATTGTTTTCATGAACTTTTAATAACTGCTAATAAAGCTGCCATTTAGCATTAATTCAAAACAAGCTTGACATTTATTTTCTCTTGGGGTTAGCGCATTGTCATTACTACGATCTTCCATTACATGAGCTTCTTCAGCGAAGATTTATTTTCACCTGAACGTGGCATAGATTTAAGAAAATTAATTAATCACTGCGATTCTTACTCAAGGTACTAAATATGCTAATTATACAAAAACAAGAAGAATAAATATGCTAATTATACAAAAACAAGAAGAAATTACCCGAACAATCAACACAAATGTTTTCAGAATACAAAAATTTACTTACTAATTAAACGGATTCTTATACATTATTTGAACTTTTAACATTCTGGGTTGATATGCCTAGTTCCAAAATTAAACTAAGTATTAAAGAAAAAAATCATAAACATTTAAAGTTCAGCTACTGTATATTATCTTATCAAAAATAACTTTCAAATAAACTGAATGAAATAAATTTCAATTCCTGAAATTTATGACTGGTGTAAAAATCCTTAACTTATTTTAAATTCAATTCAAAATATTTTAGATCAGCGATCTTAGCGAAAATGTAAAATTACACCCATTTAATTGTAAAAGAACTAACTTCCAAAACACTGAATAACCCCAATAATGTATTTTAAGTTTCTATCCATGTTTGAATATGCGGCTTAAAGCAGTTGAATTAAATTTATTTAATCATGCATCGTAAAGTGTTTGTATTTCACAAGTATATTTTATGTATTTTACGTATGAAAAATGCAGCACAGATGACTAAATTTCAAAAAATAATTTATTCGTAATTTTTAATGAATAAGCAAATACTACAATATTTGTCTACGTACAGAATATACAAAAGAACAGCTTTTCTTCTAGTTATCAAAGTGTGTGTTATGTATCATTGTGAATTCGATTCCCTTTTATTTTTTAATTGCTGTAGAGAAATGTAAGAGCCAAGTGTGTAAGACCAGGCAGAAGATCTGTAAGACTTATGTTGATTGAAAAAAAATTGTTTATGTTCAATGAATTAAACGGCTTCGCTTCTGTTGCTTGAATAATTTACTGCGTTTTAAAATTTGCCAAAAATGTGTTCCACAATGACGTTCTAAAACTAACTCTGTTTTTACATTGATATTTAAATAAAAGTAAAGGTAGAAAACTATTTTAAAGAAATTCAGATTCAAGAGAAATATTTCGCAATTAGAAACTTTTGTGAAAAGTATTTGTTTATAACACTGAGCAAACAAGCTTTGAAGAACGTTCTTTGCTCAGTTAAAACTCAATTAGAAACCTTATATTTCTTAAATATTGCTTTCCATCATAGTTTTTTTAAGGAAGATAAACATATTCTCAGATATAAATTCACTTAAGGGCTTTTAACGATTCTTTTTATCGATTCACTGCTTGTGAAGAACTTATTGGAAAGCAAATCCTGTACAAACGATATTTATACTCAATATTTTATCTAAAAAATTTCATAAGTAGTTAAATACACGAAACATATCTTTTAAAGGGCACTTAAAGTGAAAAGAATTAAGTTGCGTTACCTACAGGAAATCGAATTTTAAACTGTGATATACACTCACGTTTGTGAAAATTGCAACACCAAGAAGGAATCGTCATAATTGAATGCAATTTAATACCCAGTTGAGTGGTAGTGGTACAAATAAATGATTAAATGTTCAAAGCAAACAAACAAGAACAAGAGATCAGAATCAGTATTTTGTGTGGCCACCACGCGCCGCAATAAGTGCTGCTACACGACGTGGCATGGAGTCAAACAAAGTTTGAATGTCTGACTGAGGAAGAGCATTCCATATCGTTTGTACGCGTACCCAAAGTTCGTCTGCAGACGCAACAGGACGAGGATCACGAGCAAGACGCCGACCAATGACATCCCACACATGTTCAATTGGCGACATATCCGGGGAACACGCAGGCCAAGGAAGAAGCTGTACCTGCTGCGCTGCAAAGAAGGATTTAACAATCCGAGCAGTATGAGGGCGGGCATTGTCCTGTTGAAATACAGCGCCTGGCAAGCTTTGAAGGAAGGGAACAGCTTCGGGCTGTAGAACTTCACGGATATACCGGTTGCTGTTCAGATTGCCCACAATTCGTAGCAATTGAGATCGTCTATGATATGCTATGGCGCCCCAGACCATAACTCCGGGTGTTCGTCCACTGTGGCGTTCGATAATGCACTCCGGAAGGTGGCGTTCACCGGCATAGCGTCTGACACGAATGCGGCCATCATGGTACCACAAATTAAAGCGGGATTCGTCAGAAAACACGACATGCTGCCAATCAGCACGCCAGTCTCTATGCTGATTGGCCCATTGTAGCCGCAGGCGGCGATGGTCGTGCGTTAGGGGGATCCTGTATAAAGGAGTCCGTGCGCGCAGTCCACACTGCAGCAGACGTCTACGAATTGATGAAGCACACAATGAAACACCTGTAGCTATTGACCACAGTGCTGCCAATTGTCTAGAGGAAGCTGTACGGTCCGTCCGCGCCATGCGGACCAGGTGTCTATCATCGCGAGCTGACGTCACATTTCGGGGTCCACTCCCGGATTTCCGAGTTGTCCGACACTCGTCCGTCCACTGCTTCCAAACGCGCATCACTGTGCTGCTGTTACGCTGCACACGAGAGGCTACTGCACGATACGACAATCCAGCTTCACGAAGGCCGATGATTCTCCCTCGTTCAAACTCTGTAAGTTGTTCAAATCTCGCTCTCTTTCGTCGACGAGGCATAAGTACAGATTGAGTTAACGTTTACCACTAGCAGATAACCACCGATAACCATACACGCCTCGCTACAGCCGTCTATTTATTCGGATCCATCAGCCGTTCAGAGGGCGCTGCTCAGCATACGCATGCGCTACGGATTTGCAATTCTAATCATTTGCATATCATGCGCTACTTTGCATTTCCTGAAAATTTCAGCTCACTCGCGTAAGTCCTTCATGGTGTTGCAATTTTCACAAACGTGAGTGTAGAAGTGCAATGATAAAATTGTGTAACGTGATTTATTTAAGAAAGTAATAGATTGAAACTTTAGCTTGTCTTCGGTAAATAACACCATTGCTTATTATTAGGAAAATAAAATTATTAATGGAATGTGAATGTTTACGTCATTACAACGAATTTATCATTACTGTGTAGAATATTACATCATATAATTCCAGAAATCTAAGGAGTTATAACAATCGAATTTTTTATCTCCTTCAAATTTTTTTGGATACTTTCCGTACACTAACCATTCTCGTTCTTGAATTGCATATGTTCTTACTTTTGTCTATGAACCTAAATTACTTAGCAGGCACGCGAAGAAATTCAGGAAAGCATCAAACTTTTATGATACACATTAATTAATAATTATTTATCTGTGCTCTCCTATCTCATTAATAATACTGAAGAGTATTATTAATAAGATAGGAGACATTAATAATACTGAACTCAATAAGAATACTGAACAGTATTAGTTATGCCACGATAAATATCCCAGCAAATGTTCTGGCTGCATTATTTTCATTTTTCTGCATCCGGAAAACATGAATGTGTGTAGAGCATGATTTGTTCCATATGTAACAGGTTTCCAACAGAACGTTCTTCGTAAAGGCGACTCACAGAGAAGGCATGCATCTGTCGCATGCTTGTCACATTTGCCTCAAAATTAAATAAATAGCTTTATAGCAGATCTGGTCTTAGTAAGACACATCTGATAGCCTTTGCGTTACTGCCGGTTTAACCACAGGGCGGAGTACATCGGCCTATGGACCTCATGACTTTAAGAAGCCCTCAGCGACGAATCAAAGTAATTTGATTTGATCTTAAAAGAACATTTCTTCTTTTCGAAACTTTTTAAATCAAAACCTTTTTAATTGCTCACAAAATGTAAAAAAAATAAAATAACATTAGGAAATTGATAATAACAGTAGAACATGTCTGAGCTGATTCATTTAATAAGTCATACTTATAATATTAATTTCTGATAAAGTATTTTAAGCTTAACATTGTTAATATTTTATGAGTAATTGTTATTTTTAATGATTAAATGCGGAGTACCTGTTTACTGGTACCATTGATAGGTATGTATTAATAACATCTAAAGCTATTAATGACTTTAAATGTAACAAAGTTAATATAACTTGAATTGCAGTTATTTATTTATGAGAATCCTTGCATGAATTCAGTTGGGGGGGGGAATGAGGAGTTTAATATTGTTCTTTCTTCCATGAATATTCGTTCAATGACTCAAGTATTTGTTTTCTGAAAAAGTTTCTATCCATCAACATACCTTATAAGCAAAATTTGTTTATCATCTATTTTTGAAATGATGATTGATTAAAACACAATTCAGCCGAAATGAAAATATTTTGAGCAGCAAATATTTTTACTTAATTACTATTCTTTCCTTTTCATTTTATTAATAACATGCTGTATTTAGTTAATGAGTAGCAATTTTGTAATATTATTGATGAATATTTAACGGTACAAAGTTAAGCGCTGAAGAAAAGCGTATTCTCTGAATAAACTTTCATACTTCTTTTAGAGCTTTTATACTTCATTTAGATAAAATTTTTAAAGAATGCATTTTGGAATAGAAATCTCATCCTCTAAATTATTTGTTAATTATAGTAACTAATTTCGAAATATATATTTCTAAATCATAGTATGATATTTCTAAAGAGTGCCCTCATTAGAGTAAATAACGTTTACATCCACAAATATATTAGATATCATTTTCAGTTATTATTCAGTTTCCATACATATATTAGTATCATTTTCAATAATATAACCAGTTATTATTAAACTTATGAACCGCTGGAAGAATTAGAACTTAAAATATAAATTTAGTACTTAGTGTAGTGCTCTATTTAGAATTTAAAATATAAATTTAGTACTTAATATAGTACTCTAGTACTTAAAATATAAATTTAGTACACAGAAATAGTACTCGAGTACTTAAAATATAAATAATTTCTAAATTCCTTAATGCAACTAGCATTTCTATGATTCATGCTTTATGAAATACTATGCACCTCTCATGAAAGTGGTAATTCTGAGATGATTTGTGAACCTGAATAAAAATGAAGAATTTATACTATGTTAACAGTTAATTTCAATGCCCATTAGCTCTAATATGAAGATGAAATATTTCTTTAGCACGCAGGCATGAAGAGACATATTCTGCACTTCGTTACATATTAACCCCTGTCGGAATACGTAGGACTATGCTATGCATCTTAATCAAAAGTGACATAAATCTCAGTGACAATCCTATGGTTGGTGTGGCAGATCATTGAAAAGCAGCATGTCTTAAGAACGGTTAATGACTAGTGTTATGCATATCCAGTAAGAATATCTTTTACTAACTGCGCAAGTATTAACTGCCACATCGTGTGTGCTTATTGCTCAACGTCTTGAAATATATTTGATGCTAATAAGCATTTCTAGAAAATCAGTGGTTTGTAAACAAGCATTCCTGGTGAACGATATTATAAACAGATGTACCACGCATTACGCTCAGCACATGATCTCGCTCTGTCATCGTGATTCTGAATTAACAAGAGAAGCGTTCGGCTGCCCGTGAAATTATATCCCAATCTAGGTATCTGCTTAAGTACGTGATGTTTGACAATGACACGTCAGCTTCATCTTTGGCTTCAGTAATTTCGATTGTCAATAGCCCAAATCATTGAACACCAGTACAGCAATATTCGCCATTGACCATGATTCGGTGCTTCCTCTAGTGCTGCATTCTACTAGAATCTTCCAGTACGTCAAATACTAGAGATTTCTGGACGACCGGGGCAAAATTACATGACTGGAGAGAGCCTCAACTCGCAGTTTTTTAATTCGGAGTAGATTTCGGAGCATTGGGATCTTCACGTGAGGTTCGCTATTTAGATGCACTTCACATTATATTGTGCTTAACATTCTAAGTTGCTTGAAGCGTAGCTACTTATTGTATTCTGTGATACTGAGACCTTCATAATTTTTTACTGAAAATTTCCAAAAGTGTAGAGTGTTTCTTTTGGTAAAAATAAGTTTTATCATTGGTTCTGTGTGCACTCAATCAATTATTATTTCGCACTCAACAATACATTCTTTTGCATATGTGAAATTACCCTTTTTTTCTCTCGTGAATTTCAAGTAATTTTTTCCATAGCAGATTGGAAGTAGATTGGGTTACTAATAGCCTATACATTAAACGAATTTTGACCATTATTAAAAACATGATACATGTCTTGAATTAAACCATAACAATCCACTTAATCTAAACCACAGTATAAATATTATCTTTTGAATCAAATGATAATAGCAAGCAAAAGATTCTATCAATTCTTACGTAATTAAATAAAAAAACTTAGTTGGGTGCTATTAGCTCCTAGTAACAATGAAGTACATTTCATAATATCTAGAAATGAGCATTACGTCGACAGAGAGATTAGCCAAATTGTCCATAGATACATCTTTTTACTCATCTGCGAAATTAGAGGCTGTTCTAAACATTTTTTCTAAATGTTGTTCGGACATAATTAAACTGAATTTCACCACCGCAAACTAGAAAACGAGCTTAGTATAAAAGAAATGTGATGCAACAAAGGAATCCGTCTATGCATATGTAACTTTAATTCAAACGAAATAACCAAAGTCAGTGTTATATAAAACTAAGAAATGACTTTAAATAGATAAAATACTGAATAGCAAGGTGTTTGGGAGGCTGAAGTATTTGCTTATTTTCATTTCTCTACCTTGTGAAGCATGTACTGGCGTAGATGATATCAAGAATAGTAAATGAGTGTATATTATATACCTCTTCACTGTTTCATTAAATAGGAGTTTCTAAATTCTTACACGGAAAGCGTGTGTTATCATAGTATACTTAAGCTCTTTGCCTTCATGTCTTATACTTTATGTCTCGAAAATAATATTCTTTCAAAGACATAATTTATAACACGTAGTTAGCCTGTACAGAGATATTGGTTTCATGCAGCCAGATGTTTCGTTTCTAAATTGCAATGAACATCAGAGCCTGATGCAGTTAAAACTTTAGCAATCTGCTCATTTATTTCTGCCACTAGGGTAGCAAATTTTAATTTTAATATAAACACTAATTAATTAATTAAATTTATATTTTTTATTAGTCCAAAGGGGAAATTTTCCCAGAAGGACTATTATTTCGTTTTGACATTTTGCGTTGAATCACTATAAACGGCTGTATCACTTTTCAAATTGTTGTCACCAAAAGTTATCGCCTTGTATTATATCTAAAGGATTTAATTTCAAGAGATTCTAAACTGACTTAGTTCGAAAATCATTTAAGAATTTCGAGATCAGTTGTGGTTAAAATAGCTTGGTCATTAGCTCATTTCTCAATGGCAGCAATAAACCAACAGTTTCATGAGCGAATATCCTAAACGGATAAATCTGAGGACAAAATTCAAATGGAAAACACAAATTCGTTATAAGAAAAGGAAGAAAAGCAATCCTGTGTCGATAAAGTAATATGTTGAAAGATATTCTGTAGTAACCCACCTAAGTTCAGTCTTGAATAATTGCATAATTAAATTTACTGTTCTCAAAAACCTGAGAATTGAGAATGATAGTAACAAAATGTTAAATCACAAGGAAATAAAAGAGAATATTTTTGTATAGATCATTGTACTACTGCAATTACCAAACCTGTAAACACTTTTAGATTGTAGGTTTCCCAGTGCGGCAGTTCGAACTTTTACAATCTAAGTTTTACGATAAAAATTTATTATTTATATTGAATTGCGTAATACTCTAAAAGTTTTAGAAAAATTTTCAGATACCCAGAAAACTGTAGATGTTGAAAGTTTTACGACTTCATCAAAATTTGAGGAACCATGGATAGGGGTTCTTTACTGTTGATTTTCCGGACATATAAGAATAAAGAAAAAAATGACCAGGAAGACATTACAGCAAAGTCCGCAGAGGAAATGTCCAATCTGCTTGTCCTTTTAAACATATTAGAACTGTCATCAAGGAAACTGAGAAACATAAAAAACTAAAGTGAAGTACTAGGAGACTGATAAAAACGAAAAGGAAGAAGTCCTTTTAACATGGCTTTAGAATCGGTCTCTCTCGAGCTGCACATAATTTACCTTCTGAAGTCGCGAGTGAAATTTTGTGCTCAAAATCTAGTGCTCAGTTATTTTAGAGTCACATTTTAATTGAGTGAGCGTACTTTAAGAAACTTTGTACGAAGTATTTTAATGCTTATGAATTACATCTTGAAAGAATTGCATCTGCTTATGAATTGCAATGAAACGCTTATAAATTACAATGAAATGCTTATGAATTACTGAAGCGCTTATGAATTTACATGTTTGAATTCGAAAAGCGATTAGTTTTAATGCATTTAGGTACCTAACAAAGACTGATTATTATTATTTAATATTACAAGGTTTTACAGTAGATTATTTCGTTTTGATATTATATCTTTTAATGAATGTATGTTTTGTGATAGTAGTTGCTTTTACATTTGCATTCACTGCTCGATTTTTGCTCGTCTCTCCAATAGCTGTAAATGTATTTAATTCCTAGTTACTTTTTTACTTCTATAATTTTTTATGTAAGGTAGAACATATCAAACAAATATTTGGCATATTGTGACCCCTTCAGGCTGTAAGCCAAAAGTTTTAACAACCGTTTTTTCTATTCGAAGTTTTACATATGCGAAAAAGCCGAAAGGTAGGAACATAGCACGAGAGTCTTAACTTTCATTGAAATGCATTCTAATTGTATGGTACCACCCTATGGGATGAACTACTACCAGTCATCTAGCTCCTGTTTATGGTGAAGTGAATATACGTACATCTAAAAAAAAGGCTCATGGCAAGGCTAAGTGCACACTGGTATTGCAACTTAGGCAGAGGCATCGAGAATGAACAACTTGACTTCTAAAAGTATTTTCTATTATGTCACGTGACATTTGCAGCTTCAGAAGCAATATACTTGAAACTGTTTTTCACCCTATTTCCTCTACACAACAATAAAATCCTTCTGGGCTTCAAATTAAAATTTTCAATGCGAATTTAGATCAAATATAAGCAACTAAAAATTTCGCTATCTGGTTGAAAGAATTTGAAAAATATGTAAATGAATATTTAATGTTAGGAAAAAGATGTGAAATAAAACGCAAATAACAGTTTTCAAATATTAGCGGCAAAGAGCAACAAAAGTTCATTTTTGCATATAAAAGCTTCTTTATTTGGCTGGGCAACCAATGTTTACATAAGAATCACATTCGTAGGACTCATAGGATGAATCATATCATATTTATCTATACTGATGAATATGCTACCTACTACCATGGGCCAGTTATATAAAACATATCTCACATGGTAAAACACCTGCTTTCGCTGCACCACAGAGTGTTTTTCTTCTAGTATAGCGTATTTTAAAGATTTTCTTAAGTCAAAGTGTAGGGCATTAAATTTGATACACCATAAAGGCGACATTAAACAAACGTCAAATTTGCAAGAACGGTACTACATTCTAAAATACGCAAATGGAAATCATCCGCGGAAAGCAAGTATGAGTTATATCATCTACGTTGTATATAAATAAGAAAAATTCACAGCGGACTTCTCATTTGAAAATCGCATTTGAAATTTGATTGTTTATGTAACGTCTCGTGTAAGAAGGAGACACTCCTACTAGCACGTGTCGGAATTTCACCGCGGCAAAATCGTGACCTGTCGTGATTGGCTTTTATATTTCCTCGAGACTGCTGCATATTGGTTGGGATCACATGACTTACAAGCGAGTATGGAATCGATAGATGCAGCCGGTGCCGAACTCTGTTAAGCATGTCGGTGGTTCCGAGCCACTAACGCCGGAGAGCACAAGCATGTTAAACTCTCAAGCTGGTGGGACCTCACGAACGGGTTCCTGAGTCAGGAACTTGGCTCTTGTGAAGGTGCCAAGTTCCGTGTAGGATGCCAGTTTTCATTTCGGACACTGAGACAATGTCGGCAGCATCCGGAACTATCAGCACGGCTATAATTATTGTGGTTTCCCTTGACGCTGCAGTAAAACAGAAGCACTGCTATGTACTACAACAAGTGGCATCACGTTGTATTTACATATGAATCTCGAATCTGCGTACATTATTAGAATGAATGTATCCGTGTATCAGTGTGTTAAAGCACCGATGACAGTAGTAAAGAAAGACGACAGCAAAAGATGCGGGCTTAAATTCCTCTTCTTATATAGTCCCAGAACCTGCCGGGGGGGTGACACTAGACAATCATCCAAATCACCTCTCGTTTACATAGCCCAGAGGTGGGGAACGTACGGCCTCCGTGAGTTTCTTGTGCGGCATCTAGCTCTTGCATTAATTACTATTTAATTACATCGATTACGACAATTTGAAAATTAATAGAATTAAATAAAGTGCTGCCATCTATTGAGCATAACATGAATTAAAATGCTGCAGTGTTGCATGTCTAGAAGTCTTCCACAGTCTGAAATTATTGACATTCTGGCTTTCTTTTCAGTTTGCCAACGTCCAACAATAGAAAAGAAATTCATCTGTTTTGTTGTTGGTTTTGGCTATGGCTCCCCCTACTTGAAATATACTAACCCTGTTGCTACAGCAACCGCCACCCACCAGATACCGTGATAGTGGTTGTTCTGAAATTCAAACAGTATCTACTTTTCTCCCTCTGCTCCCTCCGCATTCCCCCGTATATTGCGGAGTTGGTGGTGTATAGTTAGTTACCTGTGCGTGGTTGTATCAGTCTCGTCTGGTACTGCTATCGGCCATTCTGAAAATCTAGTAACTGTTTTACTTATTCTGAGGTTTTACCAATATACAGATTTCATTTTATTTTTAGTAAATATATGCTTTTTTAAAAATACTATTTTCTATTTGTTTTTTCTCCATCATGTTGAATTGTAACAGAAGAAAATTAAATGAAGAAAACAGAACATTAAGCAGATCATTTAAACAGAGCCTTTAATGAAGAAAACAGAGCATTTTTTGTAGAGTTACATATTTTTTCTTTACTTGTGGAAGTTAAAATTGTTTGTTCATTGTGCAATACAGTTTTGACTATTTGAAAGAAGCGAATGCAAATAAACACTATTTCTCTCACAAAGATTATCAATATTTCAATTCAGAAGGTGAATCTCGACAAGCTGCAATTCAAAATTGAGAAAGAAAAAGCATCATCAGCAGACGTCTTTTAATGCTTTTGTAAAGAAAAATTCCACTACACTTCCTGTTACTTACAAAGCAGTACATACACTTCGAAAAAGAAGAAGACCATTAGTGAAGTAGAAATAATTAAAGAATGTTTTGTTGAAACGGTAGGTATGTTAGATCCAGAAAAACATGCTAAATATAAACAATTGCCTCTTCCAAGGAAAACTATAACAGATCGGCAGCACGAATTAATTGAAAATGTAATAAAGCAACTTCGTACAATTATACAAAATGAAAATGTTTATGTTTCAATTGCTTTAGATAAACGCGTTAATAAAATTAACTCAGCGCAAGTTTCATATTTTATTCGTGCTGTAACTAAAGATTTTCATTAATCGGATGAACTCGCAGATTTGACATTTTTGAAAACTTCAGAGACATATATGTCATCGATTACAGTTAAATGCCAGTAATGTAGCCAGTGTCTGCACCGATGGCACACCTTCCATGAGAGGTAAAAAAGAAGGATTCATTGCTTATTAAAAAAAGAATTTTGAAAAGACTGATGTCATTTCACTGTATTTTGCATCAGCAAAATCTTTGTGCAAAAAATAAACAGTTTGCAAGACATTCTGGGTAGAATTATTTCTATCGTCAACTATATTCGCGTAAATGCAATGCGTCATCGTGAATTTCGGCTGATGCTAAATCTGGAAGAGGAAACGTACACTGTTGATTTACAGTACTACTGAAAGGTTCGTTGGTTATCAACAGGACAGGTTTTGATGTAAGTTTTGAATTTACAGCTACAAATTTTAAACTTTCTCCAAGAGCAGGGGAAAATATGTGATCTATCAGATGAAGCATTTTGCAGTTGCACATTGATATTATGGCCAAAAAACAATCAAATATTTACCTGCAAGGTAAAACGAAGAATAGATAAGAAATGGGGAAAAAGATACAAGCGTTTAAAATAAAATTAACATTTTTCAAAACACTGCTTTCTTACTCGGATATATCTGCAGAACACTTCCCGGAGCCAGCAAAAATGTTGAACGGGGGAAAATGCAAAAATAAAACATTCGATGAATATGTAGGTGTCTTGAATGTTTTAATAGATGAATATACTGAAAAATTTTCAGATTTTTGACGAGCATATTTCTGCTATGAAACTGGCATTTAAACCACATTTAGTAGATATATCCGAAGCTTCTACGGAACTCATATCTCTTTTCGACGCTAAAAAGGGTCCAACAGAAATCTGGAAAAAATGCTGTTGAGTACCCATGCCTATGACAGCATGCAAGCTGCTTACTTTCCTGCTTTGGAAGTACTTACTGCAACGAGTCAGCATTATCTCTCATGACAAAAGTCAAAACTACTTTAACAACGCAAATTACAGATGCTCATTTAGAGGATTTATTAAGGCTGCGTTTCACGAAGCTTTATCCAAATATTCAATTACTTTCAGGCAAGAAACAAATGCGAATGGCCCATGAAATGATATTTTTCATCGAATTTTAACATTATTTTACGTAATGTTGTTATGCTGGTTTTTTATAACTTAATATGATTACTTTTCTATTGTGTTTCTTTATAATGTAATAAATTTATTGAAAAGGACTTCTACTTTATTTTTTTTTATTTGAAACAGCATTTAAATATATGCAGTTGCTTATTAAAAATTATTAAGGATTAATGTTATAATAAGTTATCAGCCTTACGTGAATACAAAATATTATATATCGTAAATTTTTATTTTAGTAAATGACTTCATGCTTTTTTGCATTATTTCTATATAATGCAATAAAGTGATAAAACTATGCGAAAACTATTATAATTTTTCAAATTCACGCTTATAGGTATATGTACTTGTGCGAACTACTTTATGACTGCCTAATTTAAATGCGGCCTCGCATGGTAAAAAATTTCTCTGCCTCTGATATAGCCAGAATGTGGATACTCGCCGTTGCATTTGTGACCTGTTAATGCTCGTGGCTTACTTTCTCATCGAGGCTTGCATCTTTCAAAAAGATTTGTGACCGCTTCCTGACATTCCTCGTATAGGACGTTCGATTGTTTCCTTGACAAGAACATTTTCTAGATCTCTCACCCACCGAGAACATCTGGTCATGGCTGTGGAACAGAGAATAGAACACCATCACTCTCCAGCCTCTAGTATTGACAGATCTGTGTGCCTGCACACTACGTGCCTTAAATTTCCTGCAAATTTAGTCATGTCTTTCTGTCATTGTACTGTATATGTACAGTAAATAAAATTCCGCTATTAGCTTTCCTTCTTGGTTATTTTAATGTCCTGCAATATATTATTACAGGTATCGTTAGCCGTGCCTAAACCGACATAGAAACATTAACCTGTGTCTAACGAATCACAGACTACCAGCATTAGACATAAATGTAAATATTTATATGATAATATGATGTAATAAGTATATATGTCAACAACGTGACACTATACACTGCGACATAAACACCAATAAACACTGTGACATGTTACTTATATGCGGTTCATGATATATGTAACAGAAAATGCATTACCTTTATTTTTAACTGTAACATATAAAATTTATGTAAAATGTTTACTAAAGCTTTATTGCACCAATTAGTTAAGGCATCTAAATTTTATAAGTAACATCTGATAATCGTCTTCATTATCAGAAAAACATGTCTGTTTAATTTCCTACAGAAGCTTGATTTTTACAGTTTATTTCAAATAAGTGGCAGTTTTCCACAGAAAGTCCAGTATGAATTCACCACTGAACGCTTTGTTGCAATAAATTAACCTACAATATCTTGTTCTAAAAATATTATCTTTTCTTACACTATATTCTCCTTGAATTGGATTTCGCTAATTATGAACTATCCAGTAATATATATTATCGCATACTTTAAACATAACAGTACTCAGTTTATCAAAAGCGAATTCAAGGTATGTGTAATATTTGTTTTGTGCTTATTAAAATTAGATTTAAAAAAACTCTGAATGTTTTCAGATTTTTAATTACGTCCAAAGTGACGCTTTTTTTATATTTTGCGTGTTACCTTTATTTATTAAATATCATGTTCTTCGCATTTAAAGCCATAAAATTCAGTTGAAAAGCAATATCACAAAATAAATTTAAAATGAGCATATCTTTAAAATTTCCCATACACTGTCTTGCGCGCTGGAGAACAAAAGGTTTTTTTCCCACGTAAAGTGTTGCCATTGCTCGCTTTTAAATCGTTGAGTTTATTCATCAAAATTTCGTTTAAGTTTTGTAAGTTATGAACTAGATAATAAAACAAATTCCTTTAACTTAAGTCTGCTTCATTTTAATAAAAGGAAGTAGTAAACTGGAATTAATTCAGTTTTAATTAATCAGTTTAATTTAATTACAGGAGAATTAGTTAACTCACTGTATTAATATAAGGTGAAACTCTCAAATTATCAAAAAGGTAACAGGTAATTTTTTTAACATTTTAATCAGTTTCATAAAAGAATAGAAAAACTGCAAGCGCCAACTTATAATGATTTTGTCAAACAAAGATATTTAATCTAGTTTCGAAATTTTAAAATCTTATTTTGTTAAACTGTTTCTGCTCACTTAATTTAAATATGAAAATATATGAGAAATGACAGTATAAAAATTACAGAATTATGAAATCGTTCCAAGGAAGTTAAAGATATAGAATGACGAAGGATTATGAATTTCACCTGTGGTGCAGTTTCTCATTCCTGTTTTATAATCACTCGGAACTGTCTGTCTGACCAATGCCAATCCACAAATAAAACTTTGAAATGAGATTAAATTTCTGATTGTGCGTCTGAGAGTATTAATCACTTCATGCAGCTTGACAGATTTATCTGCAGGTTATATTTAATTTACCGACAAGCATTCTGTTAGGAACAAGCTTTTACTAACTTCACAAAGTCTCCTTTTCCATTCAGCCTAAGAAAAAGAAACATTTTATTATTTACTGTATCAGATGTTCAAAATTCTCTTAAAAATAAATTAAAATTTTCATTTTCTTTTTTTGTCTTTCGTATCGATGAAACTACCTGAATACATCCATTAAATAAATTATTAGGGAACATGGGGTGAATAATAATTTTCTGTTCGCATTTTACCCTACATCTTTACCCATCGGAAGCGCACCTGATGCCGAAGCTGAAACATTGTTACCTAATAATTTAATTAGGAATTTATGATACGATGATATTTTATGAATAATTCAATTAAATTATGTTTTAAAAAATTCAAATTTTAGAAAAAACTTTTTATTTAAACCTAAAATATTATTTTCAAGTTTACATCACATCAGCATTGCTCAGTGTACAATTTTAAAACTGCAATGTATTCCGCGAGTGATTTGTTGATTTGTATTGACAAAAGTTTGTAAACATTTACCATGTACAATTACAAATTAACATTTTATATTTATTCATTTAAACCAACCAATTTTGTTTTGTAATTTAAAATATTTTGTTTATGACATGCATTGATTATTTGCATGGCATCCTTGCTAAAGTAAATGTCGTGCGTTTAATAATTTCATGGTATTTTTGCTAAACGTTTTATGTTTCTTTCATTTGTCAACATACTTTTCATTAGCCTAACAGATACCAGAGATTAGAATTGGATTTGATCATTTGTCGCTTTTGATGCTATTATACGATTATGTTTGTTTAAAGCTTCATATTCCGATTGTTCTATCTTGGGTCTTAATTTTATGATTCTGTTAATTATAAAGCGAAGCTAACCCTTGGCAATTCTAAAAAAATGCGTTAGAAAAGGAAAACACTATAGGTCTTGTTTTGTACTTTAAATGTTTATTTATTATTATTTAAGTGAATAAAAGTCTTTAAGAGATGCAATTTGAACGGTTTTTTAAGAAACATTCAATGAATGAACTAAAGATATTGTGCAAAGAGTTTATTTAAAAGAATTCAAAGAAGTAATTCATTCGCTTATATTTGAAATATATTTTATACTGCGTTTGGCTATGCGCTTATATTGGATTAGTATCTGAATTTCTCATAGATATATAAGCATTTTAAAATAAGTTGTTGTAACGCAGACTTGTAAGAAAATATATCTTTTTGAGGAATTCTCCATATAATTTTTCCTCAGTTATTTATATTGCAAAATATACTGTTCTATTCAAAAAATAACATGTATGTTGCATTTTGATTTTTATGCTTCTGCTGATAATAAAAGAGAACTGACTTTCTCCTGGCGCCCTCCTTTTGTCGAGAGCTCTTATTTCTCTCCTTTTTTAAAACTTTAATATCGCAGAACTAAATTATGCAAGGTGATGTTAAAGTCTACATCCAAATTTTAATCGTTGATCCAACACAGCCAAACAGAATGTTATCTAAATATATAACGCATCGGCATACTGCCTCTAAACGTTACCCGATGGTGCTAGAAATAGAGAAACATGGAAAAATAACATGAAACAAAGGCAGTGACAATGATGTTCATCGACGATGTAAACTCCACTTCTCATTTCCCATGTAAATACGGAATGCAGACAGTCACTAGAGATCATGTTAGTTTGGTCTTTGCCTTCTCCGTGGAAGAATGCTAATTAGCGAGGGGTAATTTTTCGTTATTTCCGGGAATATTGGGTTTGTACTCACCTATCTTGTAGATAACGAACGTCTTTGTGGTAAAAGAGTTATGTTGTTGGAAAATTCCTTCACAAAATAAGGGATAATTCCACTTGAATGCTAGGTGCAAACTTCTAAATTGTATTAATCGAAAATGAAGGAAGTTGTGCAGTTTCATGAAGCATTATCACCGTTATAGCGTTATGATTGCATGCCATAGCAAATCACGTGATATTGTAGTTATAGCTTATCTTACTTTAAAAGGTCTTCTTAGCATGCCTTCGTGATGGCCAGCACGCTCGACACGTATTCGAGAGGTCAGTGGTTCGAGTCTCGGAGAGCGTCTCATTTTTCATCTCTCCTGCTTCTAAATAACCTAATGTCTCTATAGTGGCACACGAACTAAAAAGGAGGAGAACGATGATATTTTACCACCAGGATTTGGCGATTGGGCTCCCTAATCCCCAGTCGCTCTTTAGAAGGGGGAGCATATAAGCTAGTTCTTCTGCCTTCTTAGTGTGCCTTCGTGGTGTAGTGATGAGCACGATCGACGCGTATCAAAGAGGTCTGTGGTTCGAGTCCGGCGAGGACATTCTTCATTTTCCATCTCTCTTGCTTCTAAATAACCTAATGTCCTTACAACTTGTCTAATAGTAACGTCAGAACACTTCCGAAAATTCACATTGACCAAGAGCGCTTGATGTTGTCTAAGGTTTTGAACACTTCTAAATGGGAGTAAAAATTACCCCAGGTCCTCAGAATTTTAAATGAGTATCTCCCAGTGAACAAATCCGAGGGTCTGGCATTCCTCTTCCCCTGTGACTAAACTCGTGATAGCATTTTAAGTGTACGTATTCTGCAAAGATATTTATAATTCTCCTAGCATTCATGTTTTCTCCGGTGTCTTGTCCCGGGCTATGGCAGCCAGCTGCTTTTCCACAATGCCCCGGTGAGTAAATATGCAACATATCGTAAACTTTTTGTGTGATATCCTGAAAAATCCAGCAGTGAATAATATCGTGTAGATAATGTTAGTAAGATAATTATGAAAAGTGGCATAAAACGCAACTTAAGCAAGTTACTTATAATTTAATTAAAACGCATTTTCCGTTTGTAATGATTTACGTTTCTTAAGAGCTCAATAATGTTTATAATAATCACTTATGGATTCAGCAGTTGTATCAACTGTTTGGAAGAAGGACTTGTAAAATGTCGTATAACCGTTTTTATAATAATAATAAGACTTATTTTACAAGCGTTGTATTAAGAGTTTACAACAGTGACTGGATTCGCATATTAATTGGAAATCTGAAATCTTATAATATGTGTACACTGCGCAAAAAAATAATAAAATAAATATATAAATAAAATAAAATAAAATGGGACAGTTCTATATCTCCCGTTCTACTGTCCCGATTGACGAAATTCAACTTACGTTTTTCATCTCTAGAAAGTGCAACTTAGGATATGTATTTGATTTATATATAGCATTGTTCTAAAATAAGTATTTTAATAAAGAAATCCGACTTTCTCTGAAATGACATGCTGAATTTTTTTCCATATTTTGATTCTACGACTCAGATTATGCCAAACTACCAAGTTTTGTAAAAATAGCACGAGTAGTTTTTAAAACAGTAGCTTTTAAAAATTTAGCGACTCAGTGTTAATTGAATTTGCTATATATTTGTTGCTACCTGTTTATTTATTAAACTTATTTCATTCTTCTTTTCACATTTTGAAATTAAGCTTCATTCCATATACAATTCGTCCGTTTTTTACGACTTACACTGGTTATCATAAATTAAGGAAAAATCACAAAAATAGCGATAACTCCCTTAAAAATAAGCCAAACCGTGTAACATTTGAATATGTTACCAAGTTAGAGTAGCTGAGTAAAACTGCAACATGCAAATTAGTCGCGCTGCACTCGGAATACGTCATCTGCGAGAAGCATAAAAGTCCATGTTTAAAAACAAGCCTACATATTTCACTGTGATGGTGACATCAGAAATCTGAAATAGCCAATTCGCAACAATGACCTCCAGGCATCATTTGCCTGCAGAACTACGATGGAGAGCCATTGGGAGACTAGAGGCAGGACAAAGTCAAACAGAAGTGGCCAGATGGCTAAATTTGAGTCCATCTGTGGTTCATAGACTTTGGAGGCAATTTCAAACCACAAATTCGGCATCTAGGAGGTTCATCCAAGGACGAACAACTGCTACGACGAGCGCCGATGACCGATATTTGACATTATGTGCACGCAGGAATAAAACAGCTACTCCGACTCTTCTTAGATCCTCCCTTGCTGCAGCCATCGGAAGGTTGGTGTGGACGTCAATTGTGCGTAGAAGGCTTCACGAAGGTGGTCTGTATGCTAGGCGTCCAGCCATTTGCGTGTTGCTCACGTCACGACATAAGAGGGACCGTTTGCAGTGAGCACGGCAACATGTCCGCTTGTATACGTGATCAATGGAGGGCTGTTCTCTTTACGGAGGAGTCCAGGTTTAGTCTAGAAAACGATAGTAGGCTTTATTTGATATGGAGAGAACCTGAAACCCGTTATCATCCGTCAAACATCCGTGAAAAAGATGCATACGGAAGAGGCAGTGTCTGTCTTTGGGTGGACGCACAGACCACCATGTCTTTCCAAGGAGAAACGTGAATGCTCAGGTTTATAGATATGACATCCTCGACGCTTATGTGCGCCCATATGCCGGGGCAATAGGTGATGCTTTCCTGTTACAGGGCGACAACGCAAGACCCCACAGGGCTCGAATCGTAGATGATTATCTTCAACAGGAAACAAGTATGCGCAGGGAGTGGCCAGCTCGATCCCCGGGCTTGAATGCCATCGAGCACATTTGGGATGCTTTAGGAAGATGTCGAGCTGCTCTCGATCCGCCCCATCAGACCCTTGCCGCGCTTGCAACTGCTTTGCAAGAGCAATGGCTCTTGCTTCCTATGGAACTGATAGACCGGACGATTGAAAGCATCACACATTGCTGTATGTGCTGTATTGCTTCTAGAGGCAATCATATTCCATACTGAAGGTAATTTTCCTATGGCAAACTGACACCTTTGATTTGTCCATTCTATACATGTGCTAATTTCTATTACTAGTATAATTTTCTGGTAATTTCTTTTTATGTTATTTGATACCTTACTATGTGTTGTATATTGTGGGTAAATTTCATAAAATTGTTACATGTAACTTTTTCAGTAATCTTGATTTTTGTGATTGTTTCTTAATTTGTGATAACCAGCGTATTTTTAAATAATTTTTATCAATTTTACAAAAATATTTTGTATTTTGTATTTGTAATAATATATATTTTGTATTTGTAATAATATATATTTTGTATTTGTAATAATATATATTTTGTATTTGTTTACAAAAATATTTTGTACAAAAAATGTTTAACATCATCTTAAAATAAGATATATTTCTAGGCACACCTGCAAAAATTCAATTTTAGTTTCCTACGATATATTTGAATTGACTCACGTGTTGAAATTAGGCGTATTTATTAGAAGTGATAATAACGAAAATGTGGTTTACTCACTCTGTTAAAATTATTTGAAAGTATGAACTATGCCTTTTTTATTCGCTCGTCTACAGTGAAAAAAAAGGAAAGCAAAATAGGTTGCTGTAAATTAAGAAGTTTGGCAAGTGAATTAATCTTGGCGCAAACTGAAAAATTGCGCCAAGATAAATTTTTGAATTTCTCCATAAATTTCGCACTCAATTTTACAAAATTTAATAGTAAGATATAATTTGAATCGTAGAATTGAAATATGGAAGAAACTTGCATCTCATTTCAGATAAAGTCGTGCTTTCGAAACATGAAAAACGCAATTTGAATTTCGTCAATAGGCCTAGTAGAACACGAGGTATAGAACAGCTGCCGCCTCCCGTTTTTTAGCAGTGGACATGTACCGATTTTTTAATTTATTCAGTTCCATAGACACTGATAAATAAAACTTAGTGAAGAGAAACGGTATAACACATATGAATTAGAGGAGTTGGAAAATATAGAAAAATATATCAAAATGATTAATTTAGTTCGTTCAATTAAGTTATACTTGCAGACTGTTCTGTAAAACAGACACTGAAATAGACGCTGTGCAGTATTATGAAACAGGCAGTCAACAATGTACTGAAACACAGATAGACTGAAGATGGTTTGAAAATTATTAGCCAGCAATAATTTTTGATTCTCTACTTTTTAATTCACAGTAGTGCCAGTTAAGGACGGACAAAAGCATGTATTAAATAAGTGTTGAAACCGCAGGTTGTGTTAATGGTACCATGTATCCTACTAAATTCGCATTCATAAACATAAACCAAATTTTTAAGACACTTTCATGGTTTTTAAGCTCTTAAAGTAGTAGATAAACTGCGGTTCCAGAACTAAAATGTTTTAAAAATGTAAGACTTGGAAAACCAGAATGGCTGCTCCACGAGCAAAATAGGAAATGCTTTTGAGAAGGACGGTTAGTAAGACTTAGAATGAGCACGTCTTCGTGGTTAAAGAAAAGCAGAACTAATCTTACAATGAAACGGATTTTCCAACTTTATTTTCTTTACTAAGCCTTAAACATTAAGGATCTTGACTCATTTCGTTTTCTTCAGTTTTTAAAGTAACAACTTAGGTACTAAGTATCTACTGACACTGAAACTAGCGGGAAACTGCTGAAAGAAATGAGAATAAAGTAAATAGTTACTTAGATGTAATGTTGCCTTATCCAGAGTTGTAGTCGGGAATTTTGTTGGTGAATCGGAAATATTTGAAATTTTTTTTGTTTTGCTACATACTGATATGTTTAATTTAAATTCTTAATTATATTTACATGCTATTGTTGTTGTTTTGTCCAAAAACTAGTGCAGAAAGCTCAAATAGGGCCAAAATTCTAGTTACTTTATTATTTGTTTGTTATTTCATTTCAATAATGAATATAATCGTCTTTATTTGCAAAATTTAGATCGTGTTGTTATATATGTGAAGGAATAACTGTGATTTTATTCACTTGAATTAAATAACATAAAAATATAAGAATTTCGCGTTTTATGTTAATATAACTTAATAAAAAAATAATAATTTGTTTTTTTTTAAATTCGAAAGTTTTCAAATTTTATGTTATACCCAAAGAGGCTTTTTTAACGTTTTCTGAGTTACCTTTATTTATAAAATATCATTTTCTTCCAACTTAATCTACATAAAATTCAATTCAACAGCAGTATCACAAAATATTTAAAAACAACATGTCTTTAGAATTTCCAACAGAGAGCCTCGCGCGCTGGAGATAAAAATATTTTTACCGTACACTGTTGCTATTGCTCGTTTTGAAACAGTTGAGTTTCTTAATAAAACATTTGTTAAAGTTTTGAAAATTCCGTCTTCCAGGTGCCCCTGTTTGGGTGGAGGATTACTTTATTCAAAATTTGATGACTCTAGGTAACGTCGTTTTCCCGCAGCGCGATAAACATGCCAACATTCATGCAGATTCTTCTTTATTTAATTTCTTTAATACAGGTAGATAATATTTGGTGGCAACAATTTAAAAAGTGATTCGCCATTTACAGTGAAACGCCACAAAATGCCGTTTTGGGGCTAATAGCCCTTCTGGGCTACCGCTCTTATTTAGGGTAACAATGGGTAAAACGATACTAAAATGAAAATGCTTGAAAAACGTTAAATAAACACGTGCATAATTAGATAACTTTAGGAAGTATACTTTAAAATAGAAGTTTCTCAAATGTTCTTTTCACAAAATCATATTTGATTAGGTAAATAGTAAAACTTTCATTTATTCACTTGGATAAAAACGTAGTTAGTCGAACTTATAACTCTTTAATAATAAGATTTAATGTGTTTTAGAGTCACTAGGTTTTATTTAAAGTAGGAGAGATGAAACATGAGCAATGCCCTCGCCGGGAATCGAACGACGGAAGTCTCGAATACGCGTCAAGCGTGCCGATCACTACACCACGAAGGCATGCTAAGAGGGTGGGAGAAATACCTTATATACTCCCCCTGTTAAAGGGCGACTGGGGATTACGAGGTCCAATCACCAAATCCCGGTGTTGGAGAATCATCATCCACCGCCTTTCTTTTAGTTCGGGCGCCACTTGTAGAGTCATTATTTTTTTTAAAGCAGGAAAGGGGAAAAATAATCAATGCCCTCGCCGGGGCTCGAACCACGGACCTCTCGAATACGCCTCCAGAGTGCTGACCACTCCACCGCGAAGGCATGCTAAGAAGGTGGGAGAAATAGCTTATAAGGTTTATTAAAAACTACCGTAAAAACAAAATTCATGCGAATAAAAAATCTAAAGAAATATGAAGTATTTTGCAACGTACAAGCAGAAAGGAAATCATGCGTTATTACTCATAGTTTGAATCTGCAGAGGTGTATTTATTCACATAAAAGGAAATTTTAAGTTGCTTTTACGATTTGAGTAGCCTTCTTGTGAACTGCTGTCTCCATTTTGAACTATTTTGAAAGCTTCGAATTTGGAACGCGAATATAAAATTGTCAAGATAACTATTAATTTAATCATCAGCAACACAAAGCAAAAACGACTATCGGTAGCTGATAATTTAGAAGTTCTTTAGGAGTAAACAGTTTTTATTTACCTCTTTTATGTAATTAAAAAAGGGAAACCAAGTTATAAATTTTTTCTTTTCAGTATTTCCTCTCTTTTTCTTACTTCCTTATTTTGTCGAAAGAAAAGAACCTGGGTTCTTAATCTTTTGTTCGCTCAAAATTTTCCGCTTCCGTTCACTGTCGCATTATGTTTTCCTCCTTATTGCTGAAATACTTCACTGAGCATTTCGCGAGTCGTATCCATTATACCTTTTCACTGCGTTGTTTAAATACTTGAATTGATGAAAGGGCTACATAATTCTTCTATTAAGATCACCTAATCTTCCCTTTTGTATGCAGCATTATTTTTATTGCGTTCAGCTCATATTTTAGATGTCAGGAGAAAAAAAAACAAGCTCTTTCATTTAAAAGAAATGTGTCTGCTTCATAACAAAGCACACTTTTTGTTTTTTTTAACTAATGAAATACCTAAATTAATATTTAGCCAGATAAAAATATATCTTGCATGTAATAGATAAAAGGAGCTTGTAAACAAAATGTTCAGGTATCAATGAAAGCTACAATAAATAACTGAATCTTTATAAAATAAAAGCTTTTATGTTATAAATGTAGAACTTTATTTGTCTCATGTATCATACGATTCCTATCATAAATCTCCCATTCATTTTCTTACTATATTATATTATTAATAATTAAAGGTATAAATTTTGTCATGGTAACTATTTCAATTTTAGGGCGATATCCCAAACTTGCATTAGAAATCAGTTCATAAGATATTAGTTAGATGTCTAACTTCTTACTCCTCAATAAAATACATATCACAGTTCTATTTTAAAAACATTTTTGTGTTGTAATTTTGATTATTTACCAAGGGTATACTTCTTGTTCTATATATGTACTTAGTTTGTTAGTTTTCGAGTTTAATTTATTCCCGAAACGTTCTTGTAATCCAAAACACTCATATATAAAAGCATATTTTATCATGAGAAATAACAGAAACTCAAATAATTCGCCTTTCCTTATTCCAAAAATTGTCCATGTAATGAAACACTTCCCCTTTGAATGAATGTACAATAAAATTACACGGAACAAATTCCTTTCCCTCGTGGAATTAATGCTATACTATATAGGCTCACATTCATTTGTTTAATTCATCTGCAGTTTTATTAAGGAACCTATCCAATAACATCTGTGTTTGCCTGTTTTTGACGATTTCGAAGGAATGTGACATTACACTGCCTTTAAACAAATTCATAATTCATTTTCTACAACTTTATACAGGTGGTACTTACTACGTCGTTTTGTATACTTTTCCACATTTATCGCATTCCCTCTATCTCATTTGAAGGGACGAAGACCTCCACCTTTTCCTTCTCATTATCAGATAAATCTCTTCCACAACTTCTTGTTGTTCTTTGAATGTAGATCTATCATTGCTAGGGTGTTAACTTCTGGACATGTTCCTCCAACATGCTAGCCTCATCTACCTCTATTTCCGTAGTATTTCCAACGACATAAGGTCATCAACATTTATCAGCTCCTGCTCTTGAGTTAATCCATCGAACCGATGTGCAGGAACCGTAATCGACGATGTAAGTCACCACGAAGCATTATCTGAGACATGGCTTTGGTATAAAATTTACAAAGTTTAAATTTACCTACCGATTCATGGGCTTGAGCAGTGTAAATGTTACGTGCTAAGTCGCGGCACCAGATGTTCCGTGCTAATTTGTCACGTCACCAAATGTTGTGGTACCAAATGTTAAATACTAACTGCTACAATAATTTGCCTACAATAATATCAAAACCATAATTCATTGCGTTGTGTATTACTAACCCGAACAACCCCTAAGACCAAGCAGGAGTACTGGTGTTAAAAACATTCACACAAGTCATCATAAGAAAAACTCTGAATCAAATATATATATATAACCAAGGATATTTATTGCAGCATTAAAGGAAGACACTCAATCTTTCAACTTAAATTTCTAGATCTATGGTGTGTTCAGGTGACAACTATTTAAAATAATGCATTTAGAATTATAATATATATATTGCTAATTTCAAATATGCACCGAGATGAATTAATCAAAAATTTACACCGTAAAAATTAATATTAAATTTTCATATGCAGTTATCAAACTCTGCTGGCCAGCATAAAAATACACAGGAATTTAATGAATCACCGAGCATGGTGTCTTTACCAATATTGATAGAGATTACTTAGTTCAAGAAATTTCTTAATTTACTCAGGTAAAAATTACATACATAAATTTAGCAAATCCCTTAGGCAGTTAGAAAATATTACATATTCAAGTAGACCCGTTGGAGAAAAATGATTACATTTATTCCTACATTCAATTACTCAATTAAAGGTAAAGTAGAATTTAAATTTTTAATCGTTCCTTAATTTGCAAAAGTTAAAGTTAATTCTCAACCAAAAATAGTAACAACTTAAAGTAAAAAGGTAAAATTTAGATAAGTTAACAAATTTAATATCCTGTCTTAATTCATTATATATAAATTTTAATTACATTCCAAGTTAAAGTTAAAAGTCCTAAATAGATTAATAGTGCAGCAGTTGCTTAAATACACAGCCTGGATTTAAGATCCAGCAGAAAAACCCTTGACTAAAAGTTAAATAGAATTTAATTGGAAATTAAATACACATATAATTACTCCTTACATTAATAATTCATCACTGGAAAATTTACTTCAAATAATCAAATCTCTTAAAAAAAATTTTAATTTGCCATATTACTTAGGAAACATGTTCACGGAATTTAAGTCGCAAGCTGTACTAAATTTCAGGTGAAATTAACAATCAAAAGGTTGAACTCACTTGAAGGGAAGAATTGAAAATTTAATTAAGCATTAACTCATCTTATAGATTTTTTTTTCCGGATGTCCCATTCATAACAGGTGTTGAACAAGGCTCTGCCGACGACCAATCCTTCGCAGATGTTGAACGAGGGAGTCCGGCGAGAAATCTGGACACTTGGATCAGACAATATGAAGATGGTAAAGTGCATTCGTGCAGCAAAACAAGAGCTCCTAAAGGTTCCTCCCTTTTCCGTCTAGTCTCATCCAGGCGAGTTGATGGTAGTACTCGGATCTAAGTGACCGATCAGGCAGGAGCCGGATAGCGGGATTCAAGTTGCATCCACTATGGTGACAACGTATTAATTCGATGAGGAAAAAACAACATTCTCGACTCCAACACGGGGATGGTAAAGTGCGGAGGAGTAAACTTCAAGTGTTTTTTTAGATGTTCATCTTTATCTTATTTCCCATCTCCGGCTCTTCCAGAGGAAGAAAAAATAACGTGCTTCTACAGCTGCGAATCCAAGGCAAAAAGGGCTGAGCATGGCCTTGCATGACGATTTTAATCGTCCAGAATCCAGAATTTTCGAAAATCACCAAATTTGGTGAATTAGTATGCAAATCTCGCCAAACACAAAACAGTGCTGCGAAAACTTAGTTTTTCCTTCTTCACACCAAAAAAAATTCCACCCTCGCCACCCCCTTCGCCAACAAGGAGGGGTGAGGGAAAGAATGCGACAAACCTACCACTCCCCTACCACGCAACCGGACGCAGTACATGACCTTGACGAGAAAGTGCTCAAAAACGACGCTTATAGCAGAATAAATTTCTAGACACGAAATTCAACAATTTTAGCAATTAAATGGGCATAATTCTCCAACGGGGCGACGTACAGTCATGAAAGTAGGTTCATAAGAAGGGTAAATTTTGTCTCTTTAAGAGGTATAAATTTCATCCATGTGAATAAAAAGGAAGTATTTTTAAATTTAAAATATTACGCAGAAACAACCGATTTCCCATTGTCTCCTTCTCCCGAAGGCTAATACTGTCGAACGCGTAACGTAAGAATGAGAACTCTGTTTAACTCGTATAAAAATAATTGATTCAATAACATAAGCAATACAATTCGTGAAGAAAAATTTAGAATAAGCATAAATTAATGTATATAATTTACTCACTCAATAATTAATTAACAAATAACTGCAATTAACTACACATTAATCCATAATTCTAAACTAACCAAAAATCACTACATAACATAAACATACCGGAAGGGAGGAGTATGACCTTAACCCGAATTCATCCGATATGCATCCTCAAAATCAAAAGGATGAGCAGAAGAATTATCATCATCCAGCAATACTTTAACTTTCAGATTCCTTTAGAAAAATTATTTCTTCAGAGCAAGATAAAAGATCTTTAGGTCCCTTTAAGGAACATGAGTGGCTCAAACCACGCTGTTGGATCGCCACATTAAAATGTAACTCACCTTTCTACACCTTACACTTCTTTAACGCTCATGGATAGTTATGATACGCAAACTAAAGCTTGAAACTGAAATACCCGTTTGTTTTAGCACAGAACAACAGGTTGAGGCAGTTTCTTTCAGTATGGGCTTGTGACAAAGCACTGCATTCTGTTCTGATTTAACATAGGTCCTTTTGGCATCTTCTTTCCGAAACAACCTTCCATTGCATTAAAAACTTGCTGCGGTAAGTAATACTTGAAAAGTATGAGCTTTTAGATTTGGACAGCAGTGCTTAACTTACTAGTAACTTCTACCTAATAGCTCATAACATTATAGATGCCCCTTGTAATCTTAAAATTATCAAATCTTCCTTTTCTCGCCATGGAGACTTCGTTTCCTTTCTAGGTACTTAATCAGTTTAATCGCAAGATTAGCATATGAGCCCTTTTCTTTCAGGTAAATAAAGCTTTCGACCACAATATTACACACTAGTGACTTCTCATTTCACTACTAAAGAACTTTGCGGAGGAAGGGAAACTGGCTGTTTTTTGACGATTTCGAAGGAATGTGACATTTCACTGCCTTTAAACAAATTCATAATTCGTTTTCTACAACTTTATGCAGGTGGTACTTACTCCGTCGTTTCGTACCCTTTTCCACATTTATGAAATTCCCTATCGCATATTACACATGGAAAAAACTAAGATAATCAACTATGCATTCCGTTGGCTGTAAAATCAACTAAATCCTAACCCGTTCGACGGAAATCGATCCCAGATTAAAGTTCAATATTCAGCGACTTCCAGATCGAAGTTCAATGTTCGACGATAATGTTTTGCTAATAGGAAATCGTTATTTTTGATGCTTTGACAATTTCCTCTATTGCATCTAACGTAGACTTCCTAAAAAATTTTGCATTGTCAACTATTTGCCTGCCCTCTTTGTGTTCCTTGGTGTTCTTAACTTCTACCATAAGGATCTTCCTTTCGCTGTTTCAACCTTTTTCTTCATAGGAGGAATTTTTCCAGTGTAACAATTAAAGAACGTTAGCATATAAAATAGTAAAAAAAATAAAAAATATTTATACACTCGCATGGGATCACAATGCTATAGCACACATTGTATGCTCGTATAGATATTGACTATATAAGCGAACATGTCGATGAAGCCTAAACCTGGGAGATGATTATCCTTAATCCAACGCCGAAAAAGAAAAGAACCCTCTCAATCGAAGGTTTATTGCATATTCGCTAATGCTAACTCCTTCTGAGTAGAAATTTATTTTTATATTGTTTTTTGTTGTACTGCGGAGCCTTTTCTATGCATTCTACTTCCACCTTTCATTCAAAATTCAATCCTTAACCCAACCAAAGCCATCTGAAAATACTTTTAAATACTTCTCTAATCATTATTCCATCATAAAAGATGTATCGGCGTAAAAGTAACATACCATCAGCCCTCAGAAGTTAAGAGTAGCTTTCATGATATTTGTAGCTTTATTTTCTTATGCAGGTCATAAAATAACTTCCCTGATGTATTGAGCCCTTGCGGTCTATTTGCCAAAAACAATCGAAAGGAAAGTTCAGATATTGTTATTTGAAGAGATGCGTTCGAGATCGTGAAGATTTAAAATAATGCATGGCTCATGGGTACGGTTACAGTGAAAAACGTTCGAAATTTTCAAATACCAACATCCACCTTTTTCCTTGAGCAAATTGTATCCCAAATTGACCAGGAAATTGAAAAACCAAAAATACATTTATACGATACATGTATGTATCGTATGAAATATGAACGATACACGTATGATAAAAATTGTCGACGTAAAACATTTGCAAAGAAGGAGCATTCTAAATAACTAATGGCAACGCAAAAAGGACAGGAAAAAAGTATTGGAATTACAAGTTTTTCACCACTTTTGCAGACCATATCTATCGGAGTGAGGTTGGCGGATAGCGTTGGTCACGGAACTGCAAAGTTACGGAAGACGCTTGCATCTGAAAACATTGTACTGTTGAAAAGTTGTAAATTCCAATAAAAGATTTTTTTTTTGTTTCCTCTTCCATTTTCTCAGGAAAAAAAATTGGATGTTGCCATTGAAAAATTTCGAACGTTTTTCACCGTAATCATAATAGTGAGAGCTCTGTTGTTTTAAATCATGACAATCTTTTAGCGCGCATATTTTCGAATAACAAATCTGAAATTTCTTTTCCATTGTTTAAACGATGGACTGCTAGAGTCTCATGTATCAGAGACGTTTTTGGTAACCATATTGTACTAATATTGCAAAAGAGAAAGCAATGTTTTCTAATCATGACAATTTACCTAGAATTTTTAAAAGATTAAATCACATTTCGTATGCGATGAGGATGGATCTTCGCTTATTCTGCATTATTCGCTTATTCTTTGCTTTATTGCTTCGCCATTCTTCATTTCTGCATAATTATAGTGCATATCTAAACAATTTCTTCTTAATAGCTACTTTGTATAACTTTATTAAATACTAGCATTTTTATCAATAAATAGCTTTATTCTTCTGCACAGTATTACAGAGTTTTACGTGTAAGGAGAAAAGGACATGTTTTTAAGGAATACTTATAAAAGTCAAATTAACGTTCCGTTATTAGTATTAAAAATTTTACCAATAAATGATTACGTTTTGCTATTTATTTTAAAAACTAGTTCTCAAGATTAATTGGGCAAAAACAGAGCTTATCTGTGCTTTGTTCTTCTGTTTGTATAACTGTTTGCCTCCAGTATGTTTAATTAAAAATCAACTCTTATTTCTGCTCTACGAGGGTAACAAATATTAAATTTAAATTATTTTGCAATGTTATCTAAACTTCGTAAGAAATGCAAATTTTTCTACTATTCGAACTCTCAAAATTTTAGAATTATGTGCAAACTTACTAGTTCTAATTTCTATTCCAGTCATAAATATGAAAAAGGAAAAAAAACATATAAAAAAACAGATTTCTATAATTCACTTATAAACTATATACAATTAACGGATTTCCAAATCGATACACCCAAAAATAATTTTCTATTAACAGCAATAGTAGGTTTCCTACTTTTGTATCAGAAATGTGCAACAGCTTCGTTTGTGAACATTTTCTTTCACATTTTCTTACAATAAATTTTTAACAACAATGCAATTTTGTCATGCAAATTATAACTCAGAAATAGGCAGTTTTCTTGAGTTTACGACTCTCATTATTCGTGTTTCCATCTTTAACTGTTATTTTAGAGTTTCATGTTGATTATATTTCTAATCTAATAAAAACTTGAACATTAATTGGAAGAGGTAAAATCAACAGAAGTCTTTAACATTAGGGACAAACGCAAGGACATTTGTTTTAATTCTTCCGCTGTAATATTAGAATACGAGTAGCACACAGAGAGTTAATATTCAGTTAAAATATTATTTGGGGCATAATTACATCCAGGCTAATTTAGATTAAAATGTCATATTAAAATTTATGAAGTGTAAAATATATAACTTCCGTGAACTTAATCTTTTTATTCTAATAAAAGTAAATAATAGTAATAGTTAAGAGGAAAATTTGTCCATACTACGGTATTTTCATAATACCGCACATTTCAAAATTACGAAAGCTTTGTGTAAAAAACATTCTTGAGGGATTTTTCAAAATTTGAACTCATATTCTTAGCTAATTAATTCATCAGTAGTCTCTATTCAGCAAGAAATTTCCCTGACGCCGATTTAGTACGAGAGGCCCAAAAATAAAACTTGGACTGACGCCTCAAAATAAAACTTGGACATTTGAAAAACAATTTTTAAAAAATTGTTGTTCTAGATAGATATAAAAAGCAGAAAATGCACGTAAGAAAGATATGAATCTTTCTCACATTAGAATTTACTGAAGCAAAAATATGTTCTTCCTTATAAAGGCATAAATGGCGTTTATCGATGGTTTGTTTATAAATTGCCTGAGGCAAAATACACTGGTGTGCAAAAATTAAGGACGAGAGAATTTTTTCAACATAACTCTGTGCAAAAGCTTTGCAAATCAAGAAAAATAATACCATAAGATCTCCAAGATGTAAGGGCATGGTAATGTAAGTAAACATCCCAGAAAAAATATCAAAATGATAGAAAGGAACTTTATTGAAAACGCAGCATGGAGGACAATGAAACGGAAGGCCGAAACGTCCATGTGACAGGTGTCCAACAAGAAACACCCAGCCTTTAGTAGGGGACTTGATATTCCTTGACTGCTGTGCAGGTTTCACATCATTTGTCCAAGCTGAATATGAGGCTCTCAAGGAGTTTCTGAAGCATTGCTGCCCGTTCCTCTTGTAGCACCAATCGCAGCTCCAGAATCATTACTGGCCATAAATTACGCGCTGCCACGCTTCTCTCTGGAAAGTTCCAAACATATTCGATGGGATTGAGAGCCAGAGACATTGCCGGCCAATCAATGTATTCAATATTCTCACTCTCCAACAGCTCTTCGACAGCAACTATTGAGATGAGGTGGAGCGCTGTTGTCCATGAAGAAGAACTGAAGACGCATAGCACCTCTGAAAAGACACATCTAAGGAAGGAGAACTTTATTACAATAGCAGTCCACGTGCCTGAACCCCCTTGGAAGATGTGAAGGTCGGTACGGCTACCAAGCATTATGTCTCCCCAAACGAGAACTCTGCGACCTCCAAATCGGTCCCTTTTGATGATGTTGAAGGGGTTATTGCGTGTTTTCCGCTCTGTCCAGATGTGTATGCATCTATAATCTCAACTCAGACTAAATCTGCTCTCATCCGTAACGAGTGCTCGTCCCCATTAATTATTTGTCTAATTCTGCTGTTCTATGCACCACAAGAAACGCCTTCTCCGACAGTAGGCGTTAATTCTATACACCGTACAGGTCGGCGTGCAAACAGATAATCACTGTGCAGCCTCTTGGCCATGGTAAATAGCAATTTCGGTCATCTAATCGCCTGTTCCACGTGTCTTGAGATTTCTCCCGCTGTTCTGAAACAATGATGGGAGCAATCCCGAACTCCACAGCCATACTTGTCACAATTCGACTTTAATCAGTCTTTCTAGTGATTCGACTCCGGGTAAAAGCATCCAGATGTCATGCAACAGATTTATTCTTCGATATTTCACACTGATGCGGCAACTCAACGTCGTTTTAAACTAATATACGCCTTGTAATATCTTATATGCGCTTGTGCTAATGTGCCCGACCCTAATCGATGTCCTGATTAGGGTCAGGTCTGATTTAGCCCGATCTGTCTCTTCGTTCCACTGATAAGCTAATTTTTCTACTTCATCCTTTTTTCACACCTGTGTAGTTCGAAATACTAGTGAAATAAATCAGTCTTACAGTCTTATTTTTTCGAAGGTGCATAATTAATTGAAGTATTTATTAATTTCAAGAAACCCTGTCAAACACCATCTACCTCTGAAGCATTGCAATGATAGTGAACTCCTTAATGTTAACTACTTCACAAGTAACACTGCATATTTGAGAACTAATAAAGCTGACAAGCATTAAGAACGTTTTATCGTTAACATGATACGCATTACAACTAATTATTGTTACTTTTTCATTTTATATCACTCTGTGGAAAACACATTATTCCATACTTTATCACCATTTCAAAAGAAAAGCCTTAAAAGCTTCCGAAATGAAGATATTCTAATTAACTATATTACAAATAAGAGTAATTTAATGGATACCTGAATATCGAAAGCATTAGTAATTTTTGCTTATTTTAAGAAATGTCATATATTAATATTAATAAAAATAACTTTCAGACATAACGTTTGCTTAAAGTTTTTGATTTTTATCATTTTAAATGTCACGCCATTTTAGCTAAAATCTTTACTATCAACATTTTATATTACTTCACTAAAGAACAGCTAGGTCTGAATAGAAATTTTACCATCAGTCACCTATACCGGCATGTTGTTCAACATATAAATGAACTTGTACTTTTATCTTCACAGCCACTGCTATATACATCACTTCAAAATATCTCTTGTAAGGTTGATCGTAGACCCTATACAAATGATCTTAAAGCATTTGAAAGATCTGAAAGATTTAAAAGATTAAAGAAGATTACAGACTTAAAAGATTAAACACTTAAATATTTTGGAAGCGAGTACCAGAAAGATATCTTTTACATGAGAAAAACCATTAATTCAGAAGCATTTATTCCAAATTACAGGAATTAAAAATTTTGCCTTTAATTAAATTCAATTTTATACAATGACTAAATCTATTTACCTCGTCGTTATTTTCTTCAGGAATGAGACTTGACTTAAACAATATTTGGCAATATGTTTCAGGATCAGTTTTGCATATCACTGAAAGATCTTTAGCAGAGTAAAATATAAATTTTGAACTGGAACCTTCTTCATTAAAATTCAGAGCAAAGATTTTAATTCAGTGTAATATTATTGAAAAGTGCAACTGTACTAAAATTATTATAGTCTAAGAGTGCACTTTATCTGGATATATTTTTGAATGGATGTATCGACGCGATGTGTTAAGGTTATATATCATTTATTCTCGAGAATTCGATAAACATATTGAGATAATAGAAGGACATTGAGAAGCACGTTGACATTAAGAACAAGTTTAGAAAATTTGGAAACATTTGAAAAAAACAATCAAACATTTTTTTACTATGCATACGTCACATTCCCTCATTTTTGCTAGAGCCTTTACCTAATTATACCAGTTTACCCTTCACATAAGTTGGTCCAAATTGCATGTAGTTTTATTTCTGTTTTGTAAAAGATTGGCATTTACAAACTATCAGTTTAATATTCTATAAATATAACCACAAATCTGTAGTTGTAGTGGCATCATGTGCATAGAAGTAGTATCTTATTTCAATACATGCAAGTCCATGTGGTGTAGTAGAAGTCTGTATGTTGTAGATTTTTATTACTGTAAATACCTTTTATAAATTTTTAATAAATGTTCCTCTATTTCCATATTGCGAGATGAGATTTAATTAATAATTTAATACAGTGCAAGTACAATGAATAGCGAAATATTTTGACGCTTTTTCAGTATATGTTTACAGATTACTCTAAAAGGAATATGGTATAATATCACTGCAGGGTAAAGGAGGAGCTGAGCGCAATAAATTCCAAAATAGAGACAGTCAGCCAAAAGCTTTAAAGTACTGTGAATTAAATGATTAAAAAACATAAATTTTGATACTTATTTATCTCCTCTTTTTCATCTGAACTTAAATATGATTACTACATAAAATATAAAATACATTTAATTAAAAAAAATAATTTGTAAGCATATGTAATGCATACAAGATGATTTATAATTACGTGTTCGGAAAACAGAATAAACAAGTTGTTTGAGAATTCGTCAGGTTCCAAAACTAAGTAACTGCCAAAAAAACGCGTCTTATATTACCTACAGATTACGATGCTTACATATTCCAACGAGTAAGAGCAATGGGCTACCTTCCGATAAGCTTCATGAAGTGGAAGATGCCGCGTATTCTCATTGAAGTGGAAACCGGCATCCCTTTTACCTCAACTAATGGAGTATTGAAGAGCTCATTTGAGGAACGTGAGATCACAAAAGCTATGCGTGTGGTCGCACATTACATTGGGCTGTCAATTACCTAAAAGCTTTCTTCCCCGCCCAGTGCCAATAACAAATGACTGTTTCCTCCCTCTGGAAAGAAAATTAAACCCTTAATTTCATAATATGGTTTGTCATGCATCATAAGATGTCTGGACAAGGTCAAGATAATGAGCCTAATCATCACCTATTAATTGGCGTAACAAATGGATGGTGAATCGATTTCAGCCTACTTTGTGACAAGGATACGTTTTACGTTTTTTAATTAGACAGTATTTCTTTTTTATCTCGAATCCTTTACATGTGAAGAGCTGTTTACTCTTGATTTGTTTTATTTAGATTTTTCCCCTCGTCTTTTAAAAGCTTGAGCATGTAATCGGTGAAGAAATGTATTGCATTCCAAATTAAGCACTACGTATTAAACAAGTTCCTTTAAAGAACAGGGAGGCTATTAAATTATTTTGGCTTTGGGAAATTCTTTGCTGAATGCATAGTAATGTAATAAACTTATCACAAAAATTAACATGCATTCCTTTAAAACATTTATCGCTAGTTTATGTATTGGAAACATTACATACAGTTACTCAAAAACAGTAGATTAAGCAACAGATCATCAGAACAATTAAGCAACAACTAGATGCTATAATAAGTTTAAAACAACAACAGATCACAAAATGATGGGTAGAGTTTAAAGTCAGAACTAATACGTAGCAAAATTTATGACCGTAATTATTCAAACTATACTCAAAGTGACATTAATCAGGGAGGATTATACTAATGACCTTTGTTAATAAAAGAACTTTATGAACTAATATGTGAGTATTATTAAATAGATGTTAAGTAGAATAGTAATTATATTTTAGTTCTCATGTAAAATGCAAAAAAAAAATTAACTAATGCTCATTTAAAATAAAACGCTAAATGATTTATCAAATAAAATAGCATTTTCGACTTTTCAAGGCCTGCCTCATTTGATGGACACAACGGAAGAGTGGCATACATTCTTGAAAGAAATAATAATTAACTGCCTCTTCTGGAAGCCGTTTTTAATAACACATTGATTTAGCTTAATATCTAAGTTTTAAAAAGTAACAAAACTAAAACCGTAATGATTTGAAGCACTCATATTATCTATGGGTTCAATCCTTCATATTTGCTATATTAAAATTATCATTACAATGCAACTTTCTTACATGCATATCATGTTTTACAGAAAGTCTACTCAAAACCATTCGCTTCTACGCAAGATTTCCATTAGAAGCGCATTACAGTTAACGAAAAGAATTAGAAGAGGGTTTCGCTTTTACGAAAAAAGTAAAAACATCATTAATTGCCAATGTTGAGCAATGATTTCAGAAAAGTTACAGGGTTTTATGTTTACTAATCGGTTATCTTATTATTTTGCCTTTACTGCTATTCCTATCTTCTGCAGCTCCTACAAGGATACAAATTAGCTACGTATTTCAGCGCCTAATTCTTCAGAACATGAGAAAGCCTGTAGCAGTTACCGCTGAGGCGCTCACTACGAACCGAATTATTGAAATCTGCTTTAGTCATGCTAACCATAATTGTTCGCGTAATTTGAGGTTCTGGGACAAACTTTGTAAATATGTTTTATCTTGAATATCTAATACAATTATTTTATTTTATTCGCTTTTGTTTCTCCCGTTGGCTTCGGAAATTGTTTTGGTTATTACACAGGTTGTGTAACTTTTAGACTGACTAACTAATAAAAATGCTATTTTAAGTCATCTGTGTTTGGCAGGGAATGAGACGGGGCGATAAAAGACCTCATTTTCTTCACGCATCTACCAATTAAACTGAAAGTAGTGAAATTCAGTGCGAAATATGATTTTGATTGTAAAAATGCAAGCAGATATGAGTAATTTTCAGGACGTTTTGATTGTCTAAGAAAACTACACAATTTGCGTCATCTATGAAATTTCCGAAATCAAGAGTCAAATATGCTGATGGTATTTCGAGGCCGACCAGACAAAAAATATTTCCCTCGGCTATTGGCTCAACCAGACATACGAACTCGTGACACAGGGATCAGATGAATGCAAACAGCGATGGAAATGTTAGCAGATATTCTGAACTGTCTACCCTTTCACATCCCAGTCTCAAAAATTAGCATATCTATAGGATGGAATTTAATGATTAATTTCAGTTCAGGTTCGCTCTCTATCCTTCCAATTTCGGGAGGTAAGCTATATTGTACGCATGTTATACTTATTATTACTACATAGATTAAGGAAAGTCGAGGAAATAAGGCCTTCGATATTTTATTTATTTCCAGGATAAGGGAGTCATTAGGAACTTGATTGCATCACGTTTATAGTACAGTACAGTGTGCATAGTTCGGTTTATTTGATTACGGCAAATCAATCGAGGATTATCTGCTTAAGAGAGGGTATACTTTCGTGTAGGATTTTCTAAGGGAAATTGTCTTATATCCGCGTTACATATGGGAAGATCAGGAAAACGCCCATCTAGCTAGCTACCTTGTAGAGACATTAGGTTATTTCGAAGCAGGAGACATAAAAAATGAGCAATGACCTCACCGGGACTCGAACCTCGGATCTCTCGAATACGCGCCAAATGTGCTGGCCATTACACCACGAAAGTATGCTAAGAAGGTGGGAGAAATACCTTATGTACTGCCTCTTTTAAAGGGTTACTGGGGATTAGGGAACCCAATTGCCAAGTCCTGGTGGTGAAGAATCATCATTCACCACCTTTTTTAGTTCGGACGAGTAGAGACATAAGTTTTTTCTAAGCAGGAGACATTAAAAATTAGCAGTGGCCTCGCTGGGACTTGAACCTCGGACCTCTCCAATACGCGACGAGTGTGCTGACCACTACACCACGAAGGCGGTGGGAGAAATATCCTATAAGCTCATTTGCTGGGATATGAACTAAAGGTTTTGTAATCTCTTAATCCTTTTGGCCCTTCTGGAGGTGTTTCAGATATACCTTCCTATTTCGCACAGGTAGATTTTACAGGTAGTATTGACGTTTTATTATTCACGTTCAGAGGTCTCATCTGCTGCTGGGTTGCAAATGTTTTCCTGCTCAGGTTGTAAACAGGAATTTATTAATAGAATATGTTGCAGGAGAATTCCTTTAATGCTTATAAGCAGTGTTATATAGACTAATTCTTTAACGCGTCTCAAACAATTCGCCGCTGAGGGGGTTAAATAAAACATATTCAGGTAGTAGATTTACAAGGTACTTCTCCCCCTTCTTAGCATGCCTTCGTGCTGGCTAAGAAGTCTAAGGTCCAGGACACTCGCCGTGTATTCGAGAGGTCCAAGATTTGAGTCCCGGCGGGGGCATTTCTCATTTTTCATATATCCTGCTACAAAATAATGTATTTTCTCTACAAGTGGCGTCCGAAAAAATAAAAAAAGGTGGTGGATGACGATTCTGCACCACCAGGATTTGGCAATTGGGTCCCCTAATCCCTAGTCGCCCTTTAAGAGGGGGAGTATATAAGGATTTCTCCCGCCTTCTTAGCATGCCTTGGTAGTGTAATGGTCAAGCACACTCTGCGCGTATTCGAGAGCTCCGAAGCTGGAGTCCCGGCGAGAGCATGGCTCATTTTTCACATCTCCTGCTTCGAAATAACCTAATGTCTTCACAGATTGTTTCCTTTTTTAATTATTATTACTGACTTAATTCTAATTCTTGAAACTAAAACCTCTAAATAGCAGTATATTATGAATTAGGAATTTCAAAATCCTTCTGCTGAGTTCCTTCGAAAACTATTTAGATGAGGTTTTCTTAATGTATTAAAACTTATTTTTTGGTGAAGCAAATTTGTTTATTTGCCTTTTGCAAATTCAAGTGATAGCTGTACAAACTTTTCTGTTATAGTTCTCCAAATGTTTGCAGTTGTAAAGCTGTAGAAAAAATTTCCAGCTGTTGTAATATCAGTAATTTAATTACATTCGACTATGAGTACATGCATCACATACTAATGAAACATAAAATATATTCAACTATCAGTGCATCAAATATTGAGATGTATAATAAACAATTATAACATCAAAGCTTAGCTCAAATTAAATTTATCTCATACAATGTACTCCATATTTTGTTCTACTCAGATCTATCTTTTATATTTTCAAGTTATAAAATCATAATCACTTTGAGAATTTATTTCAAGTACGCTTCTTAAAATATGAATAACAATTTCATCAATTCAAACACAATCTAATACTAAAAGAAGTTATATAGTATCTTGTGTTCTAAGTGTGTGTTTAAAAAATATGATAACAAGGTATATTTCTGAATTTGTGAATTTAAAAAGCCGAGTAACCGAACTGATAACCCAGCTAGGTTACTCGTTGAAAATATAGGTATGTGAGTGTGACAGATGAAAATACAATTGAAAATATAGACACATTTATTGCTAAATCTAACTATTACGAGACAAACAGTATTTTTTTAAATAAGGCGTCAACAGCAATTAGTGTAAGTTCGGAATTTGCTACTGAAATATTAAATCCTCCAAGTAATTAAAGGATTGATCTTGAAACCCTAAATTTCCCAAAATGATCATAAATAATTTTTATTTCCTTAGTTAAAATTCGAAAGTTGTTCTCCTACTTTGTCCCCTGTCTCTTTTACTTCCGATATTTACATAAATTTAATTTTATTTATACATTTTAAGAAGTGTGTCTATATGTTTAAATATAGCATAACAAATCTATTATATATATTATTTTTAACCTATATGTATATCTTTGACCACTTAGACGATTTAAAAACACCTATTACCCTGGAGGATTTCTCGTGATGGCTATCACACATTCACTTTACGTAACTCACACCACACAAAGGTGTTCTTATATTTGCTGAAATTTACAAGCATTTATAATTAATACAAACTATCATTTTACCCAGCATAAAGCTATCAAACATTTTCATTTTCTCTAGTAAGAACTCATACCTTTATGTACGAAGAATTACTGCACACTTAAATTGACAGAGGTTCATAGAAAATTATACAATATTTACTTCTTAAAAGTTTTCTATGAAAACTTTAATAACCCTTAGTAATTTTCATTACAATGTAAGCGGTAGGAGGCGGAATTACTATTGACTAGAATTCATAATCTTACATATGTAATAATTCATGCACCTCCAGTTTAAAACAGAAATCTACACCCTTTTCAATTTTTCAACAAGAAACTCCCTTAGTCGGAATATTAGGACTAAAGCCTTCAGCTTCAGTCAGATAATAATTTCTGAAACACATTTCCAAATTATCTTACATGCTGATCTTCTGGAACGAGCATCTAATCCCTTCTTCAATAAAGATATCTCCAGCAAGCTAGCAAAACATACACAACTATTCTGAGAAGAGAACTTACGTTTAGGAAAATAAACAAAAATTAGTTTTAATCTTGGCTCCAGGTTCCATTTTCAACCAATAGGATGCAAAATCCATGCTTATCTTTTTGGTAATCCATCGCTCCTTATTGCACTGAACAAACAACAAGCAGCAGCAAAGAGCAAAAACAGCAGCTTCTGGAAACAAAATCAAAGTTTCGAAATATCTCAACCCATTTGACGAACCGGCAATTTAAGGTTTTCGGACAGCCCTAAAATAACTGCCTCTTTTCACCGCCAAGTATGTCCTCAAAGGACCCACACAAAAGTCTTTTGGGAGTTGCTGATGCATGTTAGAGAGTGGCCACAAGGGGAACTAACTATGGCGAATCGCTACTGAAAACTTGTAAAAACCCACAGGTTCGTAACTCTGAGGTCATAAGTTCATATAGCCAAGGATTTAGCCAAACCGTGTTACATTTATATATTAAACCGAAAGAATTTGACAGATCCTTTTTCCTGGCTACATATCACATTTAGGAACGCAAAGGTAATGAGAGAGCAAAGGTCAATGCCCAATTTTTTAAAATAATTTCTGGGGAATAGATGGAAACTACTTCTGGAAAGTTTTTTTTCCAGAATTAAAATACCCAGAAATTTTAGAGTAAAAATTTAAATTCCATAATAGTTAAACATTATATATTACAATTTATTTAAGTTAAGACTATTAAACTGACATTTTTTCGGTTTGAATTAGTCTGATGGTATTAAAATCAATTTTTCAAATTACTGTGAGACAGAGTTCTTCATATTGGACAATAAGAGGAGGATAACTAAACTGTTAAAATTAAATAATTGCAAACATTTATTGAATTACAGAGAAATATTTCATTTATCAAGTTACAAAGCCCTAGTTCCAGAGAAATATTTCTACTGATATCATTAATGAATCACTTGATGGTGATAACTTTTACAGTCATTAGGTTATTTTGAAGTGAGAGATATGAAAAATGAGTCCCTCGCCGGGACTCCAACATAGACTTATCGAATATGTGCCGAGTGTGCTACCGTGACATCACGAAGGCATACTGGAAAGAGGAAGAAAATACCTTATATACTCCCCCTTCTAAAAGGCGACTGGAATTAGATGACCCAGTAGGTAAATCTCGGTGACGACGAATTATTGTTACGCACATTTTAGTTCGGGCGCCACTGTAGAATCATTTTAGTATTTTGTGAAACAAGGAAATTGAAGAAATCTTCAGTGCCCCTGCTGGGACTCGAACGCAGAGTGCGCTACCGTTACACCACGAAGGCATGCTGGAAGGAGGGAGAAAATACCTTGTAGCCCTTTTTACCAAAAGCGTATACATAAAAGAAGTTCTAGTAAAACTATGGATATAATCACTTCTCATACAGAAACACAATAAATTAAAAAATTCAAAAAAAATCCTCTAAAATTTTATTACACATTTAGTTAAAATAAACTTCCTACCATTCAAGTTTAGAAAAGTAAACAAGATGCACAACACACACCCATTTCATTTTGATACACCCTTATTTTACTCAGATTCTCGAATTTTAATCATGTGTGCTTCAGCTGGCTTCATTTGATTATTATACTGATTACTCATTAAAACAAGTAAACATCAAAATATATCTGTTCTTGAGAATAATTCTGTATTTTACTCTGAATAGCTTATTTAATTTTATAAAAACAGAGTTGTCATAAATGTTTCTAAAATTATCTCGAATGCCTTCGAAATCAAAAGGGAAAAGTTAATTTGCTCAAGAAAAACAGTTAAGGAAATGAATAAGTTAAACTGAAATAGCAATATTAAATTAATATGTATTCATGACACCTGTAATTAACTTTTCTATTTCTGTAACTAATTAAATTCATTAGCATATAATTTTCTTATTCCTTGGCCCAAATTTATCATGCATTGGGCAATACTATAATATTTTGTTTCAGAAACAGGACAAAAAATATACCTATTCATATTTGTGTATTTATTTTCGGTAGACAAATATGCAAAATAAGTTACAAAAATAGAAGGTATAGAAATTTTTAACCGTCTAGATTTATTTAGAAATACTTGAAAACTAATAAAATAAAATTGATTTATCATCTTCAACTTGAAAACGCTCCTGAAATTTTTCTTAAATAATTCGTATTTCGGTTGCGCATTTTTCTAAAGAAGTAATTAAGCTTTTCAAATGTACTAATTAATTAATTACCAGTGAAAATAAAAGAGCTTCGTAAAAAGATCTTTTTTTTGCCTTGCGTGTTAGTACTTTAAATAATATCAAACAAATAATCTGGTAAATAATTATTCAAACTATATTCAAATTTGCAAAAATTGTCTAAAAATTAAAAGTTGCATATAGTTTAGAAATTGTCGGTTACATTTTAGCGAAAAGTTTAATTCTTATACATATAATTATATTTTTATCATTAATTATAAATCAGCGTCTGTCTACACCAAATCATCCCTTCATTTAAACAAACCATTTGAAAGCAATGCATACTTATCAATTAATTTTCAAATTCACGTGCAAAATAGCTACATGACTCTTAATAGGGTCTTTTGATAAATGCTGACTGGTTTTCAGAAACTGATTCATTTTTTTTCATTTTAATAACGAAAACTAATAATTTATTAACTAAATAAAAAATGTCTTCCTTTTTTTGCATTAGAAATAAGGAATTTCATATTTTAATGCTGTTTTTCTCACTGTACATATGATAAGTCATTCAAAACATTTTCTAAACAAAGCAGGCATTTTAAAGTAAGAAATTTTAGATTTCTTAAAAGTGCGACCATTACGTAATATAGTAGTTATAAGTAGAATAGGTTACCGTTACTTCAACAATTTACACCTCATTTTCTGTTAGCTTGAATGAAGTTAAGTCTGTCGTTCTTACTGGCTAGAACACTAGAATTATTTTTTTTCAATTAATAATGTAGCCATAGCAATAAAGCTCTGGTACTTAATAAGAAAATGTAAATGGGAAATTAAGGACTTTAATACTTTTAGATCAGATTGCTTGCTTTCGTAATTCTTGGTCACAGGCAGTATAATGATGTAGCAAAGAAAAGGGAAATATTAAACAGATATTTCCCTGAAGACCGACGCTGACATAATTTGTTTATACATAATCTCTAGACTACCAATACAGGATAATAATTAATAATCGACCAAAAATACTGTACTTGCAGTAATCCCCATCGTAGCCGAAACTTAAACATAGTAGAAAAGTGATGTACCTAAACATATCCTTACACAAAACATTTAACTTAAGAAGTCCAAAGTTAACTGTACAGAACACATTTCATGAAACACTTTTATTATATATGAAGCAGTTTCAGTGTTAATTATCGCTAAATTGCTAATGCATACTAGGTAAAAAAGGGGTTCAATTCGTTTCTGAATGTTTTTAAATAAGCATGAATCGAGTCTAATAGCCAAAGCGAATCTTTAATTGAAACATTCATCCAACAAGTAGAAACTGCCTCCATAGGTTTTGAAGCATTTAGGCTGTTTTATATTAAATCATTAAAAATGAAAATTAACCAAAAGCATTATTGGCCAATGACACTTACAACTGAACCAATTCATTAAGTCAAAATGTATCTGGGATCGAGATAGTCGGAAGAGTTTTCATAGACCGTATATTAGTACCAAACCAAACCTACCGTCTCTTAAAAATACATGCGGTATTACATTATCATAATTGTTTCAGGATTTTGTTTTTGAGAAATCAAAATGCATAAACATTGCCAATGAAACACAGAACCCTCACCATACTTCATTGGAAAATATAGTCTTGAGCCTAATCCATCCTAGTTACCTCTTTCCTTGTAAAATCCGCCTGAAACCTTAAATATAATTCCTAAAGAAATACAGCGAGCTTCATTTAATTTTCAGAACTTTTTTTTGATGCTCCGTTAATCATGATGGCAGCGACAGTCACAATTAGTCACCAGGCACACATTAACACATTAATAAGGGCCTATAGTTATGCTTAATAACAAATCCTTTTATATAAACTAAAAAGAATAGGAACAGGGGAAATTGTTGTTGGATTAAAAGCAAACATTATATATTTTTTATTAACTATATTTCCTAATTTACTTAAAATTCTCATGCTTATTTTACTATTGATTTCTATTAATCTACACTATGTACAAAACCTCTCCTAGTGAAAGTACTTTATATATATATACATTCGTGTGCAAAATTAAGGAAATTTTCAGGGTATGTTGCTTCTGAAAAACTGATAGGCAAATTTTAATAAAATTTGATACGAATACACGTTTATAACGGAGAAAGAAATGTACCATTTAAAAGCTATTTTCGCTGGCCATGATTATAAGTAAAGTTTATTATACGGGTATTTTCTATATTAATGTTGTGATATTAAACTGAAAATGAGTCTTATTTGGAATATAATCCCCTTTTACAGCCAGGCATGTCGTTCAACATGATGGCATACCGGACAGCAGGTAGTTGAGGAGTACTTGATGTAGTCGATTCCACTCCTGCAACAAGGCAGTTTTCAACTATTAGATGGTTCTTCGGAGATAACATTGCTCTTTCAAGACCTTCCCAGACATGCTTTCTAGGATTAAGGTCATGAGATATGGTTGGCCAATCCAATGATGCAAATATACTCATTTTTCACGTAATTGCCGGCCATCTGAGACTTATATGGACAAACATTGCCGTCCATGAACAGAACCCCGGGACTAACTGTGCACCTGAAATGTCAAAAATAGGGTTCTAAGACCTTCTCTATACCTCATAGTAATCAGGAAGCCCTTGTCATTTGTGCAGCTGTTTTACATATCGTCCGTCTTAATCATGACATCTCCATCACTTAATGGTACTTTCCCCTCATGAGAGAGGGATGATCTCGTACTCCAGGCTCTCTCTAGACACAGGTACGCAGAGAATCAGCGTCTAGACTGAATATAAACTCATCTGTAAAAAGCACGAAACTTCACTGAAGTCTACTCAAACGTGAATGCTGTCTGCATGGTCCCAAACGGGCTCTTTTATGTGCTGCAGTGAAAGAGATGCAAACAGCGGGTCCTTTGGCATACAGCCCTATCTCACCGCATTAAACCCTAAATGTCATTCCTAAAGAGTCATTCTTTAAGGCAACTTCCTTCGGGCAACTGTTGATCGCGAAACTCGGGTTCTAGTAGCAGCATACAGCTCACGTGATATTTGTGAAACTGCAGCAGTCCTGTGTCACCAATCTGAAAGCGGCGAGTAACGATCCTCATTCGCCGCTGTGGACCATCGTCGACCTTGCACAAGTTTTCTCGATATGTGTCCAGTGTCATGAAAGTGTTTTCCACAAACTGCTGACGATACTGGGCGTTGTACTGAGCTGAAGGAATATGAGCTCACAAATCTCAGAAAGCCCTCGTTCGGTTATATCCCCTCCACTGTCACAGGTTCGCAGACAGGAACAATTTGGATACTTCCTCTTTCCATCCTTTTTGTAACGCTAAATGGGGCAGTTACTTAAGAACTGAAAGTCTATATTCGGAAACCAAAATGTTTCTTCTCAAATTGGCCTACATCTTCGATTACGTCACTTTTCGCTACTGCTCTTCTTGCTAGCAACTTTGCTGCTTTTGTGCTGTTCAAATATATGATACACCATTCATATTTGAAATTAATTTTAATGTTTAAATTTGTGAATGCCTATGTATCTAAGTACTGAGAACGAATGATTAAGTTTCAGGGGTCCGCTTCAAATGATAAGTTCAGTTCATGAGAAATAAAGAATCAGAGTAAAGAACGTAGTTTCCCTTGCTTCGAATTACTTTTATCTTCACTTTTTTCACCATTTAATGAAGAAATGCCAAATTTGCCGACTTTTAGTTATTTTTTGGACTCTTGATTCGAAATATCTGGGAACAATAGAAGTGAAAGTGAAAACTAAATCTGAAACTCCATTTCCTCTTCACATCTGAAATGCAGTATGTTATACGGTTGTCAATTAAATTGTCTTATGAAACGCTAAGTCAAAGAAACTATAACCACCTTTCAGTGACGAAAGATGCTTACCTCAGTGAACCAACTGGCGAAACACTCCTCATTCAAATCCTGAATGTTTTATTAATATCAAATATATTTTACAGTTTCCCAGCGTACCATTCATCGAAATGGGCTCATTAAATATCAGAGGTGAGGTAAACAGATGTCTTTGTTGCTGTTCAAAGGCTTTGAGCTTCTCTGCTGCCAGGAGGACTTTCTATAGTTTTGGCCCAATTTTGATCGAGAATATTCAATGAGCTTTTAATCTCTTGTATAGTAACGGCAAGCTAATTTTGTTTTATTTTTCCACTAAAGCGAATCTTCAAACAGAGATAAGCCAGCTTTCCTTTACCTCAATCGATTAATTATCTTCTTTGTTTTCATTAGCCGCCGCGAGCCATGTGCTCTCACTGTTCGAAAAGATTATTTGTAAGACAGTAATTTTTCCTTATCTGAGAATACTTTTCTTACCATATCCATACCTACAGTCAAATATATATTACTAATACTTTAATAAATTATAATAAAATACTAAGAAATTCACATGCCAGGCTATGGTTAATATCTTTGCTTCATTTAACGAGGTTAAATTCAAATCGTTGTTAGCATTAAGCAATTTGAAAAAGGTATGTTTAAGGTAGAAATTATATACTGTAAACCTAATAATTTTACTAAATATTTAGATCTTTGAAGGGACTAAAATTTTTTTAAATGCACTAAACACACATCCCCATATAAAAATTGATCATTTAGTATAATATAAATCGCGGATTTTAAAGAGATTGAAAATAATGTTTGAGAGAATTTGTTTCAATACTCATATATAGCAGTTTAACATATTATTAGTTAATCATAGTTTCTTGTTTCCAAATCTGGTGAATAAGGAGAATACAGAGTTATTTAAGCTGTCGGATCGCATTTGAAGCAATGGGATAAAATTAGAGTTTAATCGCATAGCTCTAAGCATTATGTTTTAAGTATATTTTTGGTTGAGCGAAAACAATAAACTTAATTAAATTTCATATGCCTTGCTACTTCAATTTTTTAAAGCAAATGTATAAAATTAGACGTTAAAATGAAACATAAAAATATATTTTTAATATTATAATATGTTTAAATAAACAGCATCCAATTTTAATGTTTGAAGCAATAATTATTTATGTAAATGGTGAAATTTACTAAATACATCAGGCAGGTAGAACTCTCTCCTGTTGAACTACATTATCTAATAAAAAACTCCATTGCTGCCCTTTGCAAAATATAAATACTTTTAACGATATTTTCCTTTTAAATATCCCCCTCGGAAATTAGTAGTTAAATTTATTAGCATTGGCCAGGATAAAGGGTATACGGTCTGCATCTTGAAAGGGAGAAAAAGACTTAAGTTATATGACACCTATGGACATAAAACGTAATGAACAACTCTTCCTAAAATCACACTCTCTCAGAACTAGTTTAAACGGCAGTTTTCTTACTCAATATTGTACAGAGTTGGCGAAATATTTCCTTTTGATAGTGTAATTTGCGTATGTCAAATAACAATTAAGGAGAAAGCATCTTAAAATACAACTGCTTAAAATTCTTGAAAGCAAAGATTTCTTGTAAAATTGCTTCAAAACGTTGTTGAGGGAAATGGTTGTCCTCTCTTATAGCAATTTAACATGCATCCGCGTCTTATCAGGATTTGAATCCAGGTATAATAACATTGCAGGTCTTTACTCTAATTACCATACCAAGAAGGTGAAACTCTTCATTCCAATAAAATTCTGACTATTTTTCATAGAGAACTGAATAGTGGTGAGATAACTGGGATTATCGAATGTTACAGTACTATTCAAAATCAATTATTAAGTTGATTCGATGAATACAAAATCCCGTTTTATTATAAACATGGTACGACAATGGAAAATCACAATTACTGAACATTCAAATCAGCCAACAATTTTATCTTTTTTATGCTACAAATCATGAATTTGTATGAAATTGGGATGGATATTAAAGGAAGCAGTAAGTTTACAACGTTCAGAATGTTACTTTGCAACAAAGCTAGTTGATAGTTTGTTTCCCAAGCCCATTCCTTTATTAACTACAGCTAGGTCGCATCACCGCTGAAGCAGAACCGCTTTGGTGTTGATAGTTTCAATATGCTACTTCGTGTACGTTAAGATCTTGTGGTCGGTGCTTGTGTAGTGTGGGAGTTTTGCTAGATACTTTTTAATACAGTACAGGAGGAAAGCACAGTAGATTAATATTCACAAGCAGTTGAAGTGAAGTAACGAAGTTAAGAGCCATGATTTAGAAAACAGTGTAAGTATCAGGTCCACAAAGATTACTAAAATGAGCTATTATGGCCTTGAATATGAGATATCAATGTTGCCGTTCTGTCACCTGGATTAATTTGATTGAAATACTATAGCGAATACTATAGTGAAACCTTGAATTAAGTACACAGATAGAATTATTATTACATTATTTTTATTACTACTATTATATCTGTTATATATTAGGCTTTCCTAAGGTTCGGTTAAAGAGAAGTATTGAACAATCAAGGCACTGCTGTGTTAAAATCTGTGAAAGAAAAATGTTTTCTGCCTCGGAGCTTTTAAAATGAACATCAGCTTCTGTGATCTTTCTTACAGATCTTTCTTTAAACAGCACTTAACAGAAGACGGCAGAGAAACTTCTCTTTCATTTAAATTAAACAATTTTGGGCATTTGCTAAACTTTCCTTAACTGTGAACTGCAGTAAACAAAACTTTAGAAAGTTTGCACCCTAAAGTATTCTTTTTAATACTGAAAAGAGCATTAGGCATTTTATTTCATAACGGGAGATCTGAAAAATATGCAATGCCCTCGCAGAACTCTTAACTCAGGACCTTTCGAGGGGGTACTTTCCAATTATACCACGAATACGTAATAAGAAAGTAGAGAAACCTTAAAATAAGACTTCTAGAATATATTTGTGGATGTATAGAACATGTATCATGATAGCAGAAGTTCACTTATCTTTAACTCACTTTTGTTCAGCTTCTTATTCACTTAATTTTGCAGAGACAGCTGAAGTAAAGCACGGAAGGGAAAGAATGGCAAACTAAATATTAAAAATTCTAAATAACAAATAAAACGCATTACCATGATTTGCTTAAAATCAAAAAGTTTTATTTTTTCTTTTGACATTCAGACAGGAGTCCTTGAACACTAATTATTTGGAAGTAATTTTATAATGTAGAAATGTTAAAGACATTTGGGTTTCCATATCTTCTGCGTCTCTAGAATAGAGACATAGTTAGCATAATAAGTCAAAATAAGAAACTATAATTCTTGGGAAACATTCATATCGTTGCGTTTCTTGTTTTCATGCATGATTTTCTTAATATACTATCTGACAGATAAGAAAATTTGGCATTTATTGCTATTTCGAATATTTTAAACACTAAAATTCTCAAAAAGAGTATTTTCTGGATTATAATTCCGAAACGAACTCCAGAGACATTAGATTATTTCGAAGCAGGAGGGATGAAAAATGAGAAATGCCCTCGCCGGAATTCGAAAAAAAGACCTCTCGAACACGCGTCGAGAGTGCTGACCGCTACAGCACGAAGGCGGGCGAAGAAGGCGGTAGTAAAACCTTATAGAACAACCCACTTTGTACCTTAATTCATTTTCTTTCAATAAGTGCAGTACCTTAATTTGTGTGGATATATTTAAAAATGCATGTTTTTCTGCTTAAACATATCATGACATATGATTTTGAACATACATATACGGCTTGGCCGCTTTGAGGGTTAATATACTATTTTGACTTTCTCATGTGATTTATCTAGAACTGCATTATACTTCCAATTCACATGGCTTCTCGCGCAGGAAAAAAGATATCATTTTTTTTAACATAACAAATGCATTTTTCTAAAGAAAAAAATTATGTCTCTATAATATCATGCATACCCGTAGAGGCAACCTGCTAAATGGGAAAAAGAAGGCCAGCTACTGCTAATAGTTTTAGATGTATTTCCTTTGGTTCTATTTGAGTTATTCAAAGAAACTGTAATAAAGCTATTTTAAATAAACTGCTTAAATTCTGATTTACAGGTTTTCAGTTGTTATTAAATTCTTTCAATAAAACCAACGTACTTTACTCTTGCGTTTCAAACCAATTGAGATTAAATGAAAGGAAGTTTGCTAATAGTGTTCGTACACTGGTTGCAATAAAATTGCAAAATGCAAAATTTATTTATTGTGCATATACATTTTAATGGCAAGAAAATGTATATGCAGGATTGAATTTGTAAGTGATTTTGGGAAACATGCAGTGCAGAATTCAAGACAAAGATCTGCCACCTCTAGCAGAAGCAACGGCTGTTTTCCTACTAGGTATAGTGTCAAACAGAGATTGGATACCAGATATGCATACTCCATTCCATGGGACTTCAACACTATGCCACAGTTCATCAATCCTAGTGGCTGGATGACGGCTGCCTGACAGTCTCTCGGTAACTTATGGGCAGATGTTCTAAATGGGTAAGAAATCATACAGGCCTGGGTCGAACACAGTCTGTGTCGAGAAAGGTCAGAAGAACACGGATAAAATGCAAGAGCGCATTGTTTTGTCGAAGAACGTCCTCACGCAAACCTCGAAGATAGGATACAGCCACAGGAGTTGACACGTCAGAAATGTGACAGTGGCCTCATTACCTGCTATGCGAATAAGATGTTAACGTGATATGTACACAGTGGCATCCTACATCAGCATGCCAGTGATGGGTCCTTATGATGAGGAATGCAAGCTAGCAACGGCTACAATAAGATTTTATCTCCACTCCTGCTACTTGAAGCAACTGTGGATGGCCTGAGACCTCGCTAGTAGGAGAAGTTAGGTCTGAGCGGAATGTTCATTTTCCAGTAGAACAATAACGGTTATGCGCGTCTAACAAAGTTCTACGATGAATATAATTTTCTGTATGTGTCGTTCATTCCTGTCTAAAATCAACGTTTAATCTATTTTGAAAAGGAATTTTTTAGAAACCAGAAACAACAAATTTAGAATCTATTTAACTTCTCACCAACAGCTTTTAAGCTGCATCAAAACAAGGAAGATTAAAATAGATGGAATAAGCATAACGTCACAAAAGTGAAGCCAAGGAAATGCCAGCAATGCGACGTCACGGCTTAACATGGCTGCCATGTAGCGTACGCATAAGACTACAAAACAAATTGTTGAATAAAATTATTCCTATGTTGAGAGCAAATATCAACGTACGCAAGTTCAGCAAAGTGAATTTAGGCATAATTCACATAAAATGCCATTAACAGGTAAAATCATTTTACTAGTCTAAGTTTTGCCGTATATAAATTTCTCTAACAGTTATCATTTATACATTTTCATGTACCTAAATTCTATTAAATATGAAAGAGTTATTTGTAGTTCTTGTGATTTTTCTATATGCTAAGAAGAAAATCATTTATGTTAAAGCTTCATTGCTCGGGGCATACGGGCTTACTCCATTTATTCTAAACTCCTTGATCAAAACAAATCGAAAGTTCTAAAGTTTATACTGTTGCCACTTAGTGTCTACTAAATCGATGCGCTTTTACTGACTTTCTCGCTGAAATTCGGAAGCAGAGAAAAGTGCATATTCAAACCGGAACAGTCGCCATTGTTTGTAGTATGTGCGAATTCACTCACGGCATTTGCCTTTTTCTAACTTCTTATTAGGAGGGAGGAGAGTGGTTTGTGGAAGCGTTTGTCACAACGTGATGTGCCTTTTGATAAAGGAAGAAGGACTATCGGCTCTGTGTAATTACTGTACACCAAATCATCTGGATGACTAATAGTTCTGAAGTAAATACTTTCTGAATACTTTCTTAATACTTTCTGAAGGTTCTTGCTCCTTACTAAGTTAGAACGGATTAATACGTGGAATCGCAGGGTTGCTATCAGCTGAAGATCTAAGATAGACAGCCTTTCAGCATAATTTCTGAATGCATCAAACCTCTATTTATCTCTGACTGGAAAATTTGCCAAACGTGTTTGCCAACTAACCATTTTATTTCCTTATCACATTCAACTGATCCGTGCTTTTTGGAGCAAAGAAATATCCGTATACAATATTTATAAAATTTAGAAATAGTGACAAAAGTATGCACTGATTCATGCCAGGCATTTCCAGTTGGTTAGCTTCTTGTTTTACAAGCGTTTCTCAATTAAGAGATTGCTCTGGATTTACAGTTAGTTTCATTAGGTCATGCATTCCTTTCAGGTAGCTCGGCGTCTTGACTAGAGATTCCAGTATCGAGGCTGCTGTCAAGCTGTCTTTACTTCGATTTGTGTTTGTCAATATCAACCTGTGCTTGTTTGTTGAGTTGCGGACGTGTTCGGGTATAATGGAATGCCGTCGTTAGCCCTCCGTTTGTATTGCATTTACATTTCACTCTTCTATTGTGGATCTGCTCATGTAACTGAGATGCCGTGATTGATCAGCAACTGGTTAAGATAATAGTCTGCTCTTAGTCTCTTTCTGAAACCTTTGGATAGAATTTCAAGATTAAGCTTCCCGTCGTTTCTTCTCATCGTTCTTGTCACAGCTTTAGTGTCTCCTGTAGTGTTTGCGTTCTTTACTGATTCTTTTGAGAACGAGACCTTGATGTCTACGGAATCTTTATGCGTCGCCTCCTGGCGGATGATCCTTATGTTTAACTTATCTCTCTTCGGGTTAAATACTTCGTTAAATACTTTTGTGATTTTCGTGTTATCTAAGCTTAGCAATGCCCTGAAACTGCCCGTGAATAAGCTTAACTGTATTTTGGTTTTCTTGTTTGTCTTAATCAAAGAAGGACTTAGCTTAAAGTTTGAAAGTCCGCTAGGTATAGTGTAGCCTCGCTGTTTAGGCGGAAGTGTTCACTATTAGTTTCAACTTTGTTTTGCTATAGTGTAAATGCTGTGCCCATTTTACCGTTCATTTTGGACTTGCTTATAGTTGCGCTTGCTTATAGTTTGGATATGAGATATTTTAGTTTTTGCCTCTCGGTACCTGTATATCGGACTGGGCAGCCACATAAGGTCATTCTTTCTCTTGCTCCCAAATAGTGCGTCTTTACTAATTTTCCTTTCATGTTCCCTCCACGCGAGGCTATTTTATTTGATTAATTCATTTGGCTTAGAGACCTCTCTAATTACTCCTGTATGGAGATTCACGTTAATGTTAGATAAGGTTTATCCTGAGTATTTCAGTCTTTTGCTGAATGCTTGACATATTACGCCATTTTATTCTCGGTGGAGATCTCTAAAGTTTTGTTCCTTTCTGAAACAGAATTAGCTTTGCCTTCTCTATGCTGAAAAGACTCAGTTTTGAATTTCATCTAATGATCTATGGGGATTTGTTTTCAATCTTAGTCTGTTACTTCCAAAAATTGTGATAATGAAATCATCAGCTTGTGCCAGATTGATGGCATCTCTTTCAAAGTCTATTTTTAATGCCATGTCTGTAACCACGTTCAAGAGAATGGGGACTTACCTTTTATCTCTGCAGGACCCCTTTTTTGATATCCTTCTCAAGTTATGACCACGTTTCTTTTGTATTGAATGACTCTGTCGTTAAATAACTTTTTAAGATTTTAAATAAATTCCTCGGACAGCTCATGTCGCCAAATCGCGCTAGTACGCTTGGCTACAATATGTTATTAAAAGCCGAGGTTACGTCTAGTGATATTACGAATGTACGTAGATCATTATTCCTATTGTCTTAAATACGTTTAATTAAATTTTCCAGAGCCTCTGTCTGCGGGTTGTAAACCCGAATTGATTTCTGTCTAAGAGATTATTGACTACTAAGAAACAAGTTAATTTTTTGCTGGGGTCTCCTCCCCAACTGATGGTGGCATATTGGTCGGTAAGCGTTTGGAGATGTTCTATACTTTCCAACTTTATGAAATAATACTAATTTCCCTGTTTCCTACATTTGGAAATTATCCATTTTGCAGAAACCTATTTAAAAACTTCTGAAACTGTATTTTGGGTTATGAATATCTCTTCAAATATTTCTATTGACAGTCCGTCGTATCCCGATGCTTTGTTTCTTCTCTCTTTGCTTCTGTCTTCTTCCGATTATTCTTTTATTTCAAATAATCAAAATGGACTATCATATTCCATGTTTTGAATTAGGTTTCCCTTCCTTCCTATTTTCCTGTGTTCTTCTGTTTCATTTTCTTACGTAATAAGGTATTTCTCCTGCCTTCTTCGCATGCCTTCTTAGTGTAGTGGTCAGCACGCTTGGCACGTGTTACAGAGGTCGGTGGTTCGAGACCCGGCGAAGGCGTTGCTCATTTTTCATCTTTCCTGCTGTCAAAAAGTACCTAATGTCTCTACAACTGGCGCCCGAACTAAAAGGTGGTGGATGATGATTCTCTACCACCAAAATTTGGCGTCTGGGTCCCCTAATCCCCAGTCGCCCTTTAAAAGGGGGAGTAT